>CM055027.1:3068272-3257526 GCA_029204005.1 Salix udensis
TAATTAGTTAGTTAGTATCTCGGAATTGTTGAGGTACTAAAGCGACTTAGTATAAAAGGGGAAAGGATGCAAATTGTTCATTTGCGGATTCAATTGAATAAATCGGAACTTCAAGGATTTATCATTTGGTATCGAGCCGGTATAAATAGAAGAGAGAGAAAGTAGCTTCAGCGAGAAGCTTCGAAAAAAATTGAAGAGAAAGGCGGCGAGAGAAACCCCTGCTCATCTTTGATTTTTTTTGTCAACTGAGAGGTGAGATCGTGTGTAGAATCGGTGATTCTAAACAACAAAGAAGAAGAAGTGGTTCTTGATTCTTGATTATAGAAGAAAAAATCAAGAATAATGATCCGGAAAAATCCTTGAGTGAAGAAGAAATTTCACAACCACCGACGACCACCGTAGATCGTGGATCGTAAGGAAGAGAGTGAGAGAAACACGAGAGAAAGTGAGCTAAACACGGGGGAGGGAGTGAGACTCGGAGATTGAGAGAAATACGTGAGGATTAGAGGCTGTGAAGAGTAGTGAAAATCAAAGGAAAAAAGCTGGAAAAATGCTCAACAAGATGCAGAAAAGTTCGTGCAAGGCTGGCATTCCACGATTCGATGGCTACTACGACCATTGGTCGATGATGATGGAGAATTTTCCCGAGGAGCAAGGAGCTGTGGACACTGGGTGGAAGACGGTGTTCCAACGAGTAGCTCGAGGAACAGTGTTGAGTGATGCACGATGAAAGCTTGCAGAAGATACAAAGATCAAAGACATGAAGATAAAGAATTGCTTATTTCAAGCAATTGACCGAGAGATAATGGAGACTATTCTCGACAAAACCACTTCTAAGGCAATTTGGGGAGTCCATGAGGCAAAAGTACCGAGGGGTCAACCAAAGTGCGTAGGGGCTCGACTACAAGCCTTAAGGAGAGAATTCGAACTGGCAGAGCATGAAGGAAGGAGAAAAGGTAGATAAATACATTTCTCGTACCTTAGCAGTAGTGAATAAAATGCACAGTAATGGAGAGAAAATGGAACAAAGTGTGATAGTTAGCAAAATTTTGAGAACTTTAACCTCAAAATTCAACTATATTGTATGTTCTGTGGAAGAGTCCAATGATTTGGATATACTGACTATTGATGAGTTACACGGGAGTCTCTTAGTGCATGAACAGAGGATGTGTGAATATAGAGAAGAAGATCAGGCTCTTAAGGTTGTTTATGATGATAAAACAACTAGAGGCGGGAGCGAGAGGGGTTACTACTGCGGCGAGAGGAGGTAGTTACTCCGGCGGAGGAGGTGGATTTAACTCTCCTAGGGGAACCCGAGGTAGGGGAAGAGGCAGGGGTAGATTCCAGTTCAATAAGGAACTCACGGAATGCTACAAATGCCACAAGCTGGGACATTTCCAGTTTGAATGTCCAGAGTGGGAAAGAGGAGCACATTATGCTGAATTGGATGAAGAAGAAGAGATGCTCCTGATGACACATGTGGAGCTGAATCATGCAAGCCGAGAAGAGGTATGGTTCTTAGACTCAGGCTGTAGTAATCATATGACTGGCAATAAACTGTGGTTCATAGACTTTGATGATAGTTTTAGGCAATCTGTGAAATTAGGAAATAATTCCAGAATGGGAGTTATGGGAAAGGGGAGTATTAGGATGGTAGTGGATGGGATAACACAAATTATTACCCATGTTTACTATATTCCCGAATTGAGAAATAACTTGCTGAGTATTGGGCAATTACAAGAGAAGGGGGTTAACAATACTTATCAAAAAATAATATGTGCAAGTTGTATCACATGTCTAGAGGATTGATTATGAAGAGTGAGATGTCTATGAATAGAATGTTTGTTGTATTAGCCTCTATGGTAGTTAGTGAATCTGTTTGTAACACCTAGAGAGCATGCTTGTATGAAAATTGTTGCTTTGAGGATGAGGCATTGTTATGGCATAGTAGATATGGCCATTTGAATTACAAAGGTTTGAGAACCTTGTACTATAAAAAAGATGGTGAGGGGGCTGCCACCGATAACGACCCCAAATAAAGCTGTGTGAGGGGTGTTTGTTGGGGAAACAACATAAGGGATCCATTCCCAAAACAGAGTCAGTGGAGAGCCTCTAAGAGGCTGCAGTTAATCCATGCTGACATATGTGGGCCAATAACCCCTGTATCCCTCAGCAATAGGAGATATTTGATCACCTTTATAGATGACTATTCAAGGAAAATATGGGTGCAATTTATTGCTGAGAAATCTGAGGCCTTAGTAACTTTTAAGAAGTTTAAGGTGCTGACCGAGAAAGAAGTGGGGGAGAATATTTGTTGTTTGAGGACGGATAGAGGGGGGTGAGTTTAATTACGAAGAATTTAATGATTTACGTGAGTTAAATGGAATTAGGAGACAGCTCACGGCTGCCTATACACCCCAGCAAAATGGGGTTGCCGAGAGGAAGAATAGGGCTATAATGAATATGGCTAGGAGTATGCTAGTTGAGAGAGGGGTGCCGAGAGAGTTGTGGCCTGAGGCAGTGAACTGGACAGTATATCTGTTAAATAGAAGTCCAACCATAGCTTTAAAGGATAAAACACCTGAAGAAGCATGGAAAAATGAAACCCCTTCAGTAGAACATCTCAGAATTTTTGGTTGCATAGGGTATGTGCATAATGTGGATCAGAAAAAGAAAGAAGTTAGATGACAAAAGTATTAAGTGTGTGCATTTGGGAATGAGCAAGGAAACCAAAGGTTACTGAGAATGTATAATCCAAGTAACTAAGAGGATTATTGTAAGTAGGGATGTGGTTTTTTGATGAACAGGGAGGGGTTGGAAATGGGGAAATTGCTTGGGAGCCGAACCAGCAGATAACACACCGAAATGGGGTGATGAACAACGGGAGACCGAACTCAGCAGAGGGGCTGATGAAGTGGCGGCAGAGGCCGATGGCGAACGGATGAGGTCGGTGACGACCATGAGGCCGAAACCGGGCAGAGCGGATGGGGCTGATGACAGCCATGATGCCGAGGCCGGTGACGACCTTGAAGATAATGAAATAAGCCCAAATGTCACAGCAGAGCCACAAGAACAAGTTGAAGAAGTTAATGAAGAGATGTATGGCGGCGGTGTTGGCGGGAACACGAGGGGAAGAATGAGGAGAGCACACAGTTGGATGAGGGACCATGTTTTACGGAGAGGGATTTTCGACAATGAGGAGGATCAGAATCTGGTAATGTACACAGAAACTGGGGACCCAAAATCATATGAAGAGGCAGCTGGAAGCCCTATATGGAAGAAAGCTATGGTTGAGGAGATGCAAGCAATAGAGAAGAACAAAACATGGGTTTTGTCAGAATTGCCAAGCCACACTAAAGCTATAGGGGTGAAGTGGATATTTAAAACCAAGCTGAATGAGAGAGGGGAAGTGGATAAACACAAGGCCAGATTGGTTGTGTTAGGGTATGCCCAAAAGTATGGTATCGACTACACGGAAGTGTTCGCTCCAGTTGCTAGATGGGACACAATCAGGTTGATAATGGCTTTGGCAGCTCACCAAAATTGGGACATTTACCAATTGGATGTAAAAAGTGCTTTCTTGCACGGTGAGTTGAAGGAGAATGTGTATATTGAACAACCAAAGGGATTTGTGAGGAAGGGGGAAGAAGGAAAGGTTCTCAAACTCAAGAAAGCGCTGTATGGTTTGAAGCAGGCGCCAAGGGCTTGGTATAGCCGAATAGAATCTTATTTTCTTGAGTGTGGATTTGAGAAGTGTCCTAGTGAACATACATTGTTCACTAAGACTGAAGAAGGAAAAGCTTTGGTTGTCAGCATATACGTGGATGATCTGATATTCACGGGGAATGATGAGAAGTTGATTAAAGAATTCAAAGTGTCAATGAAGAAAGAATTTGACATGACGGATTTGGGGAAGATGAAGTACTTCCCGGGAGTGGAAGTGGTCCGAACAAACGAAAGGAATTTACATGGGTCAAAGGAAGTATGCACTTGAAATACTTTCGAGAGATTTGGTATGGAGCACAGCAATCCAACCAAATCTCCTATAGTACCTGGGTGTAAGTTGACTAAAGATGAGGGAGGAGCTAAGGTTGACCCGACCAAGTACAAACAGATGATTGGGTGTTTAATGTACTTGACAGTGTCCAGACCTGATCTTATGTATGTGATGGGTCTGGTAAGCAGATATATGGAGAAGCCCACTGAGTTACACATGATGGCGGTGAAAAGAGTTTTGAGATACTTGAGAGGCACTACTGAGCTGGGCATTTGTTACCAGAAGAGAGGAAGGCCGGATGGTTTAATTGCTTATTCTGACAGTGACTATGCAGGTGACCTGGATGACAGACGTAGCACATCAGGATATGTCTTCATGATGAGTTCGGAGCAGTTGCATGGAGCTCAAAGAAGCAAGCTATAGTCACCCTTTCAACTACAGAAGCGGAGTTTATTTCAGCAGCAGCTTGTGCATGCCAAGCTATATGGATGCAAAGGGTTCTCAAACAGCTGAGGTGGAACCAAGAAAGTTGCGTGATATATTGTGACAATTCCTCTACTATAAAATTGTCAAAGAATCCGGTGATGCATGGGAGAAGCAAGCACATAGCAGTCAGATACCATTTCCTTCGTGACTTATCAAAGGATGGAGATATAGAATTGAAGTATTGCAGCTCACAGGAACAAGTGGCAGACATCATGACCAAACCGTTGAAACTAGATACTTTTGTGAACCTAAGGAATCAATTGGGAGTTTGTGACATACCTAAAAATTAAACTGATTCAGTTTAAGGGAGGGTATGTTGAGATTAGTTACAATTCAGTTAGTTGTATTTTCTGTTTGATTAGCTGTAATTAGTTAGTTAGTATCTCAGAATTGTTGAGGTACTAAACTGACTTAGTATAAAAGGGGAAAGGATGCAAATTGTTCATTTGCGGATTCAATTGAATAAATCAGAACTTCAAGGATTTATCAGTCTGAATATATATGTTAATAAAAAAAACAAAAACCAACCTCTCAAATCCTTAATTCTTTTTTACTTAAAATTAAAACCGTCGTTGATGTTGCATTATACGAAGGACAAAGGGGGATGGTGTCGTTTTGAAACTTGTCTATAGTGTCGGTTGTCCAGTGAAAAACTGTGGGATCCTATGAAGTAGATTGTTATAGAATATGGCCTATGACAAGATAAAGTGAAGGCTTTGGTCGGATTGTTGATTATTTGTTTTTGGTTTGGATAGATTTAGAGGATATGAGGAGAAGGTTGAAAAGTCCTGAACACGAAGCGCAGTGCTCCACGTGAATGGTAGGTTAAGTGTATGTTTGAGAGTATGATTGTAATTGATTTTTAAAATGTTTTTATTTAAAAATATATCAAAATAATGTTTTTTTAAATCATTTTTTATATTAGCATATCAAAATGATTTAAAAACAAACAAAAAAATTTAATTTAAAATATAAAAAAATCATTTTTTTTTCTTTCAAAAACACTCCCAAATATCTTCTTAGGGTATACGAGTTGTCAAGGTATATATTTATTAAAAAAAAATCAATAGGTTGTAAACATTGATTTTGATCCGGTTACCATATAGGTAACCCAAGTTGCCAATCGACTTCGGTTTTTTATTAGGTCAATAAGGATCGATTATTACCTTATTTATTTTACCCGAACTAGTCTAGGTTCTAGGTCAACCAATGTGTGGGTTGATTTAATGGTTTAGTCTAAGTTTTAAAAATATGGATATACGATCTTGGGTTTCACAAATACATACATAATAATATATTTTTTTAAATCAGTTTATCACTCATCCATTATTTATTTTAATCTTGTTAATGTTTTATATTAATAAAACTTTATTGAAGAAGAACGTTCAACAAAGTTTTAACCATGAGCAGATCCATTAAAATCTTGTTAATCTTTTTAATGGTTTGACTTATTTTTATGTGAGTTTTTACCCTTTTTTTAATTTCTATTTATTTTGTTTTAAATATTTTTTAGTTGTCTTTTTCTCCCAAATTCACACTGGATATTTTTTAATTTAAAATTTTACTTTGTTTTTTTTTTTAATATTTTTTATGACATTATTCTTGGGCTTATGACATGATTTATGGGTTTTAGTTATTAACACGGGTTGAATTCACTTTTTTTTTTTTATAGTTCTTCTCAAATTTTATTTTCAATCCTGTCTTTCAATATTTAATTTATTGGGAATTGAATTTTTCTTTACCATGGGGTTATTATAATCCAAGGTAACCCAAGATGACTTGCATCTTTTTTCCATTGCTTTCTTTGAAATATTTATTTTCAATTGTAATTATTGATATTATATCGTTTGGTAATTGAGTTTCATTGTTTTATTCAACTTGTTTTTAAGAGGATTTCCTTGGTATCAAAATTGTGTTGAAGGTTTGATATCGTTCAACATTATCGGAAGCATCTGTTTAGGTTTTGTAATCCCATTTGCAGCCTAAGGCTAAAGCTCCCTCTGGTAAGTTAACGAGATCCAAGACTTGATTTTTAGCCATGGATTCCATCTCTTCTTTCATGGCATTAATCCATAATGTGGAGTGTTCTCCACTCATGACTTGTGAAAATATTTTTGGATCATCTTTAGGCCCAACATCAAAATCAGACTCTTGGAGATATACAACATAATCACTAGAGATTGTAGGTCTAATTGTTCTAAAGGATCTTGTTAATTCTACTTGCTCTGTATTTGGCAGAGTCTGAGTAGGTTCAATTTGAACGTGTTCCTCATGAGTTGACTTTTCTGTAATTGATTGTGGTTCAAGGTAATCATTTTGAATTTCCTTGAGCACAATCAAACGTCCTTGAGGTAAAGGAGTTTCAGTCAACTCTTGTGTTTCCTCAAATTCAATCATTTGAGGACAAACACTTCCACTAGGTTTAAAATCCTCTAAAGTTTTTGCATATATAGACTCAATAATTCTAGTACTATTAGAAGGACAGTAAAACCTAAATTATTTAGAGTTTACTAAATAACCAATAAAATAACCGCTGGTTGTCCATGAGTCTAATTTCTTCATGTTTGGATTATAAATCCTCACTTCAGCAGGACAACCTCATATGTGTAAGTGATTTAAACTTGGTTTCCATCCATTCCACAATTCAAAAGGTGTCTTAGGAACAACCTTAGATGGGACCTAATTTAATAAATACACAACAGTTTTTAAGGCTTCACTCCATAAAGATAAAGGCAACTTAGAATTACTAATCATGCTCCTTACCATGTCCATTAATATGTGATTCTTTCTTTTTGCCACATCATTTTGTTGTGGTGTGCTAGGCATTGTATATGAGCAACAATTTCTTCCTCTTCAAGGAATTTTGCAAATGGACCTGTCGTTTGTCCCTTTTCTGTGTACCTACCATAGTACTCTCTGTCTCTATCAGATCTTATGATCTTGATTTTCCTATCCTTTTGTTTCTATACTTCTACCTTATAGGTCTTGAAAGCATTTAATGCCTCAGCCTTATCATTTAGAAGATAAGGAAACATGAACCGTGTATGGTCATCAATAAAAGATATAAAATATCTGTGACCATTTAAGCAAGGAGTAGGAAAAGACCCACATATATCAGCATGTATGATCTCAAGAATGTCAGAACTCCTTTTAGCACCTTTAATGGTCCTGTTGGTTTGCTTTCCCTTTATGCAATCCACACATGTATCAAAATTAGTAAAATCAAGAGTTTTTAAAACTCCATCATTTACTAACCTTTTGATTCTCTCTACGGAGATATGTCCCAATCTCCTGTGCCATAACCAAATAGAGTCCTCATTTATAAGACTCTTTTTTATGCCAATGTTTGGATGTAATGATAAATAATTGTTTTCAAAGTTGGGATCTAAATCAATTTTGAATAAACCATCAATTTTTATTCCACCACCAACAAGGTTTCCACCTTTAAAAATACTAAAGATTGAGTTGATAAACCAAAAACCAAAAACCATAACCAATAATATCCAATTTTGAAACAAAAATAAAATTTCTTGAAAAATACGGATAAAAAATACATTATCCAAATCCAAAACATATCTGGATTTTAAAATCAACCTAAATGTCCCAACCGCCTCAACTTGAGAAAACAATTTATTTCCAGAATATACTCGTTGTTCATGGCTTGCTGGTTTCTTTGTGTTAAGAAAACCCTGCATTGTATTAACAATATGGATTGTAGAACCAAAATCAATCCACCGTGTATTACTAGGAGCCTCAACAAAAAAAGATTAATGACAAACTAGAGATATGATATTTTTTTTCTTAGAAACATCAACCTATAGGAACTTCAGTCGAGCAGACATGTCCCTTATTTCCATTATGTGCTCTCGCACACTTCTGGAATTTATAAAGGTTTTGCTTGACAACCTTTTCATTAAGGTGCCGGACAAGGCTTTATTAGAACTGATAAATTGTTTCTCAACAGCTTTAATAAAATCCTTAGCCTTGGTGTATTCTGGGATTGAACCCCAAATGCCTTTAATGAAGTGAGATTTCATAAACATGAGACTTAAGCGATTAGATCACTCCCACCATTCATGTTTAGCAATCTCCAGTGTCATACTGGAGTCCGTTAGGACGGGTGGTTCGTCCTCACGAAGCGACAAGTCAAGTTTCATGCACCCCAATGTAAAAAATAAATTTTCTTTCCATTCAAAAAAATTAATATCATTTAGCATTGGAACTATATCAATAAAAGCAAAAGGAATAACTGCAATTATTAAGGAAACTAAAAATTACTTTATTGCTATGAAATAACTTTATTTAAATTAACCAATGTCAATTTAATAATAAATTTCAACCTACCTGTGGGCAAAGGTTGCATCACGCATGAAATTTACTATTTATTAATAAGTCTAATAAATTTAAATTTTAATAAATAGAATTTTCCAGTACCTGTGGGCCTAAGATGAATTTTATTTCTTAAATATTAAATTTACTATCTTATTCTAACTAAGTCATAAAAATAAAAACGTCCCTATGGGGATTAACAATTAAATTTATGAATTAATTACAACCCGATGTTAATTTTCCTTATGAAGTTCACATATAGTTTCTTGATGTAACTATCATTTATAAAATCAGACATTGTGGCATTTCTAAAATTATTATGATAATTACTACTTTATTAACATCTAATAATTATATCAATGCCTAGATAAAGTACTTTAGGAATCAAACAAACCAATATGAATTAAATAGTAGTTTTCCAAATTAAAACCAGGTAAGTTCTCAGGAAAGTTAGGTGGGTCTCAATGGACACGCTTAAATACCAAGACTTTCCTAGACATTGAAAAATGGATAGTACCATAAAATTCATTAACATTTATGGTTTGATTGATTATTCTTATGTTTAGGCATTAATTAATTTATATTTAAATAATATAAATTACAAGATATATACCTAAGTTAATGTACTTTATTAATCCAATACCTTACAACATAAAACAATAGGAATAAAAACTACATTACATAAGCATAAAGCATAATGTACTTTAAAGTATAAAATAAAACCAATAAACACTGCATCATGTCAATATAAAAGAAGCATAGCATAGTGGATGAGTTGTCTTTATAAACTTGGGAGACCCAAGTTCGAATCCCTGCACTAACAAATCCCCTCTTAATTTTTTTTTACTGTTGTATAGTCGGGGTCAACCATCGAGTCGGTTCTATATTGGGTTGGACCAATTCAGTCCAGCCCACTTAATGACCCTTACATTTTTATTTTATTTTTTTATTCGACCCGGTTCCTTATGGATTTGAAAAAAAACTCTACCCAAATATTTGACTCGATGACCCGTTTAACCCAAAACTTGCAACGACTCCCTCATGCACCGGAAATAGGGTCATCAACTGGCGGCTCATGGATGCCACAAAAGCCATCGCCCAATCCAATCACAACGACCTGTGACTGCACGGGGAGAGGTCAATGACCCCTCCCTGTGTGGAAGACGACCTTTGAAGGGCCGTCGTTGCTCTCATCGGCGACCCTTATGGGTCGCCAGTGGCCTCTCTTTTCATAAGCCCCAAAACAATTCATTTCCAATTTAATTTTGGTTACACACATTGTTCGTCAGTCCAAAACCAATTTTGGTTACACACATTGTCATTTGCAACAGATCATAAACATAGTATGTAAAATAACAACACAAGTTCATAAATTGGAAATCAAGATAAATGATTCTATACACCGAGAATCACTAATAAATATACCGAGCAAATTAGCATAAAGGCAGACTTTGATACCACATCTTAGACATACTTTATATAATCGAATGCTAAATACATATAGCAACAGAAATTAAGATTATAAATACCTTCAGCCATTGCTGCTCAAGTACCGAAAAATAAATTCCCAATTGCATCATCAACAAAGCTTTTCCCAAAGTAGCAGCAACAATACAACTTTAAAATAATAAAAGTTTTACGAAATGAACTTTTTGATCTATGCCTACCTGTAGCCGTAGATAGAGTACACAAACTATTATTTATAGGTAGATCAGAGACCTCACTCATTAATTTATTTTCCAATTTTCTCCTTCCATCAAGGAGATAAATTAGTCATATGATCAATTAATTAATCTTCATAATCAATCAATTGATCCCATGATCTATCTCCATGATCATGGGATGATCATGGGTTTGCATAATCAAGAATATGGGCGTGTCATGAATCAATTAATTAATCTTCATAATCAATCAATTGATCCCCATGATCATGGAATGATCATGGGTTTGCATAATCAAGAATATGGGTGTGTAATGAAGGGCAGTAACAGAAATTTTCAACAGATCTATCTGCACCAAGGCAGAAAAAATATCATAAAAAAATATATATATCATACAGATGATTCGGTCCAAAAGTGGGGAAAACACCTAGCGAGCTGGCAACCAATCAGTGGTTGTTGCGTCCTCTTCGACAGCTACTTTTTGCGCTGTCCATTTTTGACTTTTGGAGGAGAATACTTGTACGAGTACGCAGACAAACGAAAATGAGAAATAGGTAGCAGAAGGGAAGATCAGAGAAGAAGCAATGAAGAAACAAGAGCTAATTTTTATCCCAGGCCCCGGCGCCGGTCACTTATCATCAGGCCTTGAATTAGCGAAGCGCCTCCTCGACCATGATGATGGATTATCAATCACAGCACTTGTTATGAACATGCCCTTTACTTCATCTATTGAATCATACACCAGATCACTCACGGCATCACAGCCCCGAATCAAATTCGTTCATCTTCCCGAAGTGGATCCTCCCCCGTCAGACCTTGTAAGGAAATCCCCAGAAGCTTATATCTGTGACTTCATTGAAAGTCACATAACCCAAGTCAGAGCTGCGGTCACAGATATTATATCATCCCTGTCTAACTCGGATGTCCGAGTTGCTGGGTTTGTTCTTGATTTCTTTTGCGTGTCCATGATTGACATTGCAAATGAATTCAGTCTCCCCCCTTATATCTTCATAACCTCCAACGCAGGATTCTTGGGTCTTATGCTATACCTGCCCGGACGCCATGATGAAATCAGCGAGGTGATGAAAATGTCCGATCCTGATTCGTTAATACCAGGTATTCTCAATCCTGTTCCTGCACGAGTCTTGCCTGATGCTGTCTTTAATGAAGATGGTGGTTATGATACTTATGTTAAGGTTGCTCGAAGGTTCAGGGATGGAAAAGGTATAATCGTGAACACATTCGCTGAGCTGGAGCCTTTTGTGCTCAGATCCTTCTCTGACGATCACCGAATCCCTCCAGTTTACCCTGTTGGACCAGTGCTACAGCTGAAGGGTCAGCATCACCCTGAGTTAAACCAGGATCAGGTGGACAGAATCATGAAATGGCTTGATGAACAGCCTCAATCTTCTGTGGTGTTTCTATGCTTCGGGAGCTATGGGAGCTTTAGCCTTCCACAAGTGAAAGAAATAGCATTTGGCATCGAGCAAAGTGGGTTCAGATTCTTGTGGTCCGTGCGTTTTCCACTCTCTACATCCAGTCCGTTCATGAATCCTGAAGATGCGTTGCCAGAAGGATTCTTGGAACGCACAGAAGGTCGAGGAATTGTGTGTGGATGGGCACCGCAGGTTGAAGTCCTAGCTCACAGGGCAGTAGGAGGGTTCGTGTCTCACTGCGGGTGGAACTCCATCTTGGAGAGCTTGTGGTACGGTGTTCCCATCGTTACATTGCCTATATATGCTGAGCAGCAGCTTAATGCATTTAGGATGGTGAAGGAATTGGGACTGTCAGTGGAGCTGAAATTGGATTACAGGCAAGGTGGTGATCTTGTGTCGGCTGATGAGATAGCAAAATCTGTAACTCTTGCTATGGAAAGTGATAGTGAGGTGAGGAAGAAGGTGAAAGAGATGAGCGAGAAAGGCAGGGAGGCTGTGATGGACGGTGGAAATTCTTTCACTTCTATCACGCAACTCATCAGGGACATGACAGGAAACAGCTGATGTGAATGCCGCCTGCTAGCTAGGGTTGATTTCCATTTCTGTTGAAGAAATTGTGCTTGTAAAATAAGGTTTTCCTGGATGTAAGCCATTAACAGCATCTCTCTGTTTTGTCTGAAAAAAAAAACCATGGACCCGGTCTTGTTTGCCGAGTTGTTTAAATATTTGCGGGTCCATTGGCGAGCCAGTCCAAAGACTTTAGTGAACCACTCTTCTAAATTTAAAGTTGATGTTGACGTTCATCAAGTCTTTTGCCATTCAGACACGCGCACATATGCCATTAGAACTATAAAGATTTAATTATTTTTACTTATTTTTTGTATTTTTTATAACTAGATCTTTCTAAAGCAACAAGGACATGTGCACAATAATAATTTAAAAGGTTATACAATTGAATTAAATAAAATATTTGTCAAAGAAAAAGGGTAATTAGAGTAAATTATAACTTGTTCCTTATACTCTATCAAAAATAATTAATTTATTCACTGTATACTAAAATTGATTAAATATTTTTTAATCTAAGTTAATCATTAATCATCCTTATTATATTCTTTCCGTCCATTATTATCGACCCTTATTGGCTTTTCAAAGTCAACATAACATGATTTTGAATTTTTTTTCTTCCTCTTATATTGATTAAAGATTCAACAAAAAAGATGTTATGAAAAATATTATAAACTTTAACTAGAACTTGATTTTGCAAGTCTTAAGATCAATAAAATAAATTAAAAATATTAGATCAATGTTAAATTCCATTGACGTTTTGAAATTAATGAGAGCTCATTGTAATGGAATTAATCCGTATTATATTCTAAAAATATTTTATTTTCAAATCAAAGTTCCCTCTACTATTTCACTGAAAAATATTTTATGATTTTTTTAGCTGTAGTTAATGATATCTTATTAATTATCTAATAAAAAAATATAAATGAAGGAGAAAATAAAATTTATGAATCATAAAAAAATAAGAATTGTATTAAAATAATACAATTGAGCTCTTTTGAGTCCAAATCAGTATGCACTTACATGTTGTTTTGGGATTGAGGGTTAAATTGAAAGAAAAGGAACTGAAATAAAAAATGTCGATGCGCGTGATTCGAAAAGAGTCGGAATTTTCAGTAGATTTGAAATTTGTGTCAAAAGCTTCTTGTTATCTTATTTTTTAACGTTTAGATTATCAGTTCTCTATAAAAAAATTTTTAAAAAAAAATTGACACCAAACTTTTTTTATACCTTTTTTTGGGTGGAAGAGAGAGAGGTCTTTAGATTTTAGCATAGAGAGAAAATAATTATCGGAGAAGATTTTGGCAATCAAAATAGTTTATTTTTTTTTTGTCAAAAAGTTCCATATGATAGGGGAAAGGGTTTTCAAATTAGAAAACCTTTTTTTTTCCAACCACCCCAATGTAATTATTGGAGAAGATTTTGGCAATCAAAATAGTTTTTTTTTTTTGTCAAAAAGATCCATATGATAAGGGAAAGGGTTATCAAAATAGAAAACCTTTTTTTTTCCAACCACCCCCAATGTAATTTATTGGAGAAGATTTTGGCAACCAAAACAGTTTATTTTTTTTGTCAAAAAATCCCATATGATAAGGGAAAGGGTTTTCAAAATAGAAAACCTTTTTTTTTTCCAACCACCCCAATGTAATTATTGGAGAAGATTTTGGCAACCAAAATAGTTTTTTTTTTGTCAAAAAGTTCCATATGATAAGGGAAAGGGTTTTCAAAATAGAAAACCTTTTTTCCCCTAACCACCCCAATGTAATTATTGGAGAAGATTTTGGCAACCAAAATATTTTATTTTTTTTTGTCAAAATGTTCCATATGATAAGGGAAAGGGTTTTCAAAATAGAAGATCTTTTTTTCCCCAACCACCCCAATGACTAAAATCTAGGATTTTCAAATGACATAGTTTGTTTTTGTTTGAGGCAATTAGAACAAACAAAGGGTCATTTGCCTTATTAAAATCTTAAAAATAAAATCATGTGCGCGAGTCTTTTCTTGATTGGGTCAGATATTATGCATTACTTATTAGGCTCAATAATGTTTGACATCATTGCTTCCTTTTTTTTAATTTTTTTATTGCTTTTATATTAATAGATTTTTTAAAATAATTTTTAAATTTATGTTTTAATTAATTTGTCTTCTCTATATTTTTTGGGGTTTTTATCCTTTGTTTAATAATAATTATTTGTTTTCTAATTATATTTATTTTTTCCTAATATGATTCATTTTTTATTTTTTTTATATATTTTATATAGATTAAATACTTATTTTTTTATAATATTCGTAATATCTGCAACCTTATATAATATCTTTTATATTTATTTTATTCAATAAATATTATGTCTGTGTCAATCTATATTACAAATTCATTTTTATAACCAAATCCATTAAACAAAATTGAGTAAATAACTCGTGTTAATATATTAAATATCCGAATCTGCACCAAGGCAGATAAAATATGGATGGCTACTTTTTGCGATGTCCCTTTATGACTTATAATTATGGATACGTAGACAAACGAAAATGAGAAATAGGTAGCAGAAAGGAAGATCAGAGAAGAAGCAATGAAGAAACAAGAGCTGATTTTTATTCCAGGCCCCGGCGTCGGTCACTTATCATCAGGCCTTGAATTAGCGAAGCTCCTACTCGATCATGATGATCGATTATCAATCACAGCACTTGTTATGAACATGCCCTTTACTCCACCTGTGAGTTCATACACCAGATCAATCACGGCATCACAGCCCCGAATCAAACTCGTTCATCTTCCTGAAGTGGATCCTCCCCCATCAGACCTTTTAAGGAAATCCGGAGAAGCTTATGTCTGTGATTTCATTGAAAGCTCCACCCCCCAAGTCAGAGCTGCGGTCACAGATATTATATCATCCCTGTCTAACTCGGATGTCCGAGTTGCTGGGTTTGTTCTTGATTTCTTTTGCGTGTCCATGATTGACATTGCAAATGAATTCAGTCTCCCCCCTTATATCTTCATACCCTCCAACGCAGGATTCTTGGGTCTTACGCTATACCTGCTCGAACGCCATGATGAAATCAGCGAGGTGATGAAAATGTCTGATCCTGATTCGTTAATACCAGGTATTTTCAATCCTGTTCCTGCGCGAGTCTTGCCTGATGCTCTCTTTAATGAAGATGGTGGTTATGATACTTATGTTAAGGTTGCTCGAAGGTACTTCAGGGATGGAAAAGGTATAATCGTGAACACATTCGCTGAGCTGGAGCCTTTTGTGCTTAGGTCCTTCTCTGATGATCACCGAATCCCTCCAGTTTACCCTGTTGGACCAGTGCTACAACTGAAGGGTCAGCCTCACCCTGAGTTAAACCAGGATCAGGTGGACAGAATCATGAAATGGCTTGATGAACAGCCTCAATCTTCTGTGGTGTTTCTATGCTTCGGGAGCTATGGGAGCTTTAGCCTTCCACAAGTGAAAGAAATAGCACTTGGCATCGAGCAAAGTGGGTTCAGATTCTTGTGGTCCGTGCGTTTTCCACTCTCGACATCCAGTCCGTTCATGAATCCTGAAGATGCGTTGCCAGAAGGATTCTTGGAACGCACAGAAGGTCGAGGAATTATGTGTGGATGGGCACCGCAGGTTCAAGTCCTAGCTCACAGGGCAGTAGGAGGGTTCGTGTCTCACTGTGGGTGGAACTCCATCTTGGAGAGCTTGTGGTACGGCGTTCCCATCGTTACATTGCCTATATATGCTGAGCAGCAGCTTAATGCATTTAGGATGGTGAAGGAATTGGGACTGTCAGTGGAGCTGAAATTGGATTACAGGGACGGTGGTGATCTTGTCTTGGCAGATGAGATAGCAAAATCTGTAACTCTTGCTATGGAAAGTGATAGTGAGGTGAGGAAGAAGGTGAAAGAGATGAGCGAGAAAGGCAGGGAGGCTGTGATGGACGGTGGAAATTCTTTCACTTCTATCACGCAACTCATCGAGGACATGACAGGAAACAGCTGATGTGAATGCCGCCTGCTAGCTAGGGTTGATTTCCATTTCTGTTGAAGAAATTGTGCGTGAAAAATAAGGTTTTCCTGGATGTAAACCAGCAACAATATCTCTCTCTCTGTTATTTCTCCTGCTGCAGAATCAAATATATCAGATCTGAAGGTGATGATTGGTATTGCGGCTACTGTTGGAGTAGAGTCAGTCAATAAAACATCCTAGTCTTTAGGATTAAGAGATTAGCTTTGAATCATTCTTGTTTAGTTAACCACGTTTGTAGGAGTTCAAAACGTGGGTTGCATATTTTTCTACTTTCTGTTGTAAACAGCTGAGTATATATATCAGCACCATTTCATTGAATAAAGTAAGCAATTATTCTGCATTTACGTGAATATAAAGGTTTCTGATTCTAACAATTGGTATCAGAGCTTTTATCATCAATATACGAATCTGCAGTGTTATTGTGCAAGAGAGTGCAGAGAGGGACCAAAGTGTGATTTTGTGCAGCGAGAGAGCGTGAGATCAGAGTGAGATTACAAAATTAAAAAAAAAAGTGATATCAGAGTGAGAGTGAGATTACAATATTCAAAAAAAAAAAGGGAAAGTGAGAGTACAGTGCAGAGAGAGATCAATAGTTAGCGTGAGTTTACCAAAAATCAAAAACAAAAGAGTGCAGAGAGCAACCAAGAAGTGAGTTTATAGACAACCCAGAGTGCGAGCAACTCAGAAGTGAGACAACCCAGAGTGCGATTTCAGACAAAGTCATGGCATCCGAAGGAAATTTCATTCAACCAGCCATTCCTAGGTTTGATGGTCATTATGATCATTGGGCCATGTTAATGGAAAATCTACTACGATCCAAGGAGTATTGGAGCTTAATTGAGACAGGAATTCCCTCAATTGCAGCTGGAACCGAACTGACGGAGACGCAACAGAAGGTTGTAGAAGAGATGAGGTTGAAAGATTTGAAAGTAAAAAATTACCTCTTTCAAGCCATTGATCATACCATTATGGAGACAATCTTGAACAGAGAATCTGCAAAGGGAATATAGGAGTCCATGCGGCAAAAGTATCAAGGCTCTACTAAGGTGAAAAGGGCTCAATTACAAGCCTTGAGGAGGGAATTTGAACTGCTTGGTATGAAAGCAGGAGAGAGTGTTGATGACTACTTTTGTAGGACTTTTACTATTGCCAACAAGATGAAAGCTCAAGGTGAATGCATGGAACAAACTGTGATCATTGAGAAGATTCTGAGATCCATGACAGCAAAATTTAATTATGTTGTATGCTCCATTGAAGAATCAAATAATCTTGCTGTCATGACCATTGATGAACTTCAGAGTAGCTTGCTTGTGCACGAGCAAAGGATGAAGGAACACAAAGAAGAAGAACAAGTTTTCAAAGTCACTGGTGGAGATGATCGATTTGTGAGCAGAATCACTGGTGGAGATGATCGATTTGTGAGCAAAATCAGGGGTCGTGGTGGATTCAGAGGCAGAGGTAGCGGTCGAGGAAGACAACCTCTCAACAAAGCTCTTATTGAGTGTTTTCGCTGTCATAAACTAGGACATTTGCTTATGAGTGTCCTAGTTGGGAAAAGGCAGCCAATTATGTCGAAATTACAGAAGAAGAAGACATGCTGCTCCTGTCATACATAGAATTGAATGATTCCAGGGATGCTGCAGAAGAACACATGACAGTCAATTATGTAGAACTTGGAGAAGAAGAAAACATGTTGCTCATGTCATACGAAGAACTGAATGAGTCAACCAGAAAAGAGGTATGGTTCTTGGACTCAGGTTGTAACAGTCATATGAGTGGAAACAAAAAGTGGTTTACACAGTTAGATAAAGGGTTCAGACATTCAGTTAAATTAGGGAACAATTCGAAAATGGCAGTGATGGGAAAGGGATGTGTTAAGTTGAATATAACTGGGGTGATGCAAAAGATTGACAATGTTTATTTTATTCCTGAGCTAAAAACAAATTTGTTAAGTATGGGTTAATTACAAGAAAAGGGCCTAGCTATACTTATTCAGAACAATATATGTAAGTTGTTTCATCTTACTAGAGGTCTAATTATAGAGACAACCATGACCTCCAACAGAATGTTTACCATTGCTGCTGAAATACCTCTCACAGAACCAGTTGTCTTCTTCGGTAGCAGTGAGGAAGAAAGAGCACAATTGTGGCATAATAGGTTTGCACATCGTAATTTCAAGGGATTAAGAATATTGCATTCCAAGAAGATGGTTGAAGGACTGCCATTACTTGCAGCCCCAGAGAGAGTATGCACTGATTGTTTAATCGGCAAACAACACAGGAGCAAAATTTCAAAGAAAAGCCACTGGAGAGCAACTAGCAAATTACAACTTGTTCATTCGGATATATGTGGGCCTGTGAATCCAGAATCCAATAGTGGAAAAAGGTATCTAATTACTTTCATTGATGATTATAGTAGAAAGTGTTGGGTTTACTTCATTTCAGAAAAATCAGAAGCTTTTGATATGTTCAAAAAATTCAAAGTTTTAGCTGAAAAAGAGGCCGGCTCTTCAGTGGGGTGTTTACGAACTGACCGAGGTGGGGAATTTAATTCCAAAAGCTTCAATGAGTACTGTCTTTTGAATGGGATCAAAAGACAATTAACTGCGGCCTACACTCCTCAGCAAAACGGTGTTGCTGAAAGGAAAAATCAGACAATCATGAATCTCATCAGAAGTATGTTGTCCGAGAAACATATTCCTAGAGAGTTCTGGCCAGAGGCCGTAAACTGGTGTGTTCATGTACTAAACAGGTGTCCCACCATGGCAGTCAAAGACCTCACACCTGAAGAAGCATGGAGTTGTGTTAAACCTTCAGTAGCATATTTTCGGGTATTTGGGTGCATCGGTCATGTTCACATTCCAAATGTGAAAAGAACAAAACTAGACCCAGGAGCTCAAAGTGTGTATTGTTGGGAGTCAGTGAAGAAACAAAAGGCTATCGAATGTATAATCCAATCACAAAGAAAATTGTGATTAGCTGTGATGTGTTTTTTAAAGAAAATGAAGCATGGAACTGGACAGAAGGTGGCAGTGATGGGTTGCTGAAATGGGGAAATGATGGGATCGATGCTGATGGATTTGAAACTGACACTGAAGAGCATGAATTAGAGCAGCATGATGAAAGTGAACAACATGAAGAAGAACATGAAGAACTCGAGCAGCCTGGAGCAGGAGAATTTGAGCAGCTTGAAGCAAGAACAAATAATTCAACAGGAGCAGGAGCAAATAATTCAACAGGAGCATCAAGTTCAACTGAAGTATCAAGTTCAACTTCAGTAGATGCAACACAAGAACTTGATCACACTGCTGCTGATCAACAAATTAATCAACTTGCAGCTGCAAATCAATCTTCTGTCAAAAATCGAAGAACACCTTTGTGGATGCAGGATTATGTCACAGATGCATACTTGTCTGAAGCAGAAGAACTTCAAAACATGGTATTTTATACCACTGCTACAGACCCATGCACATATGAAGAAGCCTCACGAAGCCAGAAGTGGAAAGCAGCTATGGACACTGAGATTGCAGCCATTGAAAGAAACAGAACATGAGAGTTAACTGTTCTTCCAAAGCATGCAAGGAAGATTGGCGTAAAATGGATGTACAAGACAAAGCTTAATGAGAAAGGGGAAGTTGAGAAATACAAAGCTAGGCTTGTTGCAAAGGGATATGCATAACAATATGGAATTGACTACACTGAAGTATTTGCACCGGTTGCAAGATGGGACACAATTCGAATGGTTCTAGCCATGGCAGCACACAGAAATTGGATGGTGTACCAACTTGACGTAAAAAGTGCATTCCTCTATGGAGATTTAAATGAAGATGTGTATGTGGAGCAGCCCTTCGGTTATGAGAAGAAGGGAGAGGAATACAAAGTCTTCAAATTAAAGAAAGCTTTGTACGGATTGAAGCAGGCACCGAGAGCATGGTTTAGTAGGATTGAGACATATTTTTTGAGGGAAGGATTTGTTCAATGTCCAAGTGAGCACACCTTATTTGTCAAAACTCAACAAGGCTGTCAAGGGGAGGGCAAGATTCTGGTGGTGAGTCTCTATGTGGATAACTTGGTGTTTACTGGAAATGATGAAGAAATGTTTGCAGATTTTAAAGCTTCAATGAAGCAAGAATTTGCTATGACTGATTTAGGCAAAATGATTTTTTTTTCTTGGAGTGGAAGTTGTGCAAAATGATAAAGGCATCTTCTTGAGTCAAAAGAAGTATGCTATGGAAATATTGGAGAGGTTTGGGCTGCAACATGCAAATTCCGTGAGAAATCCAATGGTACCAGGCATTAAACTGATGAAGAATGAAGATGAGCAACAAGTGCAGACAACTCAATACAAATAAATGGAAGGTAGCCTTATGTATCTATCAGTTACGAGACCTGATCTTATGTTTGTGGTAAGCTTGGTTAGTAGGTATATGGAAAGGCCAACAAGCATACATATGCAGGCCATAAAAAGAATCCTGAGATATGTAAAGGGAATCGTGGGTCTGGGAATCTGTTACAACAGGGGAGCTACTAAAGCTGAAATGGAGCTGCTGCCAGTGATGAAATGTTAATGGCATTTGCTGATAGTGACTACGCTGGAGATCAAGATGATCGTAGGAGCACCTCTGGATATGTTTTTATGCTTAGTGGGGGAGCAGTTGCTTGGAGCTCAAAGAAAGAACCTGTGGTGTCACTTTCAACAACTGGGACAAAATTTATATCAGCAGCTCATTGTGCTTGTCAGGCTGTGTGGATGAGAAGAGTGCTTGAACAATTAAATTGCAAACAGAGTGCAGCTACTGTTATATATTGTGATAACATGTCCACAATTAAGTTAGCTAAAAATCCAGTTATGCATGGCAATAGTAAACACATAGACGTCAGATTTCACTTTCTACGTGAATTGTGCAAAGAAGGCATAATTGAGTTGAAATACTGCAATACACAAGATCAAATGGCTGACATCATGACGAAGGCATTAAAGATGGACACATTTGAGAAGCTGCGAAATTTGCTGGGTGTATGTGAGGTGCCTACTGCTGCTACTGTTAAACTGCATGATGAAGACATTGCAGTTTAAAGGAGGAATTGTTGGAGTAGAGTTAGTCAATAAAATGTCCTAGTCTTTAGGATTAAGAGATTAACTTTGAATCATTCCTGTTTAGTTAACCACGTTTGTAGGAGTCCAAAACGTGGGTTGCATATTTTTCTACTTTCTGTTGTAAACAGCTGAGTATATATATCAGCACCATTTCATTGAATAAAGTAAGCAATTATTCTGCATTTACGTGAATATAAAGGTTTCTGATTCTAACAACTGTTACTATAGTTGAGATTTAAAAAAACAATAGTTTCATGAAAAACAGTTTTTGTCGAGTTTGAGTTTTAATGAAAAACAGTTTCGTGTGTTTGATTATCATGCTTTTCATATTGATGTGAACTTGTGAAATTACTTTAAAGGAGACACACACACACATAAATTTCACAAGTTCACATCAATATGAAAAACATAGTAATCAAACACACGAAACTATATATATTGTTTTTTAAATATTGTAGATTAATAATCTTAACAATAAAAATAAATTAATAATTCAAGTAAATTAGACATTTGTTTTTATTCTCTTATCAAACTACTTGCAATTGCATCATGAACTAAATCGATATGTGAAGGCCTCTGTGATCCCTTGCTATTTGATCGAGGAACAACATTTGATAAAATATCATCAAGAACAACATTTGCGATCCAAACTGAGTTTCAAGATCTTTATCTATATGTTATAGAGATATAATTCCAGAACCAAATCTAATTGCAAGTTTCTAATCCATAATCAATCGAAAAGCAACAATATTATGGAGTAAAACAAAATCACGCAATTTTCCTTTTTATCAGGAATGATTTTTATCTACATATTTTTTTTTAAATATGATTTTTATATCAGGTTTTCTAGGATGGAAAACATTAACAGTATCTTTCTGTTATTTCTCCTGCTGCAGAAACAAATATATCAGATCTGAAGTCTTCAAGCTTCATCATGTAGTAGTATTTTCAGAGCTGCTGTCACAGATATTATATCATCCCTGTCTAACTCGGATGTCCGAGTTGCTGGGTTTGTTCTTGATTTCTTTTGCGTGTCCATGATTGACATTGCAAATGAATTCAGTCTCCCCCCTTATATCTTCATACCCTCCAACGCAGGATTCTTGGGTCTTATGCTATACCTGCTCGAACGCCATGATGAAATCAGCGAGGTGATGAAAATGTCCGATCCTGATTCGTTAATACCAGGTATTTTCAATCCTGTTCCTGCACGAGTCTTGCCTGATGCTGTATTTAATGAAGATGGTGGTTATGATACTTATGTTAAGGTTGCTCGAAGGTTCAGGGATGGAAAAGGTATAATCGTGAACACATTCGCTGAGCTGGAGCCTTTTGTGCTCAGATCCTTCTCCGACGATCACCGAATCCCTCCAGTTTACCCTGTTGGACCAGTGCTACAACTGAAGGGTCAGCATCACGCTGAGCTAAACCAGGATCAGGTGGACAGAATCATGAAATGGCTTGATGAACAGCCTCAATCTTCTGTGGTGTTTCTATGCTTCGGGAGCTATGGGAGCTTTAGCCTTCCACAAGTGAAAGAAATAGCACTTGGCATCGAGCAAAGTGGGTTCAGATTCTTGTGGTCCATTCGTTTTCCACTCTCCACATCCAGTCCGTTCATGAATCCTGAAGATGCGTTGCCAGAAGGATTCTTGGAACGCACAGAAGGTCGAGGAATTATGTGTGGATGGGCACCGCAGGTTCAAGTCCTGGCTCACAGGGCAGTAGGAGGGTTCGTGTCTCACTGCGGGTGGAACTCCATCTTGGAGAGCTTGTGGTACGGTGTTCCCATCGTTACATTGCCTATATATGCTGAGCAGCAGCTTAATGCATTTAGGATGGTGAAGGAATTGGGACTGTCAGTGGAGCTGAAATTGGATTACAGGGACGGTGGCGATCTTGTGTCTGCTGATGAGATAGCAAATTCTGTAACTCTTGCTATGGAAAGTGATAGTGAGGTGAGGAAGAAGGTGAAAGAGATGAGCGGGAAAGGCAGGGAGGCTGTGATGGACGGTGGAAATTCTTTCACTTCTATCACGCAACTCATCGAGGACATAGCAGGAAACAGCTGACGTGAATGCCGCCTGCTAGCTAGGGTTGATTTCCATTTCTGTTGATGAAATTGTGCGTGAAAAATAAGGTTTTCCTGGATGTAAACCATCAACAATATCTCTCTCTCTGTTATTTCTCCTGCTGCAGAATCAAATATATCAGTTCTGAAGTCTTCAAGCTTCATCATGTAGAGAAATACATACCTACACCATTTACATAAAAGAGATATCAGATCAGAAACCAAAAAAAGCTTATTCTCAGTCTCAAAACAAAATAATCTATCTCTTTTTTTTCCTTTTCTTTTATCTTTTATGAAGAGAAATACATACCTACACCATTTACATGCAAGTTAGATAAATCCTAGGTAGTGGCTCGTAAGGAATTGGGAAAGGAAATTCAAATAAATTTTATGTTTACATGAATTCTTATACCATCCTTCAAGGTAAGAAGCTACATATTTCTCAATCGATATGTTATATTTCTTATATCATGTGCATGCATTTTTAATTTCATACGAATTATTATTATTTTAATATATTTTTTAATTGAAAATTATTTTTAAAAGATATCATGCACTGCATTACTAGACAAACATGAAAAACAGTTTTGGTTTTGTTTTTTTTTTAAAAAAAAAGTTTAATTTTTTGTTTAAACTGTTATGCGATGAATTCTTATATGCAAAATAAATAAAAACTAAGTCTTTTTGAGTTAAAAAAAATATGTTATTTTACAAAACTAGGATCTGAAATTCAATTATATATGAGATTCAATTCAAAAACTAGAAGTTTGATTGGTGAAGCAGTTTTTCTCTTAGAGTTAAATAAAAAACAATATTCTGAAATTTGATAATATTAAACGGTCCAAGAATAAGCTACTAGCTTAATATTTAACTGTCCGAGATTAAAATAAAAAATGTAGAAAACATAGGATAGGATTGCAGAGTTTCTGTCTTGTTTGCAAAAATATTCGTTAATCTTTGATTCTGCAAGACCAGCAGCATGCTCTCTGTGTCTGTTGTTTGGCAATTCGAGGAATGAGCTCGAGATTTTTTGTTCGGAAAGCGAGAGAGAAAAAAACCATGGACCCGGTCTTGTTTGCCGAGTTGTTAAAATATTTGCGGGTCCATTGGCGAGCCAGTCCAAAGACTTTAGTGAACCACTCTTCTAAATTTAAAGTTTATGTTGACGTTCCTCAAGTCTTTTGCCATTCAGAGTTCAGACACGCACACATATTCGAGTAGAGAAAACTATCAAGATTTAATTATTTTTTCTTAATTTTTTTATTTTTTATAACTAGATCTTTCTAAAGCAACAAGGACATCTACACAATAATAATTTAAAAGGTTATACAATTGAATTAAATAAAGTATTTGTCAAAGAAAAACGGTAATTAGAGTAAATTATAACTTGGTCTTTATAATCTATCAAAAATAATTAATTTATTCACTGCGTACTAAAATTAATTAAAAAAATAATCTAAATAAAAAAAAGGATTAATATTAGTTTTGTTAACTATAGAGGCTAAGGTATAATTAATCCATCCAGCGTTGACTGTTTCTGCTGCAGCCTGCACTTTGCTAGCTTCAAAGTCAAAGTGATCAGAGGCAAGCAGTAAGATACGTCTGCAAAAGAAGATGATTGCAGCTGCCTAGATTCTGTCTTCCGGTCTCTAAATTGGAAAAATAATCTCAACATCCATGGCAACCCTAGGAAACCCTCTTGCCTCTGTCCCGATTCCCTCAAACCCCGCCATTTTAACTGCCAATAACGACCAGAAAACCAATCCCTCCACAGTCCCCGTACTCATTGACAAATGTGCCAGCAAAAAACACCTGAAACAACTCCATGCTCATATGCTACGCACTGGTCTCTTCTTCGACCCTCCATCGGCTACCAAGCTCTTCACTGCGTGTGCTTTGTCCTCTGCCTCGAGCTTGGATTATGCTTGCAAGGTGTTCGACCAAATTCCCAAGCCAAATCTCTACTCTTGGAACACCCTCATTCGTGCTTTTGCTTCAAGCCCCAAACCCATCCAAGGCATCTTGGTATTTATCCAGATGCTTCATGAGAGCCAACGTTTTCCTAACAGTTACACTTTCCCTTTTGTTATTAAGGCTGCTACGGAGGTTTCTAGTTTACTTGTTGGACAAGCTATTCATGGAATGGTCATGAAGGCATCGTTTGGTTCGGATTTGTTTATTTCTAACTCGCTAATTCATTTCTATTCCTCATCGGGGGATTTGGATTCGGCTTATTTAGTTTTTTCGAAGATTGTTGAGAAAGATATTGTATCATGGAATTCAATGATATCGGGGTTTGTGCAAGGGGGTTTCCCTGAGGAGGCATTGCAGTTGTTTCAAAGAATGAAGATGGAGAATGCGAGGCCCAATCGTGTGACAATGGTGGGAGTTTTATCAGCTTGTGCAAAGAAGATAGATTTGGAATTTGGTAGATGGGCTTGCGATTACATTGAGAGGAATGGGATTGATATAAATTTGATTTTGAGTAATGCAATGCTTGATATGTATGTGAAATGTGGGAGCCTTGAAGATGCTAGAGGATTGTTTGATAAGATGGAGGTGAAAGACATTGTTTCGTGGACAACTATGATTGATGGGTATGCAAAAGTGGGTGATTATGATGCGGCTAGGAGGGTTTTTGATGTCATGCCCAGGGAGGATATTACAGCCTGGAATGCATTGATATCGTCTTATCAGCAGAATGGGAAGCCAAAAGAGGCACTAGCCATTTTTCGTGAATTACAGCTTAATAAGAACTCAAAACCAAACGAGGTTACACTTGCAAGTACCTTGGCAGCATGTGCTCAGCTGGGAGCAATTGATTTAGGTGGGTGGATTCATATGTACATAAAGAAGCAAGGCATTAAGTTAAACGTCCATCTCACGACCTCGCTTATTGACATGTATTCTAAGTGTGGCCATCTAGAGAAGGCACTGGAGGTGTTTTATTCGGTGGAAAGGAGAGATGTGTTTGTATGGAGTGCCACGATTGCTGGGTTGGCAATGCATGGGCATGGGAGAGCTGCTATTGATTTGTTCTCAAAGATGCAAGAAGCTAAGGTAAAGCCCAATGCTGTGACATTTACCAACTTATTGTGTGCTTGTAGTCACTCGGGACTAGTGGATGAGGGCAGGTTGTTTTTCAACCAAATGAAGCCAGTTTATGGTGTTGTGCCTGGTAGCAAACATTATGCTTGTATGGTTGATATTCTTGGTCGTGCAGGCTACCTTGAAGAAGCTGTTGAATTAATAGAGAAAATGCCAATAATCCCTAGTGCTTCTGTGTGGGGTGCTCTGCTTGGAGCATGCAGAATTTATGGAAATGTTGAGCTCGCTGAAATGGCTTGTAGTCGTTTGCTTGAGACAGACTCCAATAATCATGGAGCTTATGTGCTCTTATCCAATATATATGCCAAAGCAGGTAAATGGGACTGTGTTTCTAGATTAAGGCAGCACATGAAAGTTTCTGGGTTAGAGAAGGAACCAGGTTGTAGCTCGATTGAGGTTAATGGCATCATTCATGAGTTTCTTGTTGGAGATAACTCCCACCCTCTCTCCACAGAAATCTACTCTAAGTTGGACGAGATTGTAGCTAGACTAAAATCAACTGGTTATGTGTCTGACGAGTCCCACCTTCTACAATTTGTTGAAGAAGAATACATGAAGGAGCATGCCCTTAACCTTCACAGTGAAAAATTGGCAATTGCATATGGGCTTATTAGGATGGAACCATCACAACCAATCAGGATTGTGAAAAATCTCCGTGTTTGTGGGGACTGTCATTCAGTTGCTAAGCTCATATCTAAACTTTATAATAGAGATATACTATTGAGAGATCGGTATCGATTCCATCATTTTAGTGGAGGGAATTGCTCGTGTATGGATTACTGGTAAATAATTGTGGAATATGGTTTGAAGATCTCACCTCAATTCTCCACGGGATGACATAATTCCTCATTCGAGTCCGGGGAGGAAGCAAGAGTGATGGAGTTGTAGGGGAACTGGGAGTTCCAAGCTAACAAACTTTCATCAATTCTCATGGTGTTTGCTCAGGGCTTCAATCTTAATCAAGAAAGAAGCATCTTACTTGGATGGTATTTCTCTTTTAAACTGTGATGCAAAGCAAATGTATGGAATGTGAGTCCAGATTTTGTCTATGTTTTCTAGGTATTTCTTTTCCCCATCACGTTGTCAGTACTGAAGTTCCAAGTTTTTTGAAATTTTATTCTCGATGTTATTTTGTGCACTTTATGTTCCCTGAAAATGAGTACACCCACCAACACTGATGTTCCCTTAGAGGCCTCAACCTGTCAACCATTACATTTCTGGAATGCGCCGATGAGGATTCGATTTCTTGATTAAAGCTTAGTTGATCGCAATCCAGCTCTGTAAGGGTAGATTTTAGGAGCAACATGCAAATGTTGTAAACTTGGGAAGTTTGAAACATAATTACTGCTGGAGGATTTCATTTTGTTAAATGAAGAGTACAAACCTCTAGTTGATGATAGCTTGTCTCTTCACTGCAGGGATGGGTGCTGCAGTAACCATTGTAACTATATAGAACATGCAAAATTTACCATGGAGTTATAACTTGGTTTGCTTTTTGGCTGATTTCATAAATAGTCAACAAGCTAGCTTGTTGCTAGAAGTTCAATGATTATTTTGAGCTTCAGATTCTATGAAGTGAGTTCGAATATCTTGACCACATTTATCCTTCCAGGTGCAGCCATATCTTACAAGTTGTCATGTTTTAAAAATGTTTTTTAAAAAAATTATTTTTTTATTTTTATCTTGTACTTTAAATTAAAAAAAATAGTGTTTTAGATTATTTTTATGGGCTGATGTCAAAAATAATTTTTTTTTAAAAAAAAATTCATTTTGATAAATTTCTTAATAAAAAGTATTTTCAAAATCAATTTCAATCACTCTCAAACAGTCAATTAAACCTCTGCATTGGGAAGCTCTGCATTGTTGAAGGTTCAGTACCTAAACTGCAATAGTTTCTTCACCATGACCATCAATTCCTTTATATGTCCTGTTGACAGTAACTGAAATGTCGAAGTTTCTGAAATAGAATCCCAGCAAGGTTGATCTGATGGATGAAGTGTCGTCTACTCCCATAAATACAAGGTTTCTTAGTAATGGACGACACGTCTTAAAGAAATACAATAGTAAAAAAATAAACTCATCCTGGCCAACAGAAGGTAATTTTTTTTTAAAAAAAAAATCATATTCTGAGCTCTAAAGAGTCGAGTCTTGACCGAGCACCGATCCAAAACAATGAAAGATAAAGCTAAAAAACCTGGTAAAGATCCTTGAAACCCTCCAATCTGTTGAGTTTAACAGAAAATCAAACCAACAAGCTCTGGTTGATACGCCACGTGTCAAAAACCCGCGACTTGATGCTAGATCCGAAGCCTTCTCATTCCTTGGTCTTCCCAAAGTGTATATAACATACCCGCCACGTTCCCCACTCTACAGATATACTAAACGTCTCTTCCAGTTCAACAAGATCCAGGCTTTGGCCTTTGTGTTTGTTAGCAATGGAAACTTTAACTGGCTTGTCCACAAAGGTCTTCACAAAAAACAATAACAAAACTTCATCACCATCAAGATCAGCTCAACTGGGTCGATCTAATATTGGCTTTTCTCCATCTCCAAGTCTAAAGAGAGAACATCTTGATCATTTGGCTTTGTGTCGACGCAGAGATGCTCCATTGCTGGTCATGAAATCTCATCCCGCATTTGAGGCAGAGGTACCTTGTTTCTTTAATAAGTTTCTTGGATTCTCATTTCTTTCTGTACCTTGGATTGATACCGGAAGATTTGGTTCTGTTTGTTTATATCATGTTTTTCAATTTTACAATAAACAGGATAAGAAATAAATTCGTATGTTTGTCTTTATGAATTGTAATGAGAATGGATACGTTGCAGTGGACTTTCTCATATATGAGTGTGTCTGTATGCGTAAAAACCTATGTTAAACATTGATTACTACCATTTCCTTTATTATGATTGATCAACAGTATAGCTTAGTGCATTTCCCCCTCTAAAGATACGTGAGTGTTCAATGTTGACTATATTGTCAATTAGCTGATGTGAACAACTTGAAAGTCATCGCTGTGATTCTCTGATATCAGTGGTTCAACAATGGTGCCACTTCAGTATTATAAGAGCACCCTTCATATTTTGTTCCAAATTGGTAATGAGTCACGCTCTTGCTCTACTGAGGTCACTCTTTAAGATTAAGATAAGCTGGAGTTCTTTTTTTTCTGCTGGAATTCGTTTTTATCATAGCATGGGAGCTTAATCAAGTTCATATAATAGTTTCATCTTGATTGACTTAAATTTTCGAATAGGTGTTGACTGACCTTGAGACTGCAGTGTCCGGGAACCATAAAATAAGTAAGTCATACTGTGTTCCAAATTCTTATATCCAAGTCTGTGCTTGCTGTGATTTCAAAATATTGATTGTAGCAAGTCATACTGTGCTCCAAATTCTTGTATCCAAGTTTTGTGCTTGCTGTGATTTCAAAAAACTGATTGTAGCTTCTCTGCCAGAAAAAACTGTTCATGTGAAGTTCCAGTTGCAGAAGGAGTGTACGTTCGGTGAGCAATTTTTCCTGGTTGGGGAAGACCCAATGATTGGTCTGTGGGATCCATCAAATGCCATACCACTCCACTGGTCAGAGGGGCACACATGGAGTGTTGAGCTGGTAAGGTGGAACTATTAAAAGACACTATTCTACTGGTATTCAATGAGGTATATGACACAAACTCTGAATCATGGCAGGATGTGCGCATTGATTTGACCATGCAGTACAAGTTTATTCTTAAAAGAAGCACAGGAGAAATTGTTTGGCAACCTGGTCCAGACAGAATATTCAAGACATGGGAAAGCAATAGCAGTGTAGTGATTGCAGAGGATTGGGAAAATGCTGGAGCTCAAAAAATTATGGAGGAGCAAGCGATTGATACTCCAGATTTGGAGCCTGCTGGAAATGTTTCTCTCCAGGGAGGGGAAGTTATCTCTGATTTCAACAAGGATTTAATGCTTTCAGGTCACATTGCCTGTGCAGAAGATAAATCAAATGGTAAGTATGAGGTTGTCGATGGTATTGCCTATCCAGCGGAGGGAGACATAATTAATGCAGACATAAAACTCGAGTCAGAGGAATCTTTAGGTAGCAGAAAAGAGGTGCCGGTGCCAGCAGACAAGAATAATTGTTCAACTCCACCTTCCAAGAACCCAGTAACCATGGAGGATGAAGAAACCTTGTTGACTTGTGAACAACGCACAGTTCTTGTACCTGGTTTGAGCTCCTACACAAGCAGTCTCTAGTGAAGAAGCACTTTCCAAGGAACTAGGCTCCATCTTTGCTGAAGCCTCAATTCCCAGACCGAGCCTGGGGCAACTTTTTTGATGAACCAAATTGTTGTTATTTTCTCTGTTTTTTTCGAACTTCTGCTTTGGGAGCAATAACACATGCATTCTCCCTGTTTTTGCTGAAATACATTTGAGACTTGATTATGTAAATATAGCTGCTGTTTGAATTTTTTTCTTATTGAATATCGCAGCACCTTCGCTGTTTGCTGTGTTATGCTACTGAATTTGCTGCGCGATGGAAGGGTGCTAAGGTTTTAGACATCTTGCAACTGAGATCCAGTTTGCAATTTGCTAGTTTGCTAATCCAGAATTTTGCTAGCTGAATCTCGTCAAGTTGAACTCCTGTATCTAAGGACTCCACCTAAATTTTATGTGGTCCTATGTTCTGAAAGTTCAAACCTTGAGGTTGATCAAAGAGGGATCAGCGTGGCGCTTTGCTATCGAAACTGGGGCTGGCTATTGCACTGTTACTTTCCTTCACCATTTGCAAAGTAGAACAATCCATTCAACTCTCATCGATTTTGAGCATCTCTCCGCTCTCTCAAGCAAATTAAAAGAGCAGCTGTGATTGAGATAAAATGGGTTAGGACAATATCAATCTGATGAAGGCATATAGAGTAATATCAGAGGCACGAACTCAGTCTTTCTAGTCTCCTCTGGTGGCCTCCTGGAACCCTCTGATTTGTTGGGATCTAATCACGTAACACCTACAGAGAAAGGATTACGAAGACTACAAACTATACCGTCGCAAGGAGATGTGATGTAATAGCAAAAAACTTGAGATTTGCATAGTAGGTCTTAAGTTCGAGATAGAACATGCACTTCTTATAAGAGTCTGAGACTGCCAGGATTTTATTTACTTACTTAGACCCATAAAATACACTTTCCAGAAAATAAGATATCCTCAAATTCAAGAGCTATGCGATTCATCAGCGTGCACCCTCTAACCAACATCCTAGATGGATCAGGCACCGGGTCAAAAGGATCAGGCACTCAAGGAGGCGCGAGTGCTGGGAACCTGACGGTAAATGGAGTCATGACAAAGTCAGTAAGTGGGACCCAAACTTGGGCTATCGGCCATTTGGCCTGTAGAATAAAATGAAATAGGTATCAGATGCATAATACAAGCCAGCCATCCCTTGCATGTCGATCAAAAAGTTAGTTGTCATGTATACCTGAGAGATTTGGACCAATCATAGCACAGATATCTATGGTAATTTCCGCTCAGAAATAACTCAAGATTAAACAGAGCAATCATCGATATGACTGACCATAGGTGGTTTCATTTTTTTAAAGTACTTGGAACTTGCAATTACCCATCGGCATCTTACAGTAGAAAAAAAGGATTCAATGCAGTCACAATACTATGAACCAATTGCAATGAACATTCTACATATTATATAGAAGTGATATTGCCTCTTCCTAAATGACGTCAAACTGTTCCATAAATCCATCCTTTTGAAAAAAAACATATCATCGGACACTCTGCTCTGTCAAGCTGCAACTATGCAGATTTTGATGCAAAATTTCACAATACAAAGTCTAGGATCATCACTAGTGCCCAAAACAAAAGTCATTGTCACCCTGGTTGTGTAGTGGCAAAGTGAGCATATCTAGTGATGCGAGCATTATCTCTATGCTTTACGCCTGTGATCATCTCTTTCCCGATGAGGATTGGAGGAAGAATCCCTCCCATGTGCAGACAATTTGTCCCCTCGTCTCTTATCTTGCTCTTCTTTGAAAAAGGACTCTGTTTCGCTCCTTCTTGATCTCCTTGGTTCCCTCGTGTCATCATCTTCTCTTGACCTAGGTTCAAATTCATCACGATATTGCCTCCTTGATATTTTTTCCTCCTTTCTATAATTATCTCCTCTCGACTTCGGTTCAGGTACAATATCCTTGTGCCTTTTCAATCTATCTTCATCTCTCCTATAATCATCTTCTCTTGGCTTTGGCACAAATGCATCATCTTCAAGCCTTCTTAATTTCTTGTCTTCCCTTCTGTTATTATCTTCTCTTGGCTTCGGCACAATCTCGTTATCATCATGCCAACTTGATCTCTTTTCCTCCCTCCTATAACTTTGTTTAGGGTGGCTCTCAGAGGGCATGTTATAGCTAGATCTTTCCTTGCTCTTCTTTGAACCCTCAAACATTTCATTTCCCCATCTAGGACTTTTATCTTGAGCACCCCAGCCTGTGTTTGCAGCTCTCTAGATACAAAAAGAAAGCAGAGCATAAACATGTGAGCCAGCTGTCTTGTAATGAAAAATGAGTTGCAAGAACCTAATCTGCACAGCACATTCAACAATCTCACCCCACAAAGTAATTTAAACCAATAACATAATTCTCTTGGTCAGGAGATGAATTAAAATAAAAGGCAGTTTATAGGATAGAGTGATTTCCAAATCAAAGAAACAAATCCCCAGCCAATTGAGAAAGTATGTGAATAGGATGTAACTACATCTTTGAAGGTTTATAGCAACAAGTAGAGAAGACTCTAAATCATCATTGTCCAGCTCAATCAGCCACCTTTGTATGCAAGAAAGAAATTTTATCTCAAACCATAATCAACTACAATCAATACTAATCTCCATGTTAGTATTGGAATCATTATAATAGTGCTTATGATGGGCGGTTCCGATGGATGGACTATATCATGGCACGGGCAATTTCTCTGGTCATTGATTCAGGGATTCATTCTAAATACACATTAACAAAAACTGACTACTAAATAATCAGACTTCAAATCAATGCATATGCAAGTCACCCGTGTCACCAATTTGACCACAGCTAACTACAGACAGGGAGGGAGGTTCAATTTCATGGGCAAATATCTATAAAGCAACCTTTAAAAGTAGAGCAGCCAGCTGCATGTGGATTGCATGCATGAACGATTTAGATAGAGCATCAACCAGTTACATTTCGGGGGGTAAAACAATACTTGAAAAATTATTCTCTTCTGTAAGATGAGTACCGTGCAAAGTGCATTATCATCCAATTAATTTCAAAAGGAGATAAAGAATATGGTTGAAAAGGAGAAAATCATTACAAATTCATATAAAGCTTCCATTAACTATAATTGCAAGCAAAAGTACGCAGACTACTAAAGGGACAGCCATCCAAAAAACAAAGATATATCAACAAATGTCTTTCCCGGGGGATCTATGAACCTTACTTGCTCGTCATGGGAAAATTTGCACCCAGCTCCACGATTACATTCACCTCTCTGGAACGCATGACAAACCCCTCGAGCCTCCCTCTTCTGCTGCGCTGTTTCTTCATCTTCTTCTTCTTTTTTCTTGTACTTAGTAACGTGGTCAACCCTTATAATTCGGCCAAGAACCTGAGCTCCATTCAGATTATCTGAACGAAAGCCAAAAATGATTTGTTCATTGCAAGCATATTAGAAAGCAGAAACACTTTAGGTAGTGACTATATGTCCATTGCAAGTATATTAGAGACAGAGAGAACCAACCTACAGCAAGATTTGTACTTCTCTGATCCTCGTATGCAAGAAATGCAAAACCTTTTGATTTACCAGTACCCTTGTCTCTTACTAGATTAACATCAACTACCTCCCCGTATCTGAAAACACCCATTTTGAAACATTAGTGGATAAAAAAAACAAGATGATCTGTTAGCTAGTCCCTTCAAACTCACTTCTAATTAAGCAGCTAACTCCGAAAATAAGAACAATAATAATCAACAGAAAACCACACACTGCCTTTTCCAGGACCAAAAAGAAAAACCTACGAATGTTGAGCCTTTTAATCAGTAATTAAAAATAAAAATAAGCGGAATTGAAGAGGGAAAGCGAGAGTTACTGAGCAAAGACAGCGAGGAGATCGCCTTCAGTGAGATCGAAAGGAATACCACCAACAAAGACGTAAGCAGAATCTTTGTACTTAGCGTGCCATGATGCTTCCTCTGAAATCCCTAACGCGGCTTCTTTTGAGTTTATGTTTTGGATTCGTTTCACCAGCGTCAATGGATTCATAGCTACCCCTCCCTCTCCTTCTCTAAACCTCTATTTTCTCTTCTCCCCTCTCTCTTTCTCTCTCCCCCCGTTTTTTACCTTCGATTCCTTTCACCAACGTTAATGGGCCGGTAAGTGATTTCATCTTTTTGATACGGTTTCACTGGACCGACTTGTCTAGCACGCCCACGTGGTTCCAGAGTTTTTCTTTTCTTTTCTACCTCCTGAATAACAGGCAATAAATAGATTATTAGTGTGTTTAGTGTTTTGATATTTTTTTATATTTATTATTTTTTAAAAAATTTATTATAACAACAACACATGAAAATAATTTAAAAATATTAAAAAAATTAAATTAAAATAAAAAATATTTTTTTTTCAAAAACACTTTAACAATATAGTGTCAAACATAAAAATAGGTTTTAAAGGTAATTATGGTGTTTAATCTCACTTTTATGATGTGCAAATGGAAATAATTAAAGAATATTGATGATTTATTTCTAATTATACGAATGAGAGAAACTGATTATAGTAACCAAAATAATAATGAAGGTAAAGTATATTTTACTTATAATTCATGAAATTTTCAACTTCGACCACTAACTTCAAAAAACAATTTATCTGGAACTTCTATTTTTTTATTAATATTATATTAGATTTCATATCTAGTATTATTTTTTATTAAATTTTAATTGTTTTATTCACTTCAGTATCATTTGTACCAGAAATATGAAGATTTGGCGATATAAAACCATCTTTAACATTACTAGTATATTTATTTTCTTGTTTTTAATGAAAAGAAAAAATCTAATTATGAATTATATAGGTATCCCCGCGCTTCGTAGTGATTTGGGTCTATTTTTTTGTATTTGACATTGAGTTTTAAAAATGTTTTTGAAAAGAAAAATATTTTTTTAATTTAAATTAAAAATAATAATATTTTTAGATTATATTGATATCAAAAATATTTTTTTAAAAAATATATATATTATTTTAATATATTTTTAATAAAAAAATATTTTAAAAAATAATTTCGATTACACTATCAAATTATGCGACATGCTTTTCAGTACATGGAAAAACTTTACTCTAGAAGTGAAAAGTTGCCGTATATGTTTAATAAATACTAAATCAAGAATTATATTTCTCAAGAAAGTTCTAACACTAATCAAGGATAGGGTCGAGTGGTCGAAAGGAGCATGCATGTCAGGGTATCTAGTCTTGATGCTTGAAGCTCTTTTTTATATATATACGCAACAATAAAAAAATATTTTAAAAAATAATTATTTAAACTCAATTGAAAAAAAATTTGAAGAATAATTCCTTCTTTTAATAATAATAAAAAAAAACGTGCTACTTGTAGCAAAAAAACAATGTATTTCATACTGGTACGATGATTCAGTGATATTAGGTGCCCGAAATAGAAAGTTTTGGTCCTTATAATCCCATTTCTCAACCAATTGTCCACTTAAAAAACACCATTGAAATTTTAATAAACTCGTTCATAACCTTAAATCAAACTCTAAGCTCCCAAAAAATAAAAAGACCTAGCCCCTGTTTGGATGAGCGGTGCAACCCGTGTTTTGCCAAATTTCAATTTATTTATTTTTTGCATTTTAAATGAAATTTTTTTAGTGCGTTTAGATTATTTTGATATGCTGATATCAAAAATAATTTTTAAAAAATAAAAAAAAATATCATTTTGATTTATTTCGGCATAAAAAACACTTTGAAAAGCTACCGCAACCGCACTTCCAAACAGGCCTCTAATAGATTATTTAAATTAAGATTTTTGAATAAAATATATTTTCAAAAATAACTTCAATCATATTTTTAAACAGTATTTAAGTTACTTGATGTATTTATTAGATAGATCACGAAATCATTCAATGTAAATATGAATATTCAAATTTTTAATGTTAAATTTTACCTAACATATATATTTAGATTAATAATAATATATATATACACACACTATTGTGATGATAAATATATAAAAAAAAACTGTAGAGTTTAATGTAAATATATAATTTAATAATATAATTTTTTGAATAGTATAAATATAATATTTTTTATATGCACTCCAATGAAAAAACATTTATTTAGAAAAAATAATTATATTTTAATATATTTGATATTGATATAACTATATATGAATAGAAATTAATCAATACAACTTCAATCAAAATCCTTTTTTTTTACATAAAATATATCATACAAATTTTTAATTTTTCTGACCAACTTGCAGAAACAACTCTAACCTATAATAAATACTGTTTTAGCTCTTTAATATAATTTTTTTTTTATCTGAATCTATAAAAATAAAAAATAAAAACCAAAAAACTTATTAATTTACTTTTAACCCTTTTTTTTTTGCCTTTCCCCCCCTAGGATGCTCGCGAGATAAAACTTGTACAAGCATTCCTTCGCTCTTTTTTTTCTATGCTGGATCTTTTCATGTATTTTATTTATGAAAGCAAATAAAATTAATAAAATAACTGATTGATTTTAAAAACTAACAGAACAAACACTTATTTCTGAAAATACCTTCTTAATAAATTAATAAAGTAGTTAATTTTTAATTGAAAATAAATGATTATGTATTCATGGGAATTATCAAGTTATATTAAACAAATAATTAAATAAAAATATAATAAATAATTATTTTATCTAGCAAAAAATAATTAGCATGACCTAAGATGATTTACTCTTAAAATGAATTAATACAGTAAAAATAAGCTGTTATTATTTTATCTACAAAAAAAATAAAAAAAAATAGTAGAATGTAAAATGATTTAGTTCTGTAGCATTAATAATTTTGGTTTACTCCTTCACGCTGAAATAATAAACTAGTTATTTATATGGTTAGTGCAATTTACAAAATATTACATATTTATTTTTATGTTTATACACGTGAGATATTAAAATAATGTTATTTTTTCATTCACAAAACTTACTAAATAGAATTAGAAAAACAATTCAATAAAAAAATATAAAAAATAAATATTAAAACAAAGAGTATAAAAATGTACCGAAAATCATTACCCCTTAGATTATCGATTGTTTTCCTCAAATGCACGCGTTTGGTGCTTATCCACCATCTCTCTAAAAAGTAAAAACAGAGAAAAAAAAAGGGAGGAGAAAACTCTATGTTGGTCCAGGTCATGACTCGACTGAGCAATCAACGGCTTAAAAAATCACAAAGGGGCCCGCGAACGCAATGATCCAACCGTCCATGATTGAAATCCAAGGAGCGGGAACAGCAGCAGGCACCACCTTGTCCTTTTCATCTTTTACATTTCATCAGACACAGAGTGGGCCCCTAAATTAGCTGGACGATAAAGCCAAACTTGCCTACCCCATTTCCACTCTCCTCTCTCTTTCACTTCCTCCTTAACATCTTCAACGATCATTAGTTTGTTTTTACTCTTCCTCAACAATCATTCACGCTTTAAAAATTAAAAATAAATAAAACATGCGGAAATCCATCAAATCTGGTGAGGTTTTTACTATGGTAGTTTGATTTGATTGACGAAGAACATTTTTTTATTTTTTATTTACTTTGGATGGCAGAAAACCAGAGAAGAGAATGAGCAACAATGTCAAAGGAGATAGACTCTGTACTCGATGGCGCAGGAGCCAAGCCGTATCCTTATTCGTGCTTGTTTTTGTACTTGATTGTCTCTGAAATAATTGCGGTTAATTAATGTAATGTTTTCTGAGGTTATTAATTTCTTCTTCTTCCTTGACGCAAACTGTCACGTGCTTAGTGGCTTAGAAATATGGTGTGTGGAGAAGCAGCTCCGGTTGGTTCCAGTCCCCAAATCTCTGCATGGAAAGTTTTATTCCGGGAATGCATATGTAGTTTTGAGTGTAAGTTGTTGCTTCTCACATTTTACTGTTGATATATAAATTCCTTCTTTTTTTTTGTAATTTAGACAGATGATATTGAGCTTTATTTGTTGTTTGTGCTGCGCGACAGACGGTTTTGCAAAGAGGCGGCCCGCCTCAGCATGACATACATTACTGGCTGGGAAAAGATGCAGATGAGGTTTTTTTTTTCCTGTTCTTCAATCTTGCCTTCTTATCTTAGTTACCCGGGATCTAGTCGACCTGCATTGATAAGGGAAGTACTGCATTTTGAATTGCCAGATTATATTATAAGGATCAAATTGTGTGAAATATATGCAACCGAATGAATGCATCAAAGAAAGCAATCAATTGAGCTCAAGATCTTTGAAAGAAGACTTTCCGAGTCAAAATATTTTGTCGACTCAATTTATTGTTGTTACCATACAGTGACGTTTGATCTAGGAGATTGAAGAAAATATGTAGTGTTAGTTGGCTACAGGTCTCGTCCATCTTAAATTATTCATAGGCACTTCTCTCCCTATCTTTTCTGACTGAAATTGTTTGCAGAACGCAAAATTTTACATTTGATGGCTTGCATTAGTACAAAATGTTCTGAGGTTGCTTAATGGTATTTGCAGGTGGAATCCACCTTAGCATCAGACAAAGCACTAGAATTAGATTCAGCTCTAGGGTCTTGTACTGTACAGTACAGGGAAGTTCAGGGCCAAGAAACAGAGAAGTTCCTGTCTTACTTTAAGCCGTGTGTTATACCCATTGAAGGAGTATTTTCTTCAGAGTCTGGACAGTTAAATGGTGAATCATACAAAATTAGCTTGTTAACATGCAAAGGGGAGCATGTTGTTTCTGTGAAAGAAGTAAGTTAGAACAACTCTATAAACTTTGTGGAAACTGAATTAGCCATCTATGACTTAAGAGATGTTGAAGATTTGTCACTCATTTACTGTTAAAACCCTCAGCTATTTCAGATATGTGCATATAGCTATTTCTGATGCCATTGCATGGATTCTTCTAGATGGAGCCTGAAATTGATACTTGTGAATGTGTAGCTAACATAATTTTAGCCAGCATTTGATTTTTTAAAAGATTTATTTATCAATAAATATGCACCTGCATATGTCCTAGTCCTGTTTGGATTTTGGTGAATATGGTTTTAAGGGTGAGCATTCTGAGCAGGTGCCTTTTTCCCGGTCATCCTTGAACCACAATGATGTATTCATACTTGACACTGCATCCAAAGTTTTCCTCTTTAGTGGGTGCAACTCAAGCACTCAAGAAAGGGCTAAAGCTTTGGAGGTTGTTCAGTATATCAAGGAGAACAAGCATGGCGGAACCTGTGAAGTGGCCACTGTTGGTCAGACTCCTTTCCCCCCCTCTTTCCCTCTCTATCTAAAGAAAAAAAGAATTTGCAATTAATTATTCTGGTGCCGCAGAGGATGGGAAACTTGTTGGCGATCCTGATGTTGGGGAATTCTGGAGTTTTTTTGGTGGATATGCTCCTATTCCTAAGGATTTGCCTTCTTGTGCTGAGAAACAATCTGATTCACCATTCTTACAATTGTTCTGGTGAGTTTTTTCTTCATCTACAGGCATTCTCTGCTGTTTTGACACATGTTCACTCCTGCATATTGCCAAGCTTTAAGGATGCCATTCAAAAGCTCGGCTAATTTGCCTAGGATTAGGATTGGTAACATTCAACTATTGAATTCATCTTGTATTTGGCCACCAAAAGGATACTGTATTGTGTTCTTACAAATACAAATAATTATGCTTTGCCCTTAGCTTGCCTAAATTCATAGACGATTCACTTTTTTTGGATTTTTGATGTAGTTGTGTGTGCATGTCTACCACTATGTGCCTGGATGCTTTGTATGTGTTTACTGTTTCCATAAAAATTTCCTTTCATTTAATTAACACCTCTTGCTTTTTCTGAAATTACTTAAGATTCCTTATTAACAGGATAACAGCACAGGCTAAGCTGTGTCCTTGTGAAGGTAGTTCGTTGAACAAAGAAATGCTGGAGACAAACAAGTGCTATATGCTTGACTGTGGTGCTGAGATTTTTGTATGGATGGGAAGGAACACCTCAATTACAGAAAGGAAGAAATCAATTTCAGTGACCGAGGTAAAAAAAATGACCACCCTTTCAAATTCTCTTTATCGTGCTTAGCCCATAGGGATTCTTATGCACATTATTCTTACCTTTTTAATGGCTACTTCTTTGCAGGATTTACTGAGAAATCAGGGAAGGTCAATGGCAACCCATTTAACATTTCTAACTCAAGGATTGGAGACTTCCATATTTAGGTCGTATTTTAAGAATTGGCCTCAAGTGGTGGAGCCAAAGTTGTATGAAGAAGGTCGTGGAAAAAGTAGCAGGTTTGTTACCTGTGCAGACAAATTATAGGAAAGATTAGAAAGGGTGATAGCAGAATGGGTGGTTTTACTAATTTAGTTGCTTTAACGCTAACTAATTAGATCACCTTTTTTTCCAGCAATATTTAAGCATCAGGGCTATGATGTGAAGGAATTGCCAGATGATGAAGACTGCCAGCCATATATAAATTGCCGAGGAAAACTGAAGGTAGTTTGTCAATTCGCCCCCTGGTTTTGACTACAACCATATATTATCCCAGGTTCCTGTTTGATGCGATGTTAATAATTCAGGTTTGGCGGATAAATGGTGAACACTTGACCCTTATTCCTGATCCAGAACAAACAAAGCTCTTCAGTGGAGATTGCTACATTGTTCAGTATACATATCCTGGCAGTGGGAGGGATGAACATTTGTTTTATGCATGGCTTGGTCGTGACAGTGTACCGGTAAGTGTAGAAAATTATGACAGAGTTCAAAGACAGGGGTCAACCATAGGAATAATATTTTGACTGGTATCTGCACACATTACCAAAGCTGCTCACGCATAATAGAGGAACTTGGGGCAAGATTTAGGTGGCGATTATTTTGTTCTTATAAGATCATGTATGCTTTGCTATATATTTGTATAATTTGAAATAAAAAAGCTTTTATATTTTCTTCTCTGGGAATTCTATATTTTTTAACTGGTGGGTTGCGAGGTCTTAAGGGTAGAGGGGAAAAAGATGAGAGGAAAATAATCGGTAATTTTGTTTTTCATCTGAAATTATCTTTTTACAAATTAAAGTTAAAAAAAAAGGAAAATGAAAACTGCAGTTTTCTTTTCATTGTTTTCTTTTCATTGCACATTGTTTCTACTTGAGTTACAAACAAGTCATATTTGCCTGGAAACGCAAAAACATTTGGTATCAGAATTTTATGCTTGCTGTCCTTCTGAAACACTTAATGTTTTTCCCTTTTCTTTGAACTTTCTAATATAATGTTATAAAATCAATATAAAGTGAAAAGACCCCCTTAAGCACAGTGTCTATCTGATGCGCTAACAATCCCTTACTGCTTGCAGGATGATAGAGTGGATGCTATCTCCCACATGAATGCTATAGCAGACTCAGGCAAAAAGGATCCAGTTTTGGTTTGTTCTTTTTTCTCGCATTTATATGCATTATATTGGAGACCTTCCATCCAGTTTTTCAAGAAACTGATTTATTGACTGAACTAATATTCTGTATTTAGGTTCAAGTTATTCAAGATAAGGAGCCACTTCTATTTTTCTCAATTTTTCAGACAGTAATTATATTCAAGGTCTGTACTTAGTAAGCTTTTATGATCTTTCCTTTTATTTTCTTTTTCTGTCAACTGTATTTTCCCCTTCATTCTCAAGTTAATGTACTGTTAAACATGCACAGTGCTTTATTTATTTATTTTACTTTTTTTTGTCATTTCCTTCAGGGAGGTTTAAGTAAACGGTACAAGAACTTGATTGCAGAGAAAGGAATTTTGGATGAGACTTATGATGAACAGAAGACTGCACTTTTTCGAGTTCAGGGGATCAGTCCAGAGAACATGCAAGCCATCCAAGTTAACCAGGTAAGTTAGCACAGTGGAATCTACACTATTAGTGTCACCTTTGCTCTCTCAGAGTTGTCTTGCAGGACATTCTTTTGCACAATAATAATCCTTGTGATTGTAATGCTACAAAATTACCATGGAAATGCAAGTGTCAACTTTTGACACCAAAACCATGTAATTGTCTCCTTCACACCAACACAGATACAAACAGTTGTGTGCCTATATTGATCATGCCATAAATCTTTTCAACACACAATAAGTATGTTCTGTTTTAATTCAATGGTTTTATTTTTCACTTTGCTAATGATTTCGCCTAATCACCCATTATATGGTCAGTAGGATGAAATTACTGAATAACAGAATATGCCAAAACAGAGTGTTTGTATTTGCTTCTTAAATGCTGTTGCAATTTGATTGTTAATTGATTATGAGCTGCACGTTTCATGCAGGTTTCAAATTCCCTGAACTCCTCGTATTGTTACATCCTGCAAACTGGAACATCCATCTTCACATGGATAGGGAATCTCTCTTCTACTGTAGACCATGCTCTTCTTGACAGAATGCTGGAATTGATTAATGTATGTATGCTGTTGAGCCATCACTAAGTGGACATATGTTAATGGTTATATGCTTACACTCTGGGTTTATCGACGCTACAGTGCATATGGTTTAGCTTTTAGGAGGAATAAGTGGGAAAAAGTGGTGTTATTTTCTAAAAGGTTTTGGATTTTACAACAAAGTTCTTTGGTCTCACGGTAAGAGTTTAGAATTAAATATTTTAGGTTTTATTCCAAGGTTTAGTATGTTACAGTTAAAGTTTGACATTAAGTCAAGAGTAGCTTGCAAGCTTTGCACCTGAGCTAAAACGTCATGTTTAGTACTTCTCTTAAAAACACATATCAGAAGAATTTTTATTCAAAATCTCCCTTCAGTTATTCTTGCTTTCCCTTCAATATTAAAATCAAACACATTTTAAATCTTCTCCATCCTCCCTCTTATTTTCCCTGATTAATGCTCTTATTTTCCCTGATTGATGCTAAGCTCATAGTTTTTTGAATTGAGTTTTCTTCTTAACTTTCCAAAAGAGTAAAGAGAATTATATTTTATCTGGTCATTTGTAGCCAACATGGCAACCTATATCAGTGCGAGAAGGGAGTGAACCTGATATTTTTTGGAATGCCCTTGGTGGAAAAACTGAGTATCCAAGGCAAAAGGAGCTAAAACAACATGTTGAAGATCCACGTCTATTTACGCTTACATGCGCTGATGGTATGCAAAATATACTTTCAAATTTCATTCATTCTAAAGATGATATGCTCTGCCCTGGTTTTGAGTTATTACAGGTGCTAATTGCTGTCAAATTTTTTTTCTAATGGTGGTTATTGGATCTTATGCTGCTTGGTTGGATTTTGTTGCAGGCAATTTCAAGGTATAGTTAAATTTGGTTTCATAGGCACATGCAGTTAGAAGTTGGTGGACCTTTATGATATATTATATAAGCTTCATATACAATGGTTTTGAATGTCTGATTCAAGCAATGTTGTTCATAAATCAGAAGCTTCGGATACAAATAGAAGTTGCTTGGAGTCTGCCTTAGTAAATTCAAGTAGTTTGCAAATTCCCTCCACAAATTTGTTTGAAGGCCAATAGCTAGGTCATGATTTTAGTACATTTTGGTGATTATAAACATGTCAACTACTTTAGCAAATTACTCCTGTATGGTACATTTAGGAGATGATACTTATTTTATCTGTCACAAAATTTGTATTAAGCACGTTCCTTTTATTTTCAGGTGAAAGAGATTTACAACTTTGCACAGGATGATTTAACCACTGAAGATGTGTTAATACTCAACTGCCACGAAGAAATACATGTCTGGATTGGAAGCCATTCAAACATCAAATCAAAGCAGCAAGCCATCTTGCTTGGCATGGTAACTTATTTGTTTCAACTTTTTTCAAGTTATTTTGGACACAAGTATCTTTATTTAATAGTATGAGTTGCTCGTTTTTGTATCACTTTATGAAACATGAACCTTAACACTTCCATTCAACAATTCAAATGGTGTGCAATAAAATCTGATGGTTCATATGGCATGAATTGTTTTAATGTTACAATTATTGTTTAATGGTCTCATGTGCGATGACTTTTTATATGCCACTTATAGTCACATGACATGATTTAAGTGTATTGGTTAACAAATAATATACTTTAGGTTATTCAGTTTTCACCTCTATCTGTTTTTGTGTGTCATGACCTGAATTCCAGGTCAGTGTTCGACAATGAAGGAGTGGTGCTGTGAGGACACTCCACAGCCGCTATGTCTCATAACATACATATCATAAAACAAATTATATAAAATTTCGCAGTATTTTTGTAAAATTTCAAAATATTCTTCAAAACCAATAAAAATAAATCATAATCTATAATACTTATTACAATATAAAAGTTCAAACTTTAAATAAAATTGTGTAATAATGGAGCACTTTAAGACATCAAATCAAGATTTAAAAGAAAAGCCTCGTGGAAACAAGCACGACATACCATTTAAAAACGAAGAAGCAGAAACTCTCAACAAATTCAACATGCTAACTGAAATTAAGAAACTAAACAAACTCAATGAAGGAATGACATTTAATATAAATCTTAGATATTATAAATTATAAGTTGTGCACAACTCACACACACTAAGCATTAATATGGTAATAAAATACAGGTTAGATCAGATAACAAATGAAACCCTAAGATTTTCATAACAGAGCACCGTGGGATGATTAGTCACGCATTGATTGGTTAGGTAAGAGAGGCAATGGCTTGTGCGTGTTTGATCATCCCACAATGCTCTCTTTTGAAAACCTTAGGGTTTCATATATTGTTTATATCTAATTTGACATGTATTTCAATATCTTATGGTAATATGTTTTGTGCGACTTACAATTTATAGTAACTAAAATGTATATGAAGTTTTATTTCCTCATCAAGTTGGTTGAACTCTTTTTTTTATATTATTTTTCAGTTTGTTAGTTTTTGTTAGCAAGTTGATTTTGCAGAGTGCTTTTGCGTCTTCACTTTTGATTGATATGCCTTGCTTGTTTTTGCAAGAATTTTCTTTTAAATTTTGATTTGATATCTTAGAATGGTTATTATTTTACTGCTTTATTTAAAGTTTAGATTTTATATTGTAATAAGTATTATGGACTATGATTTGTTTTTATTGGTCATGAAGGATATTTTGAAATTTTATGAAATGTTGTGAAATTTTATATAATTTGTTTTATGATATATATGTTCTGAGATTTAGTAAAGGTGCGGTGTTCTCACAGCCCTGTTCCTATGTTGCCGATCACGGATCAGAATTCGAGTTGTTACAGTGTGTATTTCTTCTCATAGTTTCACTTGAAACTGGCAGAAATTCCTTCAGACAGACCCGCTGGTTGAAGGTCTATCTTCTGAGACTCCTATTTATGTCATTACAGAGGGGCGGGAACCACCTTTCTTCACTCGCTTCTTTGAGTGGGATTCATCAAAGGCAAATGTAAGTGGATCTAATTGTGGCATGTGGGACTGAATACGTGGATAATTCCTGATGTTCTAGCAAATACAATTTTTCTAACTTTAATGGTGCTACGTGGGAAGTATCATAACTCCAAAAATGGTAGTGGGAGATATAAATTGTCTTCTGCAGTTAAAGTGATGCATTTGTGTATTGGGGGAGTGGTGGGGATTCAGTGAACCGCTATCAAAACTGCATCTAATAAACGTTCTCCATAAACAAAGAAGCATACACACTCTCAGTTTCCTTGTAGTCTCTTTTCTTTTTACTTTAATGACTAGACATGCTAACATTTTGAAGCATATAGTGAACCTCATGAAAACTAGAAGATAGCGATGAAAGTGAACCTCATGAAAACTAGAAGATAGCGATGAAATTTCCTTGTGATGTATTCAGTGCACAGTGAACTTTAGTTAACGATTTTAACATGGTTGTGGACCTTGTAGATGCATGGAAACTCCTTTGAACGAAAGCTTGCTATTCTAAAAGGAAAGAAGCAAAATCTTGAAGTAAGTGTGGTATCTTACTTTGCAATACTTGTCTCGTGCATTTGGATGGGTGCATTTCCTGGCTCTGAAAGCTCTGGTAAAATGCTGAAGAAGCCAAAGAATGTCACTCGCCCAAATATTCCTTTATCAGTGATGACCAATGAGCATAGCTCGATTTTTTCAGTTGAATGTATAGCCTAAGAATTTCAATATGGATTGACATGGCATGCATTTAACTGATTCTTGCTTCAGGTCCATCCGGCCATACTGTTTTATCCCATTGTAATCTCATTTCATCTCATGTGGGATGCATTATTATTAGCTTGAGGTGATGATGTTGTGGAAAAAAGATAATGAAATTTTTAACTTTTGTATCTATAGATATCAGATTTGTTTTTGCACATTAGGTTCTGGACAACATTTGGCCCTCTTTGATTGTAATATAAGGTTGAATTTATTCATGCTTCATTTTATTTGTTGTGCAGGTTCATACAGGTAAATCATGGAAAGGATCCTCCAAGGAGTCAACTCCAGATGGTTTGAGAAGCAAGTCTGTAAGTTCAAATGGGAGAAGTAGTTCATCTCCAGTAACCAGTGCTTCAGTCACACACTTTAATTCTTCAACAAACTTCCAAATCTACACCCCAACTCCGACAGCAAGAAAGCTCTTTCCTGGGTCTCCCTTTCATGATAGTGCTGGTAATAAAGAATCATTTAATTTGTTAATATGGCATGCAGCGAACAAATTTTCTGTTTCCCCCCAATCGGAGTCATTGCAACAAATAATTATTAATATAGATGCAGTAAATACGAGTTACATAAGAGGTTTTGTCCCATGGTATATGGCCCCTGATCAGATAATGGCTAGTTAAGTGCTTTATCAGATTGAATAGATGTAGCCACCAAATGTTTATGACATAATGGAAATTTGACATGATTAACATACAATTTTTTTGTGGGACAGTATTTTGTGAATTTCTACTCGGTCATCCCATTGCATGACCTGATTGACATTTTTATTAAAACTTTCATTGTTGATCATTTCAGGTTCTCCAAAAGCAGGAGCAGAATCCCCTTCTCAGACTGCAGTTTTAGATCAGGTTGATGGCAATGATGCTAGTGAGAACTCAGTGATCTATCCTTATGAGCGATTGAAAGTGAATTCAAGTGATCCAGCAACGGACATAGATGTAACCAAAAGAGAGGTAGCCATCTTGTTTTCATCATCTATACCTTCACCATCTATCATTGCAGCACATCATTTGACTATAAAACTAGCTGCTACAATTTTAATTTCACTTCAGGGAAATTTTGGCTATATTGAGAATGCCCTTTTTGAAGATTTGTTTTTCAAATGATGATACCAAATTAAGATTTTGAGTGGCTATTTTTTAGAATTTGATTCTGCTGTGTTTGCCTTTTTGCATTGCTGTGGTGTAACCTCTATCAATTGAATATCAGCTCAATTCAGCAGCTAATTACAGTTTATGAAATTTAGGGGTACTTATGCGACGAGGAGTTTCGAGAGAAGTTTGGAATGCGGAAAAAAACATTTTATGGGCTTCCAAAATGGAGACAGGACAAGCTGAAGAAATCTCTTCATCTTTTTTAAGGGAGATCAGAGCTGGATACAGAAATATCATCTTACCATCTTAGAAAAGTGAAATCTTTTATTCTTACTAACAGGTTTTGGGCATTGATGGCATCTAGGGTTTCTTGAATCTGTTATATTGACTACTATCGATCTTCATAGCATAATCATTATGCATGGAGAAATGTTGTTTATTGAAAAGAAGGTACCTGGTCTAAGTCATGCCGCTTGTAGTTGAAACCGATTTTTAGCTTGTATTTGACTTTGCGGGCCTGTCATGCTTTTTTTACAAAAAAAAAAAAAAAATGTTTTGAATTATTTTTTGATATTTTTGTATTGATTTGCTATGTAGATGTAGATGTTAAAAAAATACATTATTTTAATATATCTTCAAATAAAAAAATAATTATCACAATACCATTTAAATAAAATGTCTTTTTTTTTAATAAAATTTAAATAAAATGTCTTTTTTTTTAATAAAATTTAAATAAAATGTCTTGGTCAACTAATCTAATCCATTGTCTTATGAAATATGTATTAGTGATGTATTTGATGTGTGCTGGATTAAAACAGTTTTTAGTATAGTTTTCTCTTTACTAAGACAACTTCACAGCCTTGATTTTTTATCTAGCTTGATTTTAAATTAAATAATGAGTTAAATTTATGTGACTTAGTGGATGATTTTATAGGTTTAAAGGCAATTCAATTGACAGGCTAAAAAAAAAACCTATTGAGTTTAATTTTTATTATTTAAATTAGTTTTTACTTAATTATATGTTAAAAAATAAATGATTTTAAAATTAAATATTAATTTAATTTTAACTTAATTTTATAATGATTGTTTGAAACTACAATAGCTTTATAAAAAGCAAATTTACACACATTATAGAAAGCTCAATGAAAAGTTTTAAAAAAACGAATAGTTATTGTGATTGCTTCAATAAAATGCCCAAATGTTTTTAATATGTGTAATTTATAATGCATGTCTGTGAATAAATTAAACTAACACATAATATTGCATCTATACTTTCAAACAATTACATAATTATAGTGTTTTACTATTCATATGATTTTGAACATAATTTTAACACATTTATCATTTTTGTTTTGTTTTTAATAACATGTAAAATATGAATATATCACGTATCAATTACATAATATGTTTTTAACAAAAAACAAATCACAAATTAAAAACCTTGCGTTGACTAAAATATACAAGAGATATATCAGTATGTTTTTTACAATAGCTGTGTTTTCTTTATTTGATAGTTTAATAGCAGTATCAGAAATATTCTCTGAGACCCCGATATTTTTTTCATTAAATAACATTGGCATGTGGCTGGTGTAATGCGTAACCAGCCAAAAAGTTACGCGGGTCTCGAGACTGATCGAAAGGTCATAATTTTATATTGCGGTTCTGTTTTCTCTTTTGTTAGTAAATACTTTTACTCACCAAGCTCATGATTGTCTCTGATGGATAATTGGATTCGGGCAAAGCAAGACAAAGATTCGCTTCAAGAACACAAAAGGCTCAGAATAATATTATCGCTGTCTTCATAAAGCAATTACTTTAGGGCTAAGCTCAATAAAGTGTATTTCTTCAATTTCCATTGCTTTTATCAGCCCCCCAAGCAGCTTGATCGTCACAAGAAGCAACCATCGCTTACAAATCAAACGTTCAGACCTTAAAAAAACAAAAAACTATTCCCAATAAACAAAATCAATTTGTATATTTTTCCATGAATTATTTATAAAAATAGAGAAGAAATTAATGTTTTTACTCCAATTATTGGAGTGTGAAAGCATCCTTCCATGTTTGAATTTGAATGATCCACCCAGTGATGCGTGGTGATATCTCTACCTCTACTATTTTCTATCCGTAAGGAACTTCTCTATCACGGTGTCACGTCGCCAAAAGAAAATAAATAGAGGGCGAGGCATAATCATCATCGTCAGAGGTTTGAATTTCGAAAACCCGTAAACACCTCCTTTTTACTTCAGTTTAAGTTAATTAAATCCCATTTTCCTGATTATAATTATAAATAAAAGTCAAGCCAAACATACAGATTTTCCAAGATATTTAACCCCCCTCTGCTTCCACATTTATTTGTAAAATCACAGAGCACTTTATTTACCTTCCCGCCGTCGGCTACTCCATTATTACGCCACCCTTTCCTTTCCCAGAGAAATCACTGCAATTTTCTTGCAGTTTTCGGTCGCCGGAAATGACTTGTCGTCGACTCCCGCTCGCCTTTCTATTCTTTCTGTATTTAGTAATTTCCTCTCAGTCCCTGGACTTCGATAACTTGCACAAAAAGCACAAATCCAAAATCAAAGGTCCCATCAAAACCCTAGTGATTATAGTCATGGAGAATCGCTCTTTCGATCACGTCCTCGGCTGGCTCAAGTCAACCCGACCCGAGATCGACGGCTTGACCGGATCCGAATCGAATCGAATCTCTGTTTCCGACTCCAACGCCGATGAAATCTTCGTCTCCGACGACGCGGTCTTCATCGACTCGGACCCTGGCCACTCATTCCAAGCGATCCGAGAACAGATATTCGGTTCAAACGATAGCTTCGCTGACCCGGCTCCAATGAGCGGGTTTGCGCAACAAGCGAAGAGCATGAGTGAAAACATGTCGAAAATCGTCATGAGCGGGTTCAAACCGAGCCGGGTACCGGTGTACACCGAGTTAGCGAGCGAGTTCGCCGTTTTTGACCGGTGGTTCGCTTCGGTTCCCGCGTCAACACAGCCGAACCGGCTCTATGTTCACTCAGCAACCTCACACGGAGCCATGAGTAACGTGCGGAAAGACCTCATCCATGGATTCCCTCAAAAAACGATCTTCGACTCACTTGATGAAAACGGCCTCAGTTTTGGAGTTTATTACCAAAACATCCCTGCTACCCTTTTCTTGACGTCTCTGAGGAAATTAAAGCACGCATTGAAGTTTCACAGCTACGAACTGAAGTTCAAATTGCATGCGAAGCTAGGGAAGTTACCTAATTATGTGGTGGTAGAGCAGAGGTATTTCGATGTGGAGTTATTTCCTGCCAATGATGATCATCCATCACATGACGTGGCGAGAGGACAGAAGTTTGTGAAGGAGGTGTACGAGACATTGAGGAGTAGTCCGCAGTGGAAAGAAATGGCGCTTTTGATTACTTATGATGAACATGGCGGGTTTTATGATCACGTGCCTACGCCAGTGCGCGGGGTGCCGAATCCGGATGGGATTATTGGATCTGACCCGTATTATTTCCAATTTAACCGGTTGGGTGTTCGGGTTCCTACTCTTTTGATCTCTCCTTGGATTGACAAGGGAACTGGTAAGTGTTTGAATCTTTGTTGTTTTGTAAGTGTTTATTTTGTTGCTTAAGGATTACGTTGTGTAGAAAACGTTTTTGCACAAGTAAATAGGAGGGGGTAGTGTGGAAGTGGATTGATTAGGAAATGATTGTGGGTGTGTATGTGTGGTGCATTGCAGTGATCCATGAGCCAGTTGGGCCAAGACCATCTTCTCAATTTGAGCACTCATCAATCCCCGCAACGGTGAAGAAACTCTTTAACTTGAAATCGAATTTCTTGACAAGGAGGGATGCATGGGCTGGTAGTTTTGAGAACTACTTTTACTTACGCGACACTCCTCGTGATGATTGTCCAGGTTTGGCATCAATATCCTGATCGTCAACCATAAATATTTAGCTATGTTTAGCTCTTCTTTTGAAAAGCTAAATTGCGTTGTCTTCTGGCTTATAAAATGTTACTGAACTTTGTTGATTGCTTGAGGGTTAAGGTAGGATATGGCCGTGCATCCCTGTTTTAATTGGATAGTATTTATATTTGATTTCGTCCTATAATGCTTTTGTTTGATTTACCTATAATTTCACCTTTAATGGGATTATCTTTTTGTCCATAGATATTGCACCCGCCAATTGGCTGCCTGCCTTCAAATTCTTAGATAATATTACCATATAGGGTCTTCTACAAGTTATGGCCAGGGAGGGTGCTGATTTCTGTAGCAACATCCCAGACCTTTATTGGTATATTCTTGTTGTCTTTTTGCTGGTAGAAGAGCAGGAAGACATGATTAGTTTGTCCGTGGTTTTCTTCATATGCACTTCCTTTTAACTTACATGTCTTTAGCTATAATGGAGATCGGAGACAAGATTTAAGCCTTTAAGCTATATGGATTTGGAAATTTAGATGTGGAAGCCTGTCAAGAGTGAGGAGACCCTATTTTTGGTGTCAGTCTATGTGTATGATATATGCTGACACGTCTACCATGGCATTGCACGAACCATTGGCTCGCACAGAAATCCCTTCTGACCAAACATTATTTAGAAATATTGATATGTTGTCCCACCCCATATGATTTGAAATCATTCCTGAAATTTGTTTACAGAAACCCTGCCCGAGGTGACAGCATCAATGAGGCCATGGGGACCAAAAGAAGATGCAAGCCTCACAGAATTCCAGGTCGAGATGATCCAGCTCGCGTCACAGCTCAACGGGGATTATGTTCTGTCTGCTTACCCAGATATTGGCAAAAGCATGACAGTGGGTGAAGCCAACAGATATGCCGAGGATGCAGTTAGGAGGTTCCTTGAGGCCGGCAGGGCTGCTCTAAGAGCTGGAGCAAATGAATCTGCTATTGTTACAATGAGACCTTCACTCACTAGCCGGATTCCAGCGGGGGGTCATGGTAACTACCAGAAAGCCTATTAATTCCTCACAAAACCACCCCGTACGTATAGATATGAATTTAAATACAAATATACAACTACTGTCTGTAAATATTTAATGTAAATTGCAATTGAATCTGCTATTGCTACAATGAATCTGCTATTGTCTGTAGTCGTAAAAAACTGATTGTCAGATTCTCAAGAGTGGAGATTGTGTACCTTGCATCTTGTTCTTGAGAGAACACAGGAATAAGAGGCCCTGTAGCCATTTTACACCGACTTGCTGCCGGAAAAATTGCCATTGTATTATTTCGTATTTGTAAAAATTGCATCATATTCTTTCGCTCACTTCAATTTCCTTCATCAACGGGTTTGCATCCTCTCATCTTATACGGCATCCAAATAGCTGAATCAAAAGTTAAAACGACAAGTTGTAGACCTATCCATTCCGTAATCAAGTCTTTGAAGGAGAACGAGCTGCCAGTCAACAACCTCCTCTAAATGGTCCTACCAAAAAATACAAGAAGTAGAAATAAAAAACTGGCCACATGAGCAGCTACCATTCAACGCTCTATCCACACACAATAGAGCAAGTAGTCGCAAACTAGGCTGTATCTTCCATCTCCTGCTTGCAGCAGCCAACCCTCTCTCCCAAGATACCAATGGAGGTCTCATGGGAGCAAAGTGTTACAGACTCCATCAACACCATTTACCTGCTCTTCTCAGCTTACTTGGTCTTTATGATGCAGCTTGGCTTCGCCATGCTATGTGCCGGCTCGGTCAGGGCCAAGAATGCCATGAACATTATGCTTACAAATGTTGTCGATGCTGTTGTTGGGAGCATCTCTTATTACCTCTTCGGCTTTGCTTTTGCATTTGGTGACGGCGCCAATTCTAACCCTTTCATAGGCACAACCTTCTTTGCTCTCAAAGATATTCCCGACACCTCTTATGACTACAGTTACTTTCTTTACCAATGGGCTTTTGCTATAGCGGTTGCTGGAATCACCAGTGGCTCCATAGCCGAAAGAACCCAGTTCAGTGCTTATCTTGTTTTCTCATTTTTCCTCTCTGGATTTGTTTACCCGGTTGTGGTTCACTGGGTTTGGTCATCAAGTGGCTGGCTGTCACCTAGTTCAGAGACGCTGTTCGGCTCCGGTGCTATTGACTTTGCCGGCAGTGGCGTCGTTCACTTGGTGGGAGGGATTGCTGGACTCTGGGGCTCTTTCATACAAGGTCCTCGAGTGGGCAGGTTCGATGCGTTTGGCAAGCCCGTCCCCATGCGTGGGCACAATGCAACTCTTGTGGTGCTTGGGACATTCTTGTTGTGGTTCGGCTGGTTTGGGTTCAATCCTGGTTCATTTGGTAAGATTCTTGTGGCCTACCCCAACACAACCAGTCAAGGTAACTGGACTGGTGTTGGCCGGACTGCGGTAACAACTACGTTGGCCGGTTCAACTGCCGGACTCACGACCCTATTCGGCCGCCGATTACTAGTAGGCCATTGGGATGCATTGGATGCTTGCAATGGATTACTCGGTGGTTTTGTCGCCATTACTTCAGGATGCTCTGTTGTGGAGCCATGGGCAGCCATTGTATGTGGGTTTTGTGCAGCTTGGGTCTTGATTGGGCTAAACATCTTGGCTCTGAAGCTGCAATTCGACGACCCGTTAGAGGCAACTCAACTGCACGGTGGGTGTGGTGCTTGGGGTTTGATATTCACAGGATTATTTGCCAAGAAGGAATTCGTAATCCAAGTTTATAACTCAGGTGCGGCGGGAGTGGTAAGACCCTACGGCCTATTATTAGGTGGTGGATGGGGTCTGATCGGATGCCAGGTGGTTGAGCTGCTGGTAATAGTGGCGTGGGTTAGCATAACGATGGGGCCAGTTTTCTTTGCACTTGATAAGCTTAAGATGTTCAGAATATCAATTGATGACGAGGTAGCAGGCCTTGATATCTCCAGTCATGGAGGCTACGCCTATGCTGCCCATCCGCAAGAGAACCATCCTCTCTTCTACTCCGATTATATGGGTATCCAAGGTCTAAATGATTCATGATTCAGCAGCATTTCTCCACTGTATCATTGGCGCTCTGGTTTGCTGTTTTTTGACTTTTTTCCCCTTTTCTTTTTGGTCAATTCAAGTATTTCTTCTCAGTGATTCCTTTCCAATTAATTTGTTGCTCCGAGAGAATCTACATATTCTTTTTGATGTGTATTTAATATATAAATATATAGAATCAGGGTTGTCAATACCGTTCTGTTTTGGTCGGAATGTTCCGTGCCATTAAAGAAAACGAGACAAAACTGCGTTGTTTTCGTCTCGGTTTTAATTCCAGCCGGAATGTCTCGGTACCGTTCCGGGTGTGCTGTTCCGGCCTTAAAATCTTTCTTATTTTGATTAACTTGTGATTATGTTTCTAATTTTGAGATTATGTTTGTTAGACTTTGTGTTTATATTGTATAATTTAGAGTTAATTTATCTTGAATTTTAATTATGCTTGTTAAATTAATATTTTAATTTTTTTTCATATATATAATTATATATGAACAGTACAACTCTGAACGGCATGCCGAAATACTCCAAAACTAAAACATTGCATATTAATAAAAAAACCAGAACAACAACTGGAACGATATTAACAACCTTGATATAAATAGTTATGCCGAAACTTTCCCAAGCACATAACTCCCTATTACTTGACAATCAATCAGTCGCGCCATGTGCATGCTCTTCCTGAGTCCTGACACTGGACGCTAGTAGTAACCAAGACTTGTTTGAAGTAGCCGATTTTATTTTGTTTAAACTAGTTAATTGTCCGTACTACTTTGTTGGCCGAATAAATATTTTTAAAAAAATTTTAGGATTGAAATAATTAATAAATTTTACTAGTTCAAAAATAAAATATAACATTCACACATATAAGGTTTGATATAATAAAACACATTAACACATCCTATTATAATAAAAGCAACATCGAAAGCTTAATATCTAAAAATATCATTACTATTATTGCTAAAACAATAAAAATTATTAAATTATTTCGAGGAGAAAAAAATTCGAAAACATTAATGAGGAAGCAAGAAAAAACTAAAATTATTATTATTATTATTATTATTATTATTGCATGAATAATGGGAAAATAAATTCAATAAAAGAATAAAAAAAAAAACCAAAAACTTTAACAAAAGAGCAAACAAAATATAAATAAAAATTATTAGCTAAAAAAAATTATTTGACATGAAAATAAATAAATAATAAAAAACCAAATGTAAAAACAAAGGAAAAAAAATAAGAAATATCAATTTTCAAATGATCATAAACACAAACTAAAATTTAAGAACAAAATTTTGAAAAAAATGTTATCTCAACAAAAAAGAAAATAATAAAAATTAAAAACCAAAACTAAAGGCACATATATATAAACATAGACAAAAATAGGAATTATTTAAGAGTTATAAAAAATTAAAGGAATTAAAATCAAAAATTAAAAGTAAAGGAGTCAAAAACAAAACCAAATATATTATCAATTTCAATCAAATGAAAAAAAAAATCAAATAAAATATAACATTTATACTAAAAATTATTAAATTAACCCGAGAAAAAAAAATCAAAAACATTAACAAAAGAGGAATCATGAAAAAAAAAAAACTAAAATTATTATTATTATTATTACGTTAATAATGGGGAAAAATTCAATCAAAGAAAAAAAATATCAATAACTTTAACAAAAGAGCAAACAAAAAATGAAAAAAAATAAAATTATAAGCAAAAAATAATAATTTGAAGTGAAAATAAAAAAAAACTAATAAAAAACAATAAAAAAAGAACAACGAAAAAAATATATAAGTTAAAAAAAAAATTATAAGCAGGAAAAAAAATGATTTAGAGGGGAAAAAAACAAGGAAAAAAAAATCATAATTAGGCACGCTAGACAGGGTCGAACCAATGACATCCTGCTTAGAAAACAAACGTTTTATCTATACTAAGCTACAGGCATTTCATCATATTTTATTGTGCAACAATAAATAAATATCATAAACCGGCAAACCAAACGAAGCAACCCGGACTGAAAACTATGCAACACTATTATAATCCTACACAAAATATACAGCAACTGAATACGACCTCTTTTAGTATATTAGATAATAATTCTCTTTGGATCATGTTTTTTTTTCCTTCAAGTTAAGGCATTTATGATATCAACCGGGTTACATCATATACTTTCTTCACTTGCTAAGCGGATTGTTATTAACGGTTAGTAACAGAGGGTGGAGGAAGTGTTTGGAAGATGGCTCGTGAAGGAATTCGATCCAGACCACACTGGTGGTGGCAATCTGACCAAACCCAAGTTAGAGTTCTGTACACGCAAGAGATTAAACAAAATAATCTTGACTTCAGAGCCTTAGAATTGATACAAGTATTCATTCAACATTACATCTCGGAGTTGCATAAACTGTAAGCAGATGTAGAAGAAACATTTAAACAAAATTTCAGGGCAAGGCTACAAGTCAATAAATAAAATCATAAGATTAGTGATTATAATTCGCTCCACCAAAATTTGTGTTACATGCTTATATTGATCTAGGCTAATACCTTACAAATTGTCGCTTTTCATCCCCATCACTCTGCCTTCCATACGGATTGCTCTCACTGAAACCATTTCGGCTTCCTTTATTTGCTTTCTTCCTAAACTTGGAAGCATTGCTGTCCATATTCAGATTCATCTTTGGTGGAGAAGAAAAGCAAAATGACGCAGCAACAGCCTACATATATCCAATATTAGTCATTTCATTGCTCAAAAAATAAATATAATCATTCAAGCAATCGCCTTCTAGAATGCAAGGACCAAGAATGGCACCTGCAGATCGAGTCGGTGGACATTAAAGATGTCCTTCATAGAATGTGAATTATAGGCCAGTATGTAAGATCTATATGCATCTTTAGCTGACTGGTTCAAATAGTAGTTGCTGGCCACCAGCTTCTCCTGAAACAATCCAGTAATTCTATTTAAGTTCCTTGTAACATTATTTATTATAATGAAACATACAACAGCGAGGAAGTAGGAACGTACCAGATGTGATTGAACATTTGCCAGCTTCTTCTGATCAAATTCATACTCCTTGACAGGGACTTTCGCCGCCTATAAGAGAGAGAATAAGTTTTAGAGTACACAAAAGGCAAAAGCAACCTTCATTCTTTATAAACATTCTCCTTTTCAATCTGATAGACAGCAGATTTCAAAACCCTAATGCTGCACATCCTACAGCATGATGAAATGAAACCAGCTATTTATTGCATTAAGGTGGTGCCCTCTTCATAAGACAAAAGATTGGGGATGCGTAAAGATAAGAAGCCATGAAAAAATTGCTATATACCTTCAGATAGCGCAAAAATTGCAGCTCTTCTGGAATCAAGAAAAGCAAGGCATTTCCTTTTGCACCTTCTCCTCGGGCTGTTCGACCAACCCTGTGAATGTATTCCTGAAAGCAGTAATTGCAGGGCACATGTTATTGAGCATGCATGAGAACATTGAGCTCTTAATGAAACATTCTAGCAAAAAAATATGAGCACCTTAGGTTCATCAGGAGGATCAAACTGCACAATCCAGTCCTAAAAGCAGAAAGGGAAAGAGAAGGAACAAATATTAGCTGACATAAAAAGGAAAAGCAGCTTCCATGGTCTGAATGATAAACTATTCTTTATGTGAGCAATTTTCAAATTTTGAAGCCAGATCCTTTCAAAAATCCCAAAAAACACAGCGAGTCCAAAAATCCGAATGCATACCATCTCTAATGGTTGGCAACATTAATGACCCAAATTAATTTTCAGTCTCTTTATTCTCTCCTTTTTATTCTAAAAAGATTATTTAGTTCTAGTGATAAGCCAGTCATAATGCAATATCTCAAGCTAAACAGAATTCTCACTATACTCCCAGATATCCACAAGTCATTGTCAGTGTTCCTCACACCCACAAACACAACACACTTATAGGGGCAAGATCCTAGCAAATATTAGCAAGTCAGTAACTTTGAGAAAGAAACATACCACAGAAGGAATATCAAGTCCACGAGCAGCAACATCAGTACAAAGCAAGATGCCCTTCTCTGCTTTGCAGAAATCAAAAAAGGTAGAGGTTCTTTTTTGTTGCTTTTGTTTTCCATGGATATCAAAGCATTCCACATGGATGTATCTAAGAAGGTCAGAATGGAATTTGACAGAGTTACATGAAGAGAAGAAGACCATCACTTTCTTTGACAAGTTTCTCTTCAAAAAGGAGTACAAAAGAACAAATCTCTTGGCACTTGGCACTACACAATAGCCTTGCTGCAGACCTTCATTTGTGACCTACAATACCCGACATCTTGTCAGGTTTAAAGGCAGGTAACTTGTGCTTGCAAGTACAACTGCTTATGTGTATGAAAATGTTTACAGACATAGAAGCAACAGCACATCTACCTTTGTTCTACCATCATCCACGTCAATATAGACAGGAGCTGTCTGAAATGACAAGCGAGCAAGGTCCTCCACCTGAGATTGAAACCCAGAATTTTGTATCAGCCAGAAAATAAAATACTGAATTTCACTATCAAAAAAGGAAAAGGAAAAGGGAAAAGGGAAAAGGGCTGAATTTGTGTTACAAGCTTAATCATTGAAAATCTAAAAAAATGGTTCAAATATTGGAAGGAAAAGCATGAGATAGCTGAACTAAGATCAAAATGTAATGCCTTGGGAAAGATACCTTCTTAGTTTGGGTAGCTGAAAATAGGGCAGTTTGCCTAGCCTGCACATTGATTAGTAAACCACATTGATTAGTAAACCACATTGACTATTGCCAGAAGGAAATCAAAGAATGCCATTACAGCCATAAATAGGAGCATAGCTCATTGGAAGAGACCATATCACTGAATTTTATCAAACATCAGCATTTGAACTCAGGTTTTAGCAAAGGAAACATGATCAAGAAAATTCAGGATGCCATTCAGTTCGCACTGAAAACAAGAAGAGGTTGATGAGACTTGTTTAATGCAAATATACCAAATACTGAAAGAGCAACCAATCAACTCACTTCAAAGAGCTTCTGTGAATACTGTTTGGAAAACACAGGTTGGACCAGCATGGTTAACATACATTGTTTCAGAAAGAACATTTTATCCAATGAAAGTAGAATTTCCCAATTTTACACAACTTTCAGAGATGCCGCTGCGTTATGAACATATCTTTTTTACATCTAAATAAAAAAATCATATATAATTACCACAACTTAATTTACCTTTGGTAAAAGCTTGGTGATTTGCTTCATTTCTTCCTCAAAGTTTGCCTCCAATATCCTGTCTGCTTCATCAATAATGAGACACTGCAAGTTCAAAAGGTTATTTACAAATTAGGGCACGCTTCTAAGCACCAAGCAACTAATTTTAGCAACAGGGAGCAGCATCTGGTTGGTAAGACTTTGTGTGAGTCTTATACTGCATCCACTAACTATTTTAGCTAATATAGTCAAAAACTAGTCGACCAATTTAATTAGTTTGAAAATAAAACGAGTAAATCTTCTTCTATAACAAGGTTAAAGCTTTATAAAAGTTACCTTTAGGTTCTTATAAATAAATCCCTTTGTGTTTTGAAGATGATCAAGAAGTCGACCAGGTGTTGCCACCAGTAAATTTGCCCCTTTAACAATGCGTTCTGCTTCTCCTCTTCTTGCTGCACCACCAATAACCAAGCCAAGAGTCTGGGAGTGATACTTGAGAAGGTCTTTTGCCACAGCATGAGTCTGCAGAGTTGATTATTGAATTAGTCAAGGAAAGCAAGAAGTGAACTATTTGGAGACATAAATTTCGCCTTTACAAACACATTTTTTTCTCTTTTCATTCTGTGGCAAGTTGATAACAAATTATAGCATACTGCCAATATAAAGTCGCATCACTTTCCTCTAAAGCTAAAAAAAGCAAGTTCAAATTGCAAAAGCCATCAAAGCAAAGTCCATTAGCAAAGTGACACACTGCCAGCTAATTTACAATTCAAATATAAGATGGTAATTACACATAGGAAGAAGCATGGGTATGCCAATGCAAAGTACAGGATTCAATCAAACATTTCCATGTCAAAAACAGAAAACACTTAGCATCTAACTTCCAAGATATCATAGAAACTTCAGCTCTACCATCAAAATTAGAATTTATCAGCAAGCAAGATTAATAAGTCGTACAAAGGGGGGGAAATCAAGTTAGCAAAAGGAAAGTACACAATAAATTCCTTTTTTCTTGGCATCATCCATAATTACATGGGGAGAAATGAGGTAATATCTATTAATCCATGAAATCCTACTGCTGGCTCACAGATAATTTCTATAGGCTTCCTGATTGAAAATTAAACCAGGTTTGTCTAATGCTATCTAAATGAGAATAGAACTGCAGCTTCGCAAGGATACATCTGCAGTACAAGGATTACTTTACCTGTATAGCAAGTTCTCTTGTCGGGCAAATAACAACCACCCCGGTTCCATTGCGAGGGGCAAAACGAACACTATATAATAACTCTACAGCTGGTATTAGAAATGCAAGAGTTTTCCCAGAACCCGTCCTTGCAGCACCAAGAACATCTTTTCCTACAAGAAGCGGCGGGATTGCCCTGGCTTGAATCTGTATTTGCAATGAAACATTAGTTATAAAAAAACGTAAATGCATAAATAGGAGAAAATATGTATGATATCCTACATTGTATAGAAATTACTGTGGACAGTATGTTCTTCCTCTAGGCAGAGCTATAAGAACTATTTTTTATATAGAAGTCCCAACAAGACAGAAACATTGCAAAGCTAGAAAAAACATCGCCAGGAATTTAGAAAGCTTGAAATTCTAATAAAACTAATGCATGGGACATTGATGCGGGCAAAAGCAATAAAAACTATCAGGTTCCTTAGCTAAAACCGTACAAGAAAGCAATATACCTGAGTCAAATACTCAAACCCTGTCTCTTGAATAGCCTTACGAGTGGGTTCAGATAATCCCAAAGAGTCAAATGACTCTGTGCTCATAATTCCACCGCCACTTTTCACCTTCTTCACCGTCTTTTTCTCTTTCTCTTCCTCTTTCTCTTCCTCTTCCTCTTCACTTTCCTTCTTACTTGTCTCCTTTTTCTTTTTCTTCTCTTTTACCTCCTCAACTTGCCTATCATCTTCCTCCTCCTCTGCTCCTCCTTCGATTACATCGGAGATTTTATCTTCTGCTTCTTTTCCATCTTTTTTATTTTTGTTTCTCTTACGCTTTCTCTTCTTCTTCATCTCTTCCTCTTCCATTGATCTGTTGAGCTTCTCTTCCGCCATGGCGGCCACAGATTTCTGATTCTAGCTAGCTAGCGAGCTAGGGTTTTGTTTAGATGGAGAGGGATTGAGAGTTGAGACGATGAATGAGCTTCGGGTTTTTGTCATTTTGTACGTAAAACTCTTAAACCCTCTGAAAACAAATCTAATTGGGCCCAATAAGAGAGATATAAGAATTCTATGGGCTTTTGGGATCACTGATTTCTAGGCTTATTTATTTAACTTTTAATATATTGTTTAGTTATTGAATAAATATGTTTGATTTAAAAATAATTCTATTTAAGTTTTTTTCATTTTTTAACTGGAATAGAGTAGGTATTGGTGACGTGAATAATAAAAATTTAAACTTTAGATACCCTGACTCTTTGAAATAATTATAAAAAACATTAAAGCTTTTACGCGAATATTACGATTTATTATGATAATATAATTATAAATTTATTCTTATAAATTAAGATAATAAATTAATTTGGGGGTAAAATATCTTTTCATCATAACACTTTTTTTTAATATATTGTATGATGTTATATTTGTCATTCCACTTTTTTTAAGTATAATTACTACTTTAGCCTTTGAATGCAAAACTCTTGCATCTTAATGGTGTTTTTATTCTTTTATTTTTTTATAATATTTAAATTCCTTTGGTGTTTTTTGAAGCAATAAAAGATATAAATATCTAATATTTTGGTAATTTGATATTGGTTTTGTTGTGTATTTTGAGGTTTTTCCAATATATTGTTATAATTTTCATATATTAAATACTCATTTAAAATTAAGAAACTTGTTATCACATGCAACATGTCGGCGACACTACATCACTTAGATAATGCGTGTGAGGGTCATCCAACTACCAATAATAGCTTTACAATGTGATGTTTGAAGGATCTCATCATTCTTTACATTGTGATTAGACGTGTATCAACATTGTCACTAGTTTAGCACTAGAGATAATATTTTCCCTTCTCCTCGCCTTGAAATCTACACAACCCATGCAAAAACCCAAAGTAACTTTATATTAATATTTTTTAATTCATAATAAGCTATGAAATTACAAGTGTTTTCCAATTTTACTCTTCTCTTCTTTTTTTAATCTATAAATAATTTATTAAAAAAACCAGTTTCACTCCCTGTCAAATTATAAATGTTTCTCAATTTCATCCCCTATTATTTTTTTAATTAATAAATAATATATTAAAATTCAAATATTTTTCAATTTCACCCTTGCTATTTTTTTTAATTTATAAATAAACCATCAAAATATATGTTTTCTTCAATCCCCTCTATTATTTTTTTCATCTTTCAAATATGGTCTTTATTATTTTAATTGTTATTTACTTTGTTTAGGATATTTTTTCAATTTATTTTTTATAAACTTCATACTTCTTGGGTTTTTTTCTATAATTTTTTTTCTTTATTGTTTTTTTTTGTTTTTCTCTTTTCTTTTTATTAATATTTTCTCATGACTTCATCCTTCATAATTAAATTTGTTCAAAGTCAAGCTTTTGATTTACAAATGTGATAAAGATTTCACAAGCTGTAAGTTTTAGATATTATATTATTTTTAGGAGGTTTGTCTGAATTTGCTTGATTTTTTTATTGTTTTTAAAGCTATTTTTATCCTATTTTTTTATTTTTCACTGTTTGATTCTATTGGGTTAACCCATACAGTTTTTTTTTTCAATTTTACCTCATATTGTTTTTTAATGTATTAAATTACAAATGTTTTTCAATCTCATCCTCTATGATTTTCTAATCTTTCAAATTTTGCTCTCATTATTTTAATTGATATTTATTTTGAATGAAATCATTTTTAAATTATTATTATTAATAATAGTAATTTTATATTCCTTGAGTTTTGTTCTCACATATTCTATCCTCATTTTTTATGTTGTTATTTTTTATTCTTTTACAAGTTATATATGTTGTAAAGTTAGAAGAATATACTAAACATTTCATGCGAAATTTAAAATCATCACTCATCTATGACACCATTTATATTTTGGTCCCTTATTTTTTTAATTTTGTTCATAATGAACAAATTGCATTTAATTGTCCTTAATCTTGGCCTAAAAAGGATGCAATCATGCAAAAAACTCCAAGGATCAAATTGGAAACAAATGTGAACATCATGTCCATAGTAAAATGTGAGATGATATGCAGTGTTATGTGTCCATAGTATTTAGCCCTTGATTTTAGACTTCTAGTTAATTTCTTTATTCCATTAATTTTTTGTGTATTTTTTATGGGTGATTTCTAGTGTTTTGGGTTGCTATGTGGTTCATGGAGGTTTTCATGAGGTTTTGTTTTTAAGATTTTTTTGTGCAAATGGGTTGAGTGATTGATTTTCAACCCAAAAAACCTCATCCTAGATTTTTCAGCCACCACATTCGTGGTCGAATTTTAGGTTAGATAGCAACAAGCAACACATTGTCTATTTCTTTTCTTTTAAATAAGAGGTCTGTGACATATAATATGCCTTTTAGAAAAGAAAATGAATAACATAACCCAAGCGTGCAGACATGACGTGTCATATAGTAATGTGTATGGGCTTTATTTAAGGACCGCGTGTGTGACCTGATTTTTAAAAAAAAATATCTTTTAACATTGAGTTTTTTACTGTTTTGTTTTTAAAAAAAAAATATTTAATGTTTGTAATTGACTTTCAAGTTTTAATCATATAAATAGATAAAAAGAATCAAAAGTTACCCCACACTCTTTTTTTTTTATCTTTTTGAACATCGTGACATAAAGGAAACTTTAGGTGAAAAACGGAAGGAAGGGAAGCCACATATAATTGAGGAAAATGAATTTCGGTCAACGTAAAATAAAGTTAAATATTTCTCTCTCTTCTATCTATCTATCTAATAACTAAAATCTAAACATTGAGACACTTTTACTGTGCACTTCTCCACTTTTCACCTAGACACAGTTCACTATGAATTACTACAATGAAATGACTATTTAACCCCTAGACCAGAAACTTTTAACTCCCGGGAATGGTGGTATTTTTGAAATTTATAGGGGACATGGATGGTATTTCTGAATTCTTTGCATAGTAAAACTACACAAATAGCCTTCGAAAACGACAAAACATAACTCTTAGAACCGAGGGTATTTTAGAATTCTTCAGGGAACATGGGTGGTATTTCCAAATTTGTGCACATTCAAACTACAAAAATAGCCCCCGAAAACGACAAAAAATAAACCTAGAACTAGTGGTATTTTAGGATTTTCATCCTCGATTTTTTCATAAATTAGTTGGGTCCAAGGGTGTATGGGTAATTGACTAATTTTTTATTATTTATTTTTTTCGGAACACTGCAGGCGCATTATACAAACACGTTAGTAGTGTTCCGCTTGCACACGTCTTTTGGAGCGGCACGTATGACGTCTTCAGGCGGTGGAAACTGGGCTTCTGCTGTGTCACCTAGTTCGCCTCCATATCCTTTACCTCCACATGCGGCACATGTCCTTCGAATGTGATCGTGCAATCGCTAGTGAACGGTTTTTCTTCCCCCTTTTTTTCTCTCCTACTACCGGAAAGTACGGTGTGGTCCTTCATATTTTTGGGAGTTTCATTTCAATCCTTGGGCTTTGATTTTCTTTTTTTTACTGATTTTTAAATTGAAATTTTGATTATTTTCAATTATGCTCTTCAATTCAAATTGAATATATATAGTATGTTTTATTTGAGTCCTTAATCTTTTGATTTTTGGTTTGTTTTTTGTTCCTTTAATAATTTTGGTATGCAAGGTTTAATTTGTTCTACTTTTGTTCTCCAATTGAAATTGGTCATATATGCTACTTTTTATTTTGGTCCCAATTCTTTTTTAAAAATAAAATACATTGTATTGTTTTTTTTTAAATCTCTTTATTGTTTTTTGGTCCTAAATTTGGATTTGTTACATTTTTGTCCTTTAATTGACATATATTATTTATTTTGTTTTTTATTTTGGTAAAATTAATATTGGTCCTTTTTTTCCTTTGTTTTTTTTTTGTTTTTTGTTATTTTTATCTATTTTTTGGATGAGATGATTTTATGATTTTATTGTTTGCGCACTAATAATGATAATTTTAGTGATTATTGTTTTTATTGTTTTTTTGTAAAAATATATTTTTTAAAATTCTTCAGGGCAATTTAATGATTTTAACTATTTGAGCAATAATGTTTATAATAATTTTAACTATTACAGTAATGATAATGACAATAATATAAGGATGAATTTTCAATTTATATTTTCATCTTTTTGGAGACAAAAAATTAACTATTTGTTTTTGTTTTTTTTATTATTGGAGGTGTTTTCACAATTTATATTTTGTTTATTGAGTTTGATTTAAATTGAATTATAAAATGAACTAATCTTAATACAGTGAATTCAATAATTCAGATATTTGAATCTTCTTGCTTTTTTAATGATAATGATAATTTGATACTGGTTAATTCGTTGAAACCTACTGAACATATAAATTTATATCCATTTAAAATTCATATATATTATAGAAAACTTGCACTTCACAAGATTTCTTCACAAATTTATTATTTTGCCCAAATTTATATTATAATAAAAAAATCTCACACAATTAATATTTTTTTGCATTGAAAAAATATGGTTCCGACCGCGATGAGGCACGAGTGTAATGGCTAATATATGTATAAAACACATCGAGATTTCATTGTACACTGTTTACTATGGATTTTAACAGTAAAATTATTATTTTGCACCTGGAATCGTGAAAAAATTGACCCTGGTACTGAGGGAGTTATGGTATTTTTCATATTTATTGCACAGTGAAACAACCTATATACCCCTCAGAGCTGACAAAAAGAAGAAAGTTGCCAAAGGGTATTTTGAATTTTTCACATATTTTTGCACAGTACAATTACTTACATACCCTAAAAAAAAAAAAGGAAGTTCTGTTGCTGGGGCATGATGGTACTTTCACACCTAGTTTTTTCGTGGGTATCGTTGGGTTTAGGAGTGTTTAGGTAATTCTATAAAAAAAAATTCTTGAATTTAATGCAGGCGTGTCGTACAGGCCATCGATTTTTCACGTGAACGCGCCACTAAGGTAGTGCGTGGCGTGTCTGTAGGTGGTGAAAAATATCTGATCATCATGTTATACGCCATTACTTCTTTCTCCTAGTGCGACATGTGTTATGTTAAGGTGGTCATGGAAACGTCGATGGATAATTTTTCTTTTCTCCCCTTTTCACTCTTCTGCTGCCAGAAAGAATAGTATTGTCCTTCATATTGTTCGTTTGTTCATTTCGATCTCTGGGTTTTTGATTTCGTTTTTCTTATTGATGTTTTCAATGAGAATTTTGATTGTTTTCAATTATGCCTTTCAATTGAAATTAATCATAAATGGTACGTTTCATTTCAGTCCTTAATCTTTTGATTTTTGGTTTGTTTTTTGTTATTTTAATATTTTTAGCCTGCAAGTTTTAATTTGTTCAAATTTTGTCCTCCAATTGAAATTGATCATATATGCTACTTTTCATTTCAGTCTTTATTCTTTTATTTTTAAACAATTACATTGTATTTTGTTTTAAATCCCTTTATTGTTTTTTGGTCCCAAAGTTTTGATTTGTTATATTTTTTTTCCTTCAATTGGAATTAATTATATATTTTGTTCTACATTTTGGCATTTATTCTTTCAATTTTTTATTTTTTATTAATTCCTTTGGTTTTTTTTTATTATTCTTGGACAATGCTTGTTTTGTATTCATATTCATGCATTCATGCTTTTAGTCTTTGTTTTTAATTTTCATCATTTTATTTTTTGTTGGGTTCTATTTTTATTTAGTTCTGTTTTGAAATTTTAATTTATATTGGTTACTCTACATTTTGTTTTTAAAAATCCCTTTATTCTTTTATGTTGGTAATTTCTTTTTCCCTTTTTTAGGGTTTTCTGTTATTTTTATTTGTTCTCCTGATTATATGATTTTTTATGCTCATAATATTTATTTTTGTTTTTTCTTTTGTTGTTATTTTTGTTTGCTCTTTTGTTAAAGTATTTTTTTTTTGAGATAATTTTATGGTTTCATTGTTTGGGCAATAAAAATGATAATTTTAGTGATTGTTTGTTTTATTGTTTTCTTGCTTGCTTTTCTGTAAAAATGTTTTTTTGTTTTATTTTTCAAGACAATTTAATGATTCTAATTGTTTTGGCAGTACTGATTATAATATTTTTAGTTGTTATAGTCATGATAATGATGGTAACTTTGCAATGGATTTTGAATGATATTTTCTTCGTTTTATAAATAGAAAATCAATTATTTATTTTTGTTATTTAGTTATCGTAGGTGTTTTCACAATTTATATTTTATTATTATATTTAATTTTAATTATATTATGAAATAAAATAATCATAATACAGTGAATTCAATAATTCTAGTATCCGAATCTTATTCGAATCTTCTTGTTTTTTTAATAATGGTGATAGTTTTATGTTGATAACTTTGTTGGAACTTGTTAAACAAATAAATTTATATCAATTTAAAATTCATATATTTTATTAGAAAATTGCGCTCCATAAAAATTCTGTATAAATTGATTATTTTGCCCAAATTTATAGTTAAATAAAAAAAATCTCACAATCTTAATATCTCATACTCTTAATATATATTTTTTTGCATTGAAAGAAATGTGATTTTGAATGTGCACGAATTAAAGCCATGAATATTGACATCACACAGCCTCCAAAAATTGCAGCCACTTGCAGTACACCATTCGCCATTAACAAAATCAACATAAAAGTTAAACCTGGGTTACATTTTCGAAACTCAGTTTCAACGTAGGTAACTAAGTGGGTGTTTGGGGCCGCGGTCCAACCTGCGTTGCGTTGCACCGCAGCCCCAAACGCAGGTAATTACCAAACAGATAGTAGATTTTTCCTGTGGGTCCCACTGATTTTTTTTGTGGGTCCCACTCAAATTTCAGCCGCGCGGTCTCGTTTTGAAAAGCCTATTTTTTATGCTTTTCAAACAAACGCAGGTCCTTAAACGCTGGGTTCACCCATGCATGCTTACAGTAGTTCATTTCTACTGCCATGTTCAACAAACGAACACTCTGGCGACCAGAAACAAGAAATTCTGGGGAAGTTTACAGACATTTTAGCAAAGAAAAACAAGTAAAAAACAAGGAAATATCACACAAAAAGCACACCATCATCCCTCATTCCCCTCGGCAACCAGCTCCTTCTCTCTCTCTCGGTGTGCAGGTGCTCTCTCTCTCTAAAATCAGCTCTGTCGAGCTCTCTCTCTCCACCATTAGAGGCAACCCAACCAGCCAACATCACCCTTATAACCACCTTGAACTTCCCCTACACACTAGCAGCCCTAACCACACTCTCCCGGGCGAGGCAACGACCCACGGTTGCGGCAGTACGCAACGTGAGCCCGTCACTTTTGGAAGCCTCCTCCCGGCCACCACGGGACGACCCATTTTCAAAGCCACCACGACAGGGAGAACCACCTCGACCTCCTCTACACGTCGGTACCTTCCGTTTACCCTCTAGTCACAGTCGGCCATGTTACTGTTCACGTGAACAGTACGTGAACAGTAACATTGCAGAATTAATTCATGCAGAACGAAAGAGAAAACGCACCGTTTTGAGCCTTTTTTTGGGCCATTAGAGTCTGAGGTTGGGCTTTGGGCCCACCTTGGCTGGGCCGGCCCATTTTGTTTGGGACAGGCCCAGTCCAATATTTTTTAAAAAATATATAGAAATTGTATTTAAAAAAATAAAAAATTATGTAAATAGAGATCAATTCTGATAAAAGTGGTGTAGAACAAGTGGCAGAGGCGTAATTGCAAGTAATTTGATGGGAGAATAAAAATGAATGTCTAATTTACTTTAATTATTAATTACATTTCATTATTATGATAATTAAATCTACAATATTTAAAAAATATATATGTGTGTATTTTTAATTAATTTCATAAGTTGACAGCAATTTGAAAAGCATGGTAACCAAACACACAAAACTGCTTTTCATTAAACTCAACATCAACCACAGTTTTAACCAAACACAAATTTCAGTTATGAACCGCAGCTAAAAGCGCTTTTTAGAAACCAGCTTTTTTTCAACCTCAACCACAACAGCCTACAGCTGCAGCTGCAACAGCTGTGCCAAACAGGCCCTAAATGACATTTACATTTTCTAAAGTCACGGTTAAATAACTGTACAGTCTTGCTCAAGCCAGTGCATGAACATCTACTTCAGATGAGAGTCATAGGGCATATATACAGTATCTGGAATTATTAGGGGCAACTTATCAATGTACATGAACAGCCTCTTGCAATCCTGTCGCGTAATCAACGTTAAATCGACAACATCAGACTTATCTGCATAGATCCAAAGGTCACCAGAATTGACCCTTTTAAGATTACCTCGACAAAAGGGACATGATTGAGACCGCCCCCGCCTGTGAAGAAAGCAAAACAACTTGTCAAGACACCATAGAAGTTAGGAAATTACGACACCGACTGGGGGGGCCTCTTTCAAATTAAGAAACCATAGGCCAGCAAACCCTGTAAAAATGTAGCAGACCAGGCAAGGACCTCCTCTCCTGAGAGTGGAGGGTTGGCCTACGATGGAATCGACTTTGAGATGATTCAAAAGTTATAAGGCAAAAGATCCCAGATAAAAATTCCAAACATGGGGATGCTGAGCAACAGAAAATTATGTACGAAGAAGTAGCAGAATTATGACCTTTCTAAGATGTCCATGAGTATAGAAAGCACCTATTGAAAATACAATCATTTATTAACAAGCAACAAGCTCGGGTTGGCCGTATACATGTTAAAAGGATCCTTTGTCTTGTGCAAGATGTGCCACAAGGCTACCATGAGATTCTTTTAGTACCCAATAGAAGTTAAAAGCCCACAAACTTCAAACTTCAGTGCAATTATTCAGTATAGAAGGTGCAATGCTCTCTCCTATTTACATCATTGTGGGATTGGATAAGTTTTACAACATAAGAATGTGAAAGGAGTAGCAATCAACAGGTGCATAAAGTGACTGTCCAATCCAATCAACAATTTCAGGGCAAAGACTAAAGACACATCCACATATTATTATTTTTTGTTGCAGTAAAGATGAGATAATCAGAAATTGCGCTAGGACCATAGAAAGAAGACAGAAAGCTCACCAATCCCGATAGCACCTCAAGCACAATGAATGACTGCAATTAGGCAGCACAACCTTGTTGTTCATTTCCAAGCAAATCCCACACTCTTCTTCCCTTTCTATATCGACTTCTGAGAGTTTCCCCTTCTCCAACTCGTCCTTTCTTCTATATTTCACAGCACATACCTCTTTCTGTTTCCTATCTTCCACATCTGTGATTCCTCCTTGAAGTTGCAGTATAGAAGGAAATATCACTGCTGTTTATAGAAAACAAACTTTGTAAGCTTGAATTTCACTCCTACATACTGAAAATGTTTCTTCCAAACTTTGAGAGTCCAAGTAAAAAGGAAAACAGTCCAGACTTCTCAGAGTATCACTCACCATAAAATTCTCTGATGCTAGCTTTCCTTTCTTGAACAGACATAGTAGTTTTCCCGTCTGCATAGGTCTGCACCAATCAGCACACCGTCACACCCCAACAAGAAGTTGTTATATTATTACTACATTTTTCAAGATGATGGAGTGATGAAGAGGCACAACAGACAAATTATATGGATAAATAACTTGGCAATGAAAACTGAAGGGCACAAAACAGGGGAGAACCTGACAGAAAACAGTGCAAATCTAAAGCAAGCAAACTGAAACGAGTACTGTGGAAAGAAACATACAAGATATATAAGAATTCTTAGCAAACCAAGGGCACCAGCAAGGTTACAATCAGTCCACTGCACAAGAAAGAGAAAGAATTGGGATGCTGGGCTATAGGATAGTCGCATCTGAAGGCGAGCTCCATCTTTCTCCCTTGGATGATCTAAAGCACTGCATTAACAAGATAGAATGTAAGACACACAATGACAAAACTTGTTCACTCTTTCTTCCCTTGCGTGGAAAAAAAAGGAGAGAAGCAATGACGATGGACAAGAAATTGCTAGCACCAGCAACAATCAATGTCACTCTCTAATTACGTTAAGAAAGTTTTATCAGAACAAACCCTTCAGAAAAATCAGGTCCAGGTCTAAGAGATGATACAGTAAAAGTTCAAAACGCAATAACAGTAGTATTGGGGTTAAACTTATGACTGCAGGTTTTATTTAAAAGCAAATACTTCTTTTGTAGCATGAAAGAAAATTCTAAAACAGGCGCTGCTAGGAGCAACAAGTTGCTGATAATCGGTATCTAACCTGAAGTTCACATTAACTTTACTCAGGGATACTTGTATAATTTCGTTTGCATTGTGGTTGGCGATATATAATTTCTAGACACTTTGAATCAATAAACAGTAACATTGTCTGCTTTACCAGTCTCGAGGTTTCTAATGAATAAACTAGCTTAAAGAAAAAGAACTAAAAATAATAATATTGATTGCAAAATCTGGGGGGGGGGCAGGTTTGCTAAAGAGAAAAGAAAACCAAGTGAGTGATGAAGTTTTATCTTTAATAATTGAACACAGGTGTATCAAAATGCCGTAAGTACAAACTTTGATTCATCTAGTTGTTTTAACAACAATAGCTACTTGCCTATAGTATTTTAAAATCATGGGAAAACAACAATCTTTTACCTAACAGATCATAAGTTTAAAGGATTTTCCCAGCAGAAAACTAGAAAAACAATGTTTTCTCATTGAAACACAGTCCCTCTAAAATCAACTTCAAGACTATAAATCAATTCACCAATTAAATAAAAATCAAGAATCATCGTGGCTGCATTTTCTTATAATTCATAAATTTCTTATTTTGGTAATTTTAAAGTAAAGCAAAGGCAACAAAATTGGATCAAAGGCACAGAACACTCCCCATTCATACATCAGTGGTTGATAACTAATATAGAACAATTACGCATTCAAAAACTTCGATTAAACCATGCCAAAAAATTTAAAAAGAAAAGAAAAACAAAAGTAAGAGAGATAGAGTGAGAGAGAGTACAGAGTATTGGCGTGCTGGATATCAGCTTCAAGAGCTTTGAGAGAATCCTTGAAAGACAGCTTTCCCATGGCTTAGGCCTGCTATTATTATTTTCTCGGAAACCAATTCCCATAAAACAAACAGAAAAATCAATCAATAAAAAACACTCCCCTCGATGACTAGAATTCTATCTCCAGAATCAGATAAATTAGGAAAAGAAAAATTGCCTATGATAAACCCTCTCTCCTGCAAGTAGCAAGAACACACGCCCCGCTCTTGTCGTTTACAAACTCCTTAAAACTAGACGCAGCTCCGTTATATTTTTCGTTTTACTACTTTACCCTTTCTCGACAAATACTGATAAGTTTGTACTTTTTTTAATCTAGATCGTTATAATGACGGTGTCGCTTTTAATATTTAGTATTGTACTATATTATAGAATTGTCTTACGCTATATTTGGGTTTGATTTTTGTTAATGTTAGAAAATATTTAGTTGATGTTAATATTTTTTTTAAAAAAAAATTATGGGAGTTGACTTGATGTAATTTAATTAATTTTATGAGTTTAAAAATAATTTAGAAAACCTTTAAAAATATAATTTGACTAAAAATATTTTCAAGATGATATCGTTTTTTAGTATTATAATAACACTCAATATATTGGATCGAATCGGGTCAATCCGGGTTAACACATTAAATTTATAATTTGGATCATTAGACAATGATAATCCTATAGAAAATAAATTAAAATAAGTCATGAAACTTGATTTTCAATCAATTTAATATTAAATGACGATGTTGAAAAAAAAATCAATTAAAAATGGACCTAAAAATGCAACTTCAATCAATATGTTAAACTTATGATTTGAGTCATAAGATCAATATAACTTCGTGGAAAAAAAAATCAATCCTCGATTAACTAAATGTTTAAAGATGAGATTAAAAAAATCAATGAAAACAACTAGAGTTAATTCACCAAACCTGTGACCTAAGCCTTTAGAACGATATAACCTTGTTGAAAGAAAATAATAATAAAAAAAAAACATAATTTGGCTTGATTTACTTATCAAGTTTGTGACTCAAATTGTAAAATTAAGATAACCTTGTAAAGAGTATTGGAAATAAAAAGCTCATATCTCAATCACTCATATTGGACTCGATATTAAACAATAAAATTTATAAAAAAATTAATTGAAAATGAAATATAAAAAAACCAGTCAACCTTTGTGAACTCATATAACATTTTTTCATGCCACGAGACCGGGACAAGCTAATTAAAATCAAAACAAAATAAGTCATGGGGTTTAATTCTCAATTAAAAATATTATTAAATTACTAAATTGAAAAAAAAATAAAAAAAAATTGAGTCAATTGGGCCGGTCATCGTTAAATATTGTTCTTAAATAATAGGGTTGAAAAGACATAAAATAAAATAAACAAAATAAATCATAAAAATTGATTCTTAATCAAACAATATTAAAGAGATGAGAATTTTTTTAGAAAAAAATCTAGTATGACTCGTTTTGCCAGGGCCATGTGCGACTCAATTTGTATTTGTTTTTCGTTGCAATGAGACGATAGGTTGTTTACTCTAAATTTTTTTAAAAAAAAATGATGCATGCATCATTCGAATTTAAGGTTTATTGACCCAAAAATTTATTTTGCATCTAGTTTTTTACCCAAAATACCTTAGGAAGCTTGATAAACCTATTCATGATCTTAAAAGATCTTAAAAATCAAAATCAATCCAAAAACAAAAATTCACCCGAGCCTACTTTTTTTTTTATCTTGGACTTTAAAGGTAAAAAACATTTAATATAAATTATTCTCATCAAATGAATTTATTTGACACAAATATCAATTATTATTATATTTTGTCTAAATTGGTGTCAGATACGTTATTCCTTTTTACCGTTGATATTCATCGATCTCTCGTTTTCCTTTCTCAACTAGATTCTAAAAAATAACAAGAAATTCTTTGTATAGATATTAAATAATATTGAGTTAACAAAATTATATAATTTGTGTTTTTTAAAATTAGAGGACCAAAGTGTATATTTTCTGAATTTTTTGACACGTATGACACCATTTTTTATTCCACTTCATTCTTGTAATTTTACAATTGACTATTGTTCTTGTAATGAAGCTTAGCTTATGAGCCGCACGGTGGGGCATATTTGAGAGAAAACAAATTACAATTGTTCTTGGTAACTTTTAAAACAAAAGCGTTACATGCGGTGACACGTAAAGATCAGAAACTAACTGCTACTCGGTGGTTGCTCTAACAGGAAAATTAATAGTGTTGAAGAAATAATTAGCAATAATTACATTATAAAAAACTGATATATATATATAAAGAAATAAAGGGGAGGAGGAGTTTAAAAAATAATTTTAATTTTTCATGATAATATTCTTATCATGTAATGTTTTAGTTTTTTTATTTATATTTAATCTCTTTTTTAATTAGAACTATAAAGTAATTATAAAAATAATTTAAAATAATTTTTTTTTCAAAAATACTTTTAAGATGAACTCAAAACAGTAACAGTGTTGTAGCCCTGTTAGTAGTTATTATTTCCTATTATATAATACGTGGTGTACTTTTGTTGAATAATTAGCACTCTCCAATTATCTATACTTCTCAAAAACAACTAATTATCAGGGGTGGGGATAGGGGCTGGCAGGGCCCGCCCTGCAAATTTCTTTTCCAGTTTTTTATTTTTATTTTTATAATCGTGGCTCTAAAATTAGTAAGATTTAAATTTGACCCTGTAAAAAAATCTCTTCATTTATTGTTAAGCTGTTCATGTTATTATTATTATTATTATTATTATTATTATTATTATTGATAATTTATCGGGAGCCCACTAAAAACCAATTTCACTGAATAAAGTTACAAATACACAGTTGTTATACAATACTAGCTAAAGCCCCATGCCTATCGTAGACGGCGCTATATTTTTTTCAATATAAAAAAATTAATTATGTGAGAGTTTTTTATTATAATATAAATTTAGGTAAAATAATAAATATGTACAGAATTTCTGTTAAGATAAAAAAGAAAAATATTTTTACAAAATAATAATAATAAAATAATCACTAAAATTATCATTAATATAATGCAAATAATAAAATAATAAAATCATCTAATCCGAATAATATATAAAAATAAGAAAAACACACACAAAAAAAGAACAAAGGAAAAAAGGGAACAATACTAATTTAAAAAATTATCACCAACATAAATTAAAATTTCAAAACTGAACCAAATAAAAATATATCCCTAATAAAAAAATAAAATGACAAAAAATTAAAATAAAAACTAAAAGCATAGATGCATAAATACGGGAAAACCAAAGAAATTAATAGCAAATAAAAAATTCAAACAATAAAAACCGAAATGAAAAATAAAATATATAATTAATTCTAATCAAACGACAAAATTGAAACAAATAAAAAAAATTGATACCAAAACAAATAAATATATTTAAAAAAAAATTACAGTGTAATTTTGTTTAAAAAATTAAAAGAAAAAGGATTGAAATAAAAAGTGACATACATGACTAATCTCAATTGGAGGACACAATCAAAACAAATTAAAACAAGCTATATAGTTAATTTTAATTAAAGGACAAAATTGAAATAAATAAAACCTTGAGACCGGAATAAATAAATAAATTTTAAAAAAATTATTGTGTAATGTTTTTACAAAATTAAAAGAATAAGGCCCAAGATAAAATATAGAATATATGAAAAATTTTAATTGAATGACCCAATCAGAAGCAATTAAAACCTGCATACCAAAATAATTAAAATAATCAAAAGCAAATCGAAAATCAAAAGAATAAGGACTAAATTGAAACCCAACATATATAATCAGTTTCAATTGAAAGATATAATTGCAATATATCAAAAACTATATTGAAAAAAAACATTAATAAAAGTGAAATTCAAAGGACAAGGACCAAAATAAAACTTTCGCAAACTTTAAGGCTCGAAGCGTATTTCCAAGTGGCAGGAGAGAGAAAAGGGATAAAAAACTTAAATCTGTCCACTAGACACCATAACCAAACAAGCGCCGCACCGAGAGAAAGAAGAAATGCCGGCTCACCATGGGACACGACGACCGTTGGTTTTTTGCCGCTTTATTGAAGCACACCGCCTCTGGGAGGCGCGTGTGACATAAACATTGCAACCGTTTCCGTACGACGCTCTTGCAGTGTCACCGAGAAATAATAATAAAATAATACACAATTACCTATACACCCCTGGATCCATCGATAACTACGTGAAAAATGCAGAAATACCCCTCGGTCTGGTGTCTATTTTTTGTTGTTTTCGGGAGCTAATTTTGTAGTTTTACTGTACATAAATTCGGAAATACCATCCATGTCCCCTGGAAATTAGTAAACTACCCTGGATCAAGTTTGCCTTCTTTTGTTGTTTTTGGGGGCTATTTTTATCATTTTACTGTGCAACAAATCCGAGAATACCATTCATGCCCCTAGAAAATTTAAAAATACCTCGGTTCTGGGGGGTTAAAAAATTTCGGTCTTAGAGGCAAAATAATCATTTCACTGTAGCAATCCACAACGAACTGTATCTAGATGAACAGTAACGAAATCCACAATAAAATCACCACGTTGTTTATATTTTAGTTAATTTACTAGCAACTTGCCCGCGCGTTGCCGCGGGTATTTTTTTGTATATAATTTAACATAATTAAATCTACAATGATAAATTTATATGATATAAGTAAATAAAAATTATAGATTAAAAGATAAAATGCTGAAAATTTTTAGTTGAATTTCTCACGTAAGCATAGATTACATTTTTTAGAATATAGGTATTGCGTCATAAACGATCACAAAAGAGTGCGCACTAACTTTAGAAAAAAGAGCAACATAATAAGAAAAAAAACTTACTGAAATCATTATTGTGCAGATAATAAAATTATACAAATCAATTAATAGAAGGAGCAAATAAAAAACAAAAGGGAACAGGAAGCAATATTAATTTAAAATATTATAACAATAGCAACATCGGAGTCTTAACATTTAAAATTATTATTACCGCTAGAATAAAAACAATAAAAATTATTAAATTATACTGAGGGAAAAAAATAAAAAGCATGAACAAAACAGCAAGCAAGAAAAACCAATTAAAAATTATTATTATTATTATTATTATTATTATTATTATTGTGAAAGAATAAATAATCACTATTATTATAATAATAGAATACATAATCACTATTGTTATAATTTTAATAATAATCACTATTATTATTATTCTTATTATAATTATTATTATTATGTTAATAATGAAAGAAACAAAAATAAATGAAAGACTAAAAATATCCAAGAAACTTTAACAAAAGAAAAAAAAAATTATCATTGCTATTACTGGAATTTTTTTTTTATCAAATTATCGGGAGGGAAAAATAACAACATAAGAGTAAGAATGAAAAATAATTAAATCATTATTATTATTATTATTATTATTATTATTATTATTATTATTATTATTATTATTATTATTATTATTATTGTGTTAAATACATTTATATATACATGGACAAAAGTAGGGATTATTCTAGAAATATAAAAAAATAAAAGTATAAGGGCTGAAATGAAAATCAAATATAAAGGGATAAAATTTTTAAACATTGTCAAAGAATAAAAGAAACCAAATGAATTAATATCCAAAAAAAATTAAAAGAATAAGGATCGAAATGAAAAATGACATATATAAAAATCATTCTAATTGAAGGAGAAAATTAAAAACAAAAATTACTTGGAGGAACAAAAATAAATAATGACAATTTCTGTCATTTTAGAGAAAAAATAGAAGAAGAGGGACTGAAATCAAACTTTGCATATATTAGCAATTTCAATTGGAGGACGAAATCAAAGAAATCAAAACATCCGTACCGGAATAATTGAAGGAATAAAAAATAAATACAAAATCAAAACTATAAGGACTTAAATAAAACTTTCTTATATAATCAGTTTTAATTGAAGGGCACAATTGAAAATAATAAAACTTTAATTTGAATAAATCAGTAATAAAAACAAAATCAAAACCGCAGGGACCAAAATGAACTTCACACCAACATTAGGGACTGGAGCCGAATTTGGAGGCGGAAGGAGAGAGAAAGGCGACGCCGGAGAGAAAACCATCTGCCGCGGCTGAACAAGATATCCTTTCAGTAAACGCGCCGCGACGGAGGAGAGAGGACATCCCGGTGCATCTTCTGTCACAAAAAAAAGTACATTTCTGACGTCGGGAAGACGCGGCACGCGCCGCCTGAAGGGCACGTTCGCCTGGAACGCCGCTGGCGCGGCCAGGCGACGCGCCAACTGTCCCCCTGGCTAATGACCCAAAGAACCCTGTCCCTACTGGTATTTACGAAAATACCGGAGGGGAAAAGACGTCGCAACCCCTGTTTACTGTGCAAATATTTGTCTTTTTCGGGGGGTTTTTCCGTCAGTGCACTGTGCAAAAAAATGTGTAAAACCGACGGAGCCCCTGTGTCCTGTGCGCTATTTTGTCTTTTTCGGGGGTTAGAGGCGTCAATCCACTGTGCACATTGCGGCTATTAAAAAAAAGCCAAAAACCGAAAATATCCCCAGAAAATATACACACAACGCCGAAGCACCAAGGCGAATGTCGTCTGTGCACTGCCACAATCCACAGTGGATTGTGAGACAATGCACAGTAGTCAGAACAGTTAAATCAGAACAGTTAAAAGGCCACGCCTTTTAGTGTTTTGTTAATTTGCACGTCATCGTTTGAAGACATGTCAATACAATTCCAAAAGATATCTATCAAAGCACTTGACTGTACCTTTGTTAATAAAATAAAGAAATGAATCGAAACACCCAGTTGTAAAAATCTTTAGAGTTTTGCTTGATCTCGAACTGACCCGTACTACATTGCGCGTGGAAGCAATTGTTTTACATCCAGTAAGAAAATCTTAGTGTTAAATTCAATTTATATATATATATATATATATATATTCAATGAAATAATTTGAAAATCACATGTATCGATAAATATTATAAAAGACTGTTAGTGTTGACTAAAAATTAAGCTAGGAGGCTGAGATATTCTATTTTATATCACGGGGAATAATTTAAATTATTATTTTTTATTTAATTGTATGGAAATATTTCTATGTAAGAATAAAAATATATTGATCTTAATTGATCAAAATAATTTGCTAATACAACCCTTAATTTTTCTCATTAATATTTTTTTTAAAAAAATCACATCATTGCATTTTTTTTTGTGACAAAAATGAAAGGCAATCGTAAAAAATATAAACAAAAATAAAAATATAAAAAAAATGCACTTCTCCAATTAAAATCCAGCTATCTTTTCAACACATTCTTTTTGTTGCAAATTTCTCCAAAAATATTTATTTCCTACACAAAAAGCTACCATGAACATAAAAGCAAGTTTTAAATAAAAATATATTATTTTAATATTCTCACTCAAATATAATAATATAAATAGATACATGCAAGAAAGTCACTTGATTATTAGTTTTTAAAAATATTATTATAAAAAGCTGTGTAAAATAAACATTTGTTAATATTAAAAAATATCACGAGTTATTTAAAACACAGTCAAAACTTTATGAAAATTAATAAAGTAACACCCCAAAATGTTTATATATATATATATATATATATATATAATTTTAAGTATTTTTAAATTAGAGATAAAAAAACCAAAAGCCTGAGTTCACACAACTGAGCCTAGTTGGGTGAACATGCTTGACCAATTTTAAACTATGTTGGGCATGTGTGTTTGCAATGCAGGGCCTAGATGTATAATTTTACTTATTTTTCATATTATCTTTCATCTTTATTAAAAAAAAATGCATTATCTTTTAGATGCTTTCGATGTATCCTCGATGGCTATCAAGTTGCTTACAAATAAAGTGACCCTTTAGACAAAAAAAACTTGTATCCAACCTCTCTTCACCATAAAACACATAACAAATAGCTTTTAAACTTACAAGAACTCATATGTAATCTCAAAATATTTTTTAATTAGTTGAAAAATAAAAAATCATCCTGATTAAAAACATAATCCTAAATTCCAATTTACTTTTCTCAGGAAAAAACCTCAATAAAATATTTTTTATTAGATGAAACTCGGTGATACTAAGAACAATATTTCTTGTATTCTAAATATGGAAAAATGTTTACTTTCTCTCTATTTTCTTAAACTCAAGAATTAAAACGTGAACAAAATAAATTTAGGATCAAATCATAAAAACCTCAGAAAATTAGGATTAAACTTGAAAAATAGAAAAACATTTGGTTCCAAATAAAGAAAGGACCTCGTGTACAGTAAATACAGAAAAAAATAGGACGAATTCTTTTATTGTCAATTTTAATCATCAAATTTTTAACATGTTTTAATTAATAAAATTGAGTTCTATATTTCAAAGTTAAACACTAAATTAATACCATTTTTTTATACTATAAGAATCCTAATAGACAACAAATTAAAATAAACCACTAACTCAAAATCTTATTTGATGAAAATTAGAAAAAAAATGGTGAATGAAAAAGAAAACAAAACAATTTCACGGCGCTGTTCATTTAACGGTGCATAACGAGTAAAATCACTACGGGTTTTAGTATTTTTCTCTCACTCGATCAATTCTTAACTCAGTACATAAAGACAGACATACAACTAGACAAGCAGAGGGTATTTTCGGGAAATTAAATTGCAGTTGTTCTAGATAAGTATAAGAGCAAAATTGATCAATGCTGACGTGTTGGCATGTTAAATATGTTATTGCTTTGATAATTAGGAACCTGGCGGGGACACCGCCATACGGGGCCAAAACAAAAGGATAAGAAAAAGTAAAATGTTTGTTGTTTTTATAATAAATTAGAATTTATTTTTTTATAATTGGGGTGTTTGGACCAATTTACGTGCATCACAAATTAATTCTCGGATCTACTGAACATCTTGCAAGCCCAGTAAACATATAAGGCACCGCAGGAATGACAGACATATAAGGCAGGGCTCTAACCCGGATAGCTGGCAGGAACAAACGATACACTGATCACGAGACCAAGACCCTGTTTGCAATAGATTAGATTTCTTTGTATCCAAAAAAATTCCTATTTCGGACCAGCAAGTTATTTTTTTTTTATATAAAAAACATTTTAAAGCTTTTCTATCTCATTATTAATATTATTTATTACAAATACAAATTACAAATTTAAACTATGAATAAAACTAAAACTAAAACTAAAACTAAAACAGCTGCTGGTGTCACTATTTTAATTACTGTGTACTCACAGATTGGAGTCGTACAACACCAGGTTATTTGTTTTGTTCATCGTTGAAGAATCGTGTTTTCCAGTGCTGGTGTGTTGACATTTTATTTTCTTGGGTGTAAATGTGGTGGCATGTCAAATATGCTGTCGCTTTGATAACTAGGAAGCTGACAGGGATACGGCCGGAAAAAACAAAAAATGGAATCCGGAAAGGGGCGATGGACATGGCTGTTAACTCTAACGCAGAGATTGGCTTTCTCGGTTTCCGGCTTATCAAATACAAAGTCAACCCGGATTCCGGGACCAGAGCATTTTAAAGCTTCTCTATATTTATTTTTCATAGCTTCTATTTCGATTTTTCTTTCCCAGACACACCGGAGACAACTTCCGAGCTCAGCCCGTCTTATAAAAACGCAAAAACCGGCCACTGCGTCTTCACGTTTAATAATAATAAGCCGGCGGCGGCCTTTGAATATGATGGAAAAGACTTCACTACCCGTCCAATAATATATGCTCCAGGACATTTTATATTTTATCATGTCGGGATTTTCTTTCAACAACTGTTGTCGAGGACAAAGTTACCCACCAACTAGTTGTTGGATAAGGTTTGATTAGTACTCTTATTTATACTCATAAGGCCATGACATAATATAATTAACCAAAAAAATACAAGAGGTTTGGTGTTTGGCTTTGCATTTTATTATGAACTAGAGTAGTGTTTTTTGAATTTTAGTCCCTTTTTTTATGATTTGATGACCAAATTGAAGGCCAAGTGCTTTTAATTTGTTAGCTAAGAGAAAAAACATCGAATAACAGGGATAAATAGAAAAACACAAAGAAACTTGAAGGTTGTTTTAAACTCCATTACTGCAGTAGTCAATACTAAGTTACTAACAATGGCGGTGTGAAAATGAATGGCTGCCTTCCGCTCTTCTACAGATCCAGGAAATTCAATTGGGTTTCCTGGCCCAACCTCAAACTGCTCATAAAAGCAAAACAATTAGCTTTCTTCAGAAATTAGCCCAATTATTCAAAGAAGTCTACGTTGGGCTATAATTTATGGCCCAACGTCTAGTGCTGCAGAGTCTCGGAGACCAGACTACCCTCTTTGAAGGCCCACTAATATGCTGCTTTGTGTTTTATCATCCAATTAGAATTTAGGAATTGATTTATACATGCTGAAATACCTTACAAAGAAGTTGGAAATGATATACTCTCAGAGAAAAAAAAAGAAAAAAAATTTCATTTTGTCTAGAATATCCCCTTTAGGAGATTGTCATAATCTTCGCACGTCTTCTTCATTTTAATCTGCTTTTGGTTACAGTTGCTGCTAGCACAAACCTTACTCCACTTTTTTTCCTCCCAGACATCCGGTAACATTACGTACAGTGGACAGAAGTTTGATGATTTTTATGACCTCTGCATATATATATCAGGAGCCAAACAGATAATCCAAAGCTGTTCTATCGAATTTTCTTGTAATTCATTAAGCAGCCTAATTCTGTTTCCTCTCAGTTTCAAAAGCAAATCTAGCTCTCTTTATTTGAATCTGTAGAAAGAACGAGTGCATGCGATCTATTTTATGTAAGGAAACACGGATCGACCATCTCTTACAATGTAATCTTCTATCTTGTTTCGTGGATATATAATTTGCCTCCTTTCCTCGATTAATATGCTGCTTTGTGTTTTATCATCCAACTATTGCTTTAATGAAGCATTCTGCTGTCTGGTCATGTCTAAAAATATCCATTTAAGAGACCCCTGTCCTGCTCACCTGCCTTTCTTACACGAGGGCAACTGGAGTTTTACCTTGTCTATAAATTGGCCTTTTATTTTCCTGCTCTATAAATTGCATATGTAGTTAAGCTACATTAACAAATCATAGCGCAAGAATATCTGCAACCTCTCTTCCATTTAACTAAATAATGTTTTTCGTAAATCATGACTCGACTACAATTTTAGGTGGGATTCATAGTACAAAATTGTAGCCTATAACTTTACCGCTCTACAGTGAGTCTCAATCGTATAAGCTATCACAAAACTAAACACCCATTAAATATTGATCACAGTGCATTAATTAGAATTTAGGAATTGATTTATACATGCTGAAATACCTTACAAAGAAGTTGGAAATGATATACTCTCAAAGAAAAAAAAAAGAAAAAAATTTCATTTTGTCTAGAACATACCCTTTAGGAGATTATCATAATCTTCGTACGTCTTCTTCATTTTAATCTGCTTTTGGTTACAGTTGCTGCTAGCACAAACCTTACTCGATCAACTCTTTTTCCCCCAAGAAATCCGGTAACATTACGTACAATGGACAGAAGTTTGATGATTTTTATGACCTCTGCATATATATATCAGCCAAACAGATAATCCAAAGCTGTTCTATCGAATTTTCTTGTAATTCATTAAGCAGCCTAATTCTGTTTCCTCTCAGTTTCAAAAGCAAATCTAGCTCTCTTTATTTGAATCTGTAGAAAGAACGAGTGCATGCGATCTATTTTATGTAAGGAAACACGGATCGACCATCTCTTACAATGTAATCTTCTATCTTGTTTCGTGGATATATAATTTGCCTCCTTTCCTCGATTACATACACAACTTTTGATTTCTCCTCAATACCAGATAACTCTTATATATATATATATATATATATATAGACACACACACGTATAAAGAAAGTTGCAGGATTTGGGACAAATCCCCATATCCATGAAAAGTGAATGGGGTACCCGTTTCCTTTTAACCACCTTTTATGGCTATTGTCTGCCCCTTTTCAGAGTATTCCAGGATGGTGGATCTGGTTCTGCTACGTCTGCCTTATTGCATGGACTCTCTGCGGGGTATTATCGCATCTCAGCTAGGTGATGATGTGGAAACAATAATTGCAGGAGGAGCAGGGTTTGAAGGCCCTGTGAAAAAAGTATTTGGATGTTACTTTCGGCTATGGCCCCGATATGATCGGAGTGTCGGTAGCAGAACTTGGTGGCTTTTGTCTCTTCTTCTTTATCATCTTCGCCGTCTCCATAAACGTCCTCAACTTCCAGAAACGATGAGGAATTTACAATCCAGGTAAGATGAGTGTAACTTCTTTTATGGATTGGATTGCACAGGCATGCATCAAAGTCATAACAGAAGACAACGTATATAGGAGACTACCTTACCAGGGAATTTTATGAAATGAATCTATGAAGAAACCATTTCATCTAAAAATTTAAACTGTTAGGTGAGACACTGAAATATAATTTATATTATTCTCCAACAAATTTCTTTTAAGTAAAAACCCTTTGAGCTTGAAACTTATCCAAGTTCACACTACTTTGTACTTGATTTTTATCAAATAGAATGAGGGTGATGTTATTCGAAACTTGTAACTGCTAGGTCAACAAGGCTATGATACCATGTTATAAAATTATTTTATCTAAAAACTTAAGCTGTTATCTAAGATTCCAATGATTTACATTATTCTCTAACGGAATAAATCAAAGGATGTTAGTTTGCCCTTCATAATTGTAACGTATTTAGCGGTTCCAAAATAATTGTCTGCAGATGTTCTTGTCTGGTGACAGGTTGGTTGGGCATATAAGAAGATATGGAAATCATTCTTCATGTTTTACTAATCCAAGCTCAAACTAACCACAGAAACGTACGGGCAGCCGCTGTCTTACTTTGAACAGATTTAATTTTCTCCAGAAATAGATAAAACAGCCGTGGATGGAGACATGGTACTGTTACCCAAAATGCTTGACCAACACGACCATGTCCTTAAAACATGGAGAACCCAACCCCTTGCTTGCTCCATTGGAGTGGGATTGAACATGAGAGATGAACAATGGCATCGATAATGCGCAGTTGACTCTTAACTCTTACGCTTGCAAAAATATGAGTAAGAACAGGTGGGCATCTGCATTATTTAATCAACTCTTATCATACATACGGTGTTATCAATATATTTTATGTTCATAATATTAAATTCAGTCAGCCAAACAGCACATATAAAGGCACTATAATTTTTATTTGCTGTGAGATCAGCCAACTAGTGGCGCGCCACATTCTCTCGACTACTGTTCAATCCGAATGAAATCAAATCAAGCTCTAGAAAGGAATTATCTTCTCCTCTCTCATGGAATCAACCCAGTACAGGATTGATTCCAATGTGTTGAATCTCATCGTGAAACCCAACCGGTCAGCTTTCGCTCGGCTTCCTAGCATTTTCATCGGACAGCGGAACAAGATATCCAGGAATTCCCAGTTAGCCAAATCTTCCATCTCTGTGTGTAGCAGACCTTCCCTCACCACAATTTCTTGCCAAACCTTCTTCTTGTCACTCATTGCTTTTGCAAACCAGAAGTCGTCTGAAAACATTTCTTCAGGCACTTCCGCTCCGAACTTCTTTCCGAGGTCCGGCCAGATCTCCTTCCACGTGAAGCTCGGACCGTTAATTGCATTGAATGCCTGGCCGTCCGTCGAAGATATTTCATCATCGGTAGCTGCCCAGATGTGCTGCTCAGCTACTAGCCGGGCATCAGAGCCGTCAATGCAAACCTCCTCCCAACACTCCCTTGTCCCTCCGAACACGAAAGGGAGGTTCAGGTGTCTGCAAATAGCACCGTAGATAGCCAAACAACCCATGATGTTGTACAACGTCTTGCCGGAGCTCCCCATCAACAAACCAGGCCTGAGCACAGACCACGCCACTTTACCAGCCAGTCTCTTCTTGAGCAGGTCCTCGAGAACATAATAGAAGTTAAAACCCTCGCCTGCTCTAGGGCATGTTTCATCGTAGATAGACTCTTCTTTCACATCATCGAAAGGGCCTCTCAATGAGAGATAATGCTTCATTCCTGTTTGCAGTGAAACATGCTTCAACGCCTTGGATTTGGCGAGGATGACATTCAAGGCATTGGACATCATGGCCTCGTTCTGCTCACAGCATTCTCTGCTATCCAGAGGAAACTCGCTTGTCCAAGTGACCCAGAACATATGAGTCACATCTTGCGCAACAGAGAGCTTCTTTTCTGTCTCGTTGGGGTTTAACAAGTCGCATGAGATGAAACGGTAGCTGGGACTCAGGATAGGAAAACTCTCCGACCTTCTAGCCACGCCATAGACTTTCCATTTGTTTTTTGAGATTAGCCTTCTGGCTATCTCTCTCCCGACAAGCCCGGTGACCCCAAAAATGATGGCAACACAGTTAGCAGCAGCTCCATTATCGGATTCCTTACCTGCCATTTGATGATATCTCGTACGTATAGGTAGCTCAGATTTTAGAATTTTGCAGCTTCTATATATAAATAAAGGATTTCATGTGTGTCATCCTGTATGGTAGCTAATGACATCTTAACAGTGTTTTAGAAGGGGCTGACACCTAATGTGAATCAGACAAGTTGTCTTATTCTTTTGAGGGAGGATATGTGGCAAGGTTTCAAGCTTGCCCATCAAGGCTCAATAATTGGTCAATAATATATTGCTGCTCACGATCAAGATAAGCAAAACCATTATTTAAATAGCTTCCTTTTCGTGTCAAAAATAATTTATGTTTTATATTAACCAAGATCACATGGTGAGTGGCAAATAGTTGCGGCGTCAATGCTTCTAGGTACTGCCTTGCTTGCCGGCAGATTGTGACCCTCGGCCGTTAATATGCTGGCATTGAGGTTGCAGAAAAAACCTATAATATTATTTCTAAGTTTGTCCATACATGGTTAAGGCAGTCCTGACCTGACACCATATTTGGTACTCTTCCAACACGAAAAGTTTCACGACCCCATCTTCTTGATCGATGCGGCTCAACTATTCAATCAAATAACTATTTTTTTCCCCTGAATTGATTCTCGACCACACATGAAGCACCTCGAATCTCTGTCAGCAGGTACGGAAGAGCAGAAGTTTGATCAGTCATCCTGGAATCAGGCAGGCCCATCTGGGTTACTAAAAATGCACATAATTTCATGCCTTCTCTGCTAAGGGATTAGAAGAACGAGAGATACAGTCTTCTTACATTCTCGTCCACAATCCCAAAATGTTTCTGCTATACTTTAATTGGAGATGTCCCAGATGAACGTTACAACAAGCTGGAATTGTGGATTGAAATTTACGAGCTTTGAATTTTTGCATGATGAACTGAATGTACAGAACCAGACCAGTTTCATGCTCCGTAAACAACGAAAAGGGTGCGGAGCTAATTCAGTCAGTGTACGGGGAATCTGCATCAAAAAACTTGCAACGCTAGTTTACAGATGGATGAATGAATCCTGGCATATGAGTAATCAATCCACTAATCTATTGTCAACCCTGATATTGCTGTTATTTATGAGCAACCTGGGGCCCAGCATCAAGTTGTTCCATGAGTTCACAGTTAAGCTGTCCTGCAAAGCTTATGTCAGCCTCGTCAATTAATAAATAAGGATGTGGGTTAGAGCTGCAGATTAACAGGAAAAAAATATTACAAAAAATCTATTATAATTAATTTAATGTCCAAAGTATTCTCGTAGCACCATTTCTTTTCTTCTTCTTCTTCTTCTTCTTCCCCAATAAAAAAATTATCTTAATTTTTATTAACTTGATTATTACATTGCAAGAAGTACAGACAGCTTATTCTCGTAAGAAACATGATAAAGTGAATTTAAATCAAATACAAACAAAATTACAGCTACTAGGGGAAAAAAAACTGTATGCATTTTGACACTGTTTTGTACTTCAACTCAGTACCAAAACATTGAGTTAAAGAACATAAACTGATCTGTGGACCATTCTTTGTCGGGGATCAATCCCCGCATGTAAATGCAGCTAAGCTGCAAAGAGTCCAGTGAATGGTTTGCCTTCCGAGATTTGACCTAAATCAGAGTTGTAGGAAACATTAGCGGTGAGCTGCAATGAATGAAGAAACTCGAATCATTCTATAAAATAGATTTTCGCTAGCTAGGAACTTACTCTGAGGGATTTTGTGAACAAAAAAGCACGCAGCAATTACAATGTAGCACAGGAAAAGAAGCAGTCCTTTCAAGTAGTGTGAAGTTCCATCCTGTGAGTAATGAACATACTACCATTAGAGAATTTTCAGATCAACTAAATAATTAATAGCCAATATAACATGCATTGGCACTGGTAATTAAGAAAGATATTAGATGAAGAAAACCTGTAAAGTGAAGGCTGTGATAATTATCGTGAAAGCAAGAGAACCAGTCTCAAGGAGACTGAAATCAAGGTCCATTTGGATGTTCATTGTCCACGCAACAACAACACATAAAGGGACCTGAAGCCCACAAAAAATATTTTTTTTAAAAAATAATCTTGATTTCTTTCCATGGTTAACTTGGCAAAGGATTTTGTTTGCCTGGGATATGCTTTAATCTTACCACAAACATTGAAATTTGAGTAGCAGAACCTAGAGCAACACCTAAAGATATGTCCTGCATAACACCCAGATAAAAATTTGTGTTCTTGAAACTTAGCAGGTAACAAAATACAAGAGTAAGACTACGGTCATGGTCTAACCAGCTTGTTCTTGAGAGCAAATATGACCGATCCAGCATGTTCTGCAGCATTCCCCACTATTGGAAGCAAAATTATGCTGAGGAAACTGACAGAAATGCCCCAAGAATCTGATGCAGCCTGATTGAGATACATTAAAATTTGAAATCTTCTTGTTAGTTAGATGCATTAATATTGCTAAAAATTAATATTTTATAAACTCTCAACTGTAATAATGTACCTCAATTGTGCCCACGACATACTCAGATAACAAAGCTATGATAATCGTCATGCCAGCCAACCAAGTGAACGCACTCCAAAACCCTATCACTGCCTTTTCTTCCTCCTCGTCACCTTCCTGTCATTCAACTTGAACCAGTAAGTTGTATTTATTAATATCAACTTTGTATTAATTATCTCCTTCTGACCCGATCGAATGCTGATCTCATTGAATAAAACAATTTCAAGGATGTATACTTTTTTATATTAAAACTTTTTGGCCACTACAGTTAATTAATCACCTCTTGGGAATCAAAAAGTTGCCTGTGAGTTTTCAGCTGGAAGAAGATGTAAGCAACATATGCTATAAGCATAATAATGCTGCTCGCTCTGGACATCTCAAGGGTAGAGAAGTCGGTGGCAGTTCCTTCCCCTACGGCATATCTGAACATCAGTGGCAGCATGTGGCACAGCAATCCCAGTAATAAAAGTAGCGAGTTCACATCAGCCTGCTTCTGTTCAAGCCAAGAAAAAGAAAAGATTATGAAATGTAAAATTATTGCTAATTACCCAATTAAGCTGTAAAATTAATTGGATTTTGAGTTTGTGCCTTACTCTATCGTATCTTTGTTCCTTTTTAAGGTTGGCTAAGCCTCCACATAGGAGGGAAGTCCCAAGAACTAGAAGGAGATTTGACAAAATGGAGCCCAAAAGAGAATATTTCAAGACATGTATTTTGTTCTGGTAAAGAGCAAGTATTGCTATTATCAGCTCGGTTGCATTGCCACATGTTGCATTAAGGAGTCCTCCAACTGCAAATGATCAAGCCATCTTCAATTCTCAAATTATGATCATGGTATAAAACCATAATTAGAAGTAATCTGTGGGAATTTTTTTTAAAATTACCTGTTGGACCAGTGAAGTAAGCAATTTGTCTGAGATTAACAAGAACAAGAACAGCAGAAATTGAAAATAAAAATTAATATCAGAACACCTAATGCATAAAATATTCCACAAGTAGTTGCGTATAAAATTATTTGACTATACTTAGTTGCAGACTTACTCGGTGAGGAAGCTGACACGTTCTGCAAGTGGGGTGAGTCCAAGCAAGCTCAAAGCAAATATCCAAGGCTACGTGTGGCAGAATAATGCAAATTAAACAGATATACAGCAAGATATATTTATTTAATCCATATCTATCATCTTAAACAACAAAATCAATTGTAAATATATATAGAAAAATCAATGACATGGAAGGTTCCATGATTCTTCCAAAAAGAAATCGATCAACTTACTCTTCCAAGCTTATAATAGTCAGCAGCAACTGCTAGAGGAATCGCTGGGAAGAGAACAGCCAGCTTGGTTCCAAGAATCACTTCTTGAAGATTGGTCAAGAAACAGCCAAGCATTTGAAACCGAACAGTTTGATGAAACAAGCACTGGATCGGATTTCTTCCGCACAATTGAAGATGATATATTCTGTGGTGTCTTCCCGTTGACAGAAACCTCCTTCATGCCATTGCTGTTCAAGCCCTACCTTATAATTAACACCTCCATTTTCCAAGTCTGATGAGACCTGATGATGAACCTGTGAGTAGTACTGGTCCATGTTGTGGTAAAATACTGTATAGCTACTGCCCCAGTACAGTACTTAGTTTGTTTTCTGATCTTCTACGTGAAGGAACTCCCCTCTTGGGCTGACATAATCGAGAGGAGGTTATATCTATATATCTATATATCTATATAGATAGATATATATATATTGGACAAGAGAAGCAAAATGTTTTCGAGGCAGAAAGATCCGAGAGAGCAATTTCTTTATAATTAGTGTAGCTTCCTGGAATTTTCCCCTGCTTGTTGCCATTCTTGTATGGGAGTCCACGTACTTGCTAATGAAATTGTCTGTGTGGCACTCTATAGTCTATACTGAGGTTTCACATGAACTCATGCGTTATACATTACTAGCAGACAGAGTGCAAAGATAGGAATGGAATTGCTTCCATGGCTGTATATAACATGATTAATTTTGTCAATTAAAATGTCGATATATATATATATATATATATATATATATCATAAATAACATATGATAAACTTTTTAAATTATCCTTGACAGCCTAAAACAAACAGAACTATTTTTAAAAAATTAAAGAAAAAAAGTGCAATGAATGCAATAATCGACTGATATTTTTGTTAAATTGATCATCAAACTCTTTGATCAATTCAAAGAAGGAAAAAAAAATAGAAATTGTATTTTAGGCGTCTAAGAAATATAAGTGATACAATGCATTTGCAGATACATACACGTGCCAAAACTCACTTGCACGGCAAGAACCATACGATAATTAATTATTTACTATCTAGCCATAAGCAACCGAGGCCATGTTTAGCATTTTTGTATTGTGCTACGTACATTGTGTAGTGAGTTAGAAACATTGTTTCGTAATTATTTACTATATACTGTTTATAAATGTTTAAACCACATAATTAATTATTATTTGGTTAATTTTTATCATTATGCTTTTGAGATATTAATTGATTAATAAGGATGATGTGCTAGAAGTATTTAAACAGGTACATTTCATTTATATATATATATATATATATATATATATATATATATATATATATATATATATCCTCATTAATGAGGGAGAGTGTGAGGGTAGATAAAAATTATAATCTAATCATGCAAATTAAAAATATGTTGGGCAGAGATTGGAAAGTTGTAATAGTTCATGTTTATAGGGAAGCCAATTGTGTGGCTGATTGGTTGGCTAATTTTGGGTTAACTAGAGATTTGTTAGACCGAGGGGCAGATAATATAACTGACCCCCCGGCATGACTTTATATTTTGTTGTACTATGATCTTATTGGGTCTACGGTTCCTCGTTTAATTTAGAAGGGCGTAATGCCCCAATTTTTACTATATATATATATATCCTTTTATGTTTTTATTATTTCAATTTGAAGAATAATTAATATTAACTAAACACTGTTTTACCCTCTACTTTTAATAATAATAAAAACACAACATTTTCCTTTCAAAGTAACATCCTTTTCAATTTCAAAGTTTAATAAATATTAATCAAATTAATACTATTTCAAATAAATAAATAAAAACAAAAAATATTTGTAATTTAACTCGGCAATGTCTGCCAAAAATGACTATTTGCATTATTTTTATGTATTTAATTATGACTTCCATGTTGGAATAGTTATTGTTATGTATGTACGACCTTTCATGCTCATACACTATCCTTTGTGATAGAGAGTGATCATTAAAAGTAAGCCAGCTGGCTCCTTAGCTGATCTTATTATATTTGAAACATGAAAAAATAAATTATTATAGAATATAGTACTTTCATTAGACAAGAAAAAAATTATAAAACAGGGTTATTTGTAAAATTCAGTGATAATTACAACTGGCAAATTAAAATAAAATAAATTAAACAAAACAACCAACAATAATAATTAAAAAATCAACTTTCAAGTATATGAATCCATCTATTATCGAACGCCGGCTGACAGGGCCCGGGCCCCTGGAAAACAAAACATTAATATTGTACACCTTGTAAAAGAATATTAAATTTTAAGCTATAGTCCTCTAGAGCTTTCTAAAATAAAAATGCACACACGTAGAACAATTTCAAGGTGTCATCAACTTCTGAAGTAACCGGGTCACAGCATCAACTTCACTTTTTTATGATTTTCAGAGAGTGTTAATCTCTTCTAAATCATAAGATTTAATAGCAAACCATTTATTCAAAAAAATATAAATCCAATAAACGAGAAATAAAATAAAATTACCAATATAATTCTGAAATTCTTTACTGCAAACCTGTTGAGCTTATTGCTGCACAGTGAAGATCATGCAGCTAGCTAGCTAGTATTTATGGATGAAGGAACTAGGTTTTTTTTCAAGATTTCCGGAAACCACACTTCTTTTCAGTCATTACATGCATGCACGGTGAAACACGGACCACATGATCAGCTACAGAAAAGGTGATAAAACAACCGGCATGCCAAGAATAAATCTTGGCCGTTAAACCCGAGATGTAGAAACTCAAGGTCAGACAATATATTGTAGAAGTAGGGTTAGCACAGACCAACGTGGTCTCGGGCTGAAAAGAACTTTTTTTGAGAACCCTAAAACCCCCGTAAAAATCCAAGTTAAAAACAAACAAATTAACAGACCTAGAAAGAAACCCAACACCAGATTAATCTACAAATACCAAGACCGAAACTCGAAAGAACAAGTCCGAAAATTCTTGGAACCGGTTTGACCCAATGCTACACAATTAAGGTTAGATCCAGGAGCCTGAAAGAAAACCTGGGTGAACAAAGTAATTAAGGACACGTGTTTTACATGCAAACAGACACGTCAACTGCAGCGCAGCATCTTGTGGAGGTGTGAGAGTGCGTGCGTGCGTGGAGACTCAAATGACGATGGACTTCAATAAACAAGCTCACTAGATGACGAGAAATCCCAGAATAATTGTATGAATTAAATATTCTTTCATGTTCTCGATCTTATCTCATGTTTTTTTCATATTACTTAATTTAATTTTTAATTACTCTGGATTCAATAAATACAAACCTGAATGAGTAATAAATTTTTAAAGCATATGGTAGTGATTTTTCCACCTGTCTCCGAGTGCTAATGAAGTAAAATGGGTACAAAAGCATGCATAGATGCCATTTGATTGATCAGATTCTCTCAGCAAGTAGAGAAATTTGGTCGAAATTTCTCATCCCTACCGTCCAAAACAATTACTTTCCTCTTACTCCCTTCCAATATTTACTGAAATGTTGTGCATCTCTGTATTAACACTTGACAGCTACGTGTTAGGAAGGAGGCACTACTTCTTATGATGACAAGCACGACTATTTTAGTTTTTTTCCCCTCGAACGAGTTATAAAAGTTTTGCCTTTATCTTTTGAATGCTAGAAAGGGCATTAGCCACTCGAGGTTTGTGTTTTTGTGCCGTTCTTTGTATACTTCATGGGTACAAACATCGACATCTTGTGTGTCATGTGTGATGTTTCATTCGTCTAATTAACAAAATCTCAGTAAACATTTAATAGGTGGTTCAATGGTAATAATTTCAAATTAAAAGATTTGATATCTTTATGGTCTTAGATTCGAGTCATGTGGTTGTTAATATGATAATTACTAAAAAGTTTATATGATAGTTAATTTCAAGACCTGTGGGATTAATCAAGGTTCACGCAAGCTAGTCCGGACACCCACGTTAATAAAAAATAAAATCACTAATCATGTATTATCTCAATTAAATTATAATAATTGATTATGGAAAATTATATTCAAATCCATGTACAAGAATCAATTTAATGAGATATAGTTTGAATTTGTAGTGTGAAGATACAATTAGAATATAGAAATTGAAAGCTGAAAAAGAGAATTGATAGAAAAAAAGTGTGAGAAAATGATTAATTATTTTCACTCCAAAATCACGAATTAATTATTTCAATGTGATTTTTTTAATTTCTTTTAATATATTAACAACTAGTTTAAGGATGAATATGATTTGAACCCTGTTTTCTACTCCTAAGATGACCAAAATCTTAGGTTAAATTAAAAATCATTAAAAATATATTAAGGATATTATTTTATTAAATATCATTCAATTTTTATTTTTTAAATAAGATTACAATACTCTTTTTCAATATTAGCAGGCACTCTTTTTAATCGCTAATAAAAATGAATTGTAATGTAAATTATTTTTCAATGTATTTAAATTAATATTAAAAAAAAAATTATTGACCAATAATATTAAATAAATAATATATTTTTTGGATACAAAACCAAATATTGTAATCTACATATATCTCTCAGCTTATTGATCTAATCTTTAATTAATATTCACAGGTTTTTCTACATTTATCAACATATATATATATATATATATATATATATATATATATATAACTGTTGATTTATTTTTATTAAACACAAACAACTTTTTAGGTAACAATTAAAAATCACGAATTTTCTTGAGCCTAGAAATATATATATATATATATATATATATATATATATATATATATATATATATAATTGTTGATTTATTTTTATTAAACACAAACAACTTTTTAGGTAAAAATTAAAAATCACGAATTTTCTTGAACCTAGAAAACACCTAGGTCTCTAAATTAATGACCGGTTAAAAAAACATGCAATGACAGGAGATGATGTTTGGGTTGTGAGTTGGCGTTTTGGAGGGCCGTTTCCAGTGTTGAGCATTGAATTCTACTTCCATTTAAGGGGCTTTCTTAATGACAGTAGGTGGGCCCAAACAGAACATGTTAAATCGTCAAACAGCGGTTACCGAATAACACTCTTAACGGAAAAATGTTTTGCATGAAACTCTCACGTGGGGCTGCAGATTTTGAACTCCACTGTAGGATTTTTAGCTATTTTTACCCATAAATTGATTAGGAGACAGAAAAAAATGATTTTTTTTCTTCTTTTTATTTTAAGATCTCATTTGTAAAAAATATTTTTGAAAAAAATATTTTTAGTAAAAAAAAAAAACTATTAATAATTACACGTTACCAAACAGAAACTGACCTGTGTTTTGTCCATATATAATTATTTTCGGTTACTTTAAGAGTGATTTTAGGCTGAGATATTATTTGTTAGACAAAGAAGTGGCCCAAATTTTTTTTTAAGATAAGACCACGCTTATCTGTTAAACGTTACCTTCATTTTTTTCTTTTTTTATTGATGTGTGTTTCTTGAACAACCTGCTGGTTAATTTTATAGGTTCTGAAATTAATAATTATATAAAATTTTATTTTAATAACTACAAATCTCAAAATTGAGGCTACGGAAATAATAAACCTCTTAATTTTACATTTTTATCACTGAATCACCTATTAGATAGTTAAACACTACCTTCATTGATCAAAAGTGTGGGTGCACAATATTCCCGTCATAAATATTTTTATCAAAAGAGCTCCTCAAAAAAATAATTACTAAACAATTCTTATTTTTTTTATATAAACATAGTTAAAAATTAAAACAACATTTTTAATATCATCCTATCCTATTTCTATTTTTTAAGAAAAATAGAAAGAGAAAGAAAGAGAGCTTCATTTTTTTTTTTCTTTTCTCACAATGCATGTGCACAATTGCTTCAATTAAAAAAGGACTGTATGTATGTATTTATCTTGACTATTTTTATTTTTTTAAAATAATTATATTATATAATGAAACCAAATATAAATTAATTTAATAAATTCTAGTCTATTTTTATTTATTGTTTTTTGTTGATATGTTTGTTTTTATAGCAATTTTAGAGTTTTAATAGTCACCATAAAGAACTAGTGTAAAAAAATATATAGCTGTTAACTTATATGGTTGTTACTTCATTTTAGAGTTTTTTGTTGATATGTAAATTTTAGAGTTTCAATTCTGTAAACTTACATGGTCGTTAATTTCATAGCCTATGAAATTAGTCAAGATATACACAAGCTGATCTGAACATTCACTTTAATAATAAATAAAAAAGAACTCTAATTGATTCGCATGTCACATACTCTACATGCATTGATCTAGTGTAATTTAGTAAATTTTTATTGGTATAGGTTCTAAAAGTCTTCCAAAAGTCAAGGGAGGGAGCAAACTTATCTAAATATTTTGCTTGATAAAAATATATAATTATATAAGATTTTTTTTCAAACTAAATATTTAGAGATGGAGATCGAGTTCATGGTTTTATAAAGAACCATAAATATTTAGAGATGTAAATCCATTCACACAACACAAAGCATGTGTATAAAATATATTTATTTGTAATCCGACAACCACACTTTGACATAAACAAAATTAGATCCGAACCTAAGTAAACAAAACTTAAGAAACTAAACAAAACAAAACATAATAATAGATTTAAAAAAAACTCTTTAATCATAAGCATAAACCCTAAAAAGGTAACAGGCCTTTTCCACAAAGTTAAAACCCAGAACTTCCCGCACCCCAATCGCTTCCATGATCAAAGGCAAAGTTTGGATCATATGCATGAGGCTGGCCTATTTCTGGAGCATGTGAAGAGGATGCACCATTATTGCTGTCTTTGATCTTGTTGTGTAACATCATTTGCAGGCTTTCAAACTTTTTCTCCAATTCAATCAACTCCTGGAGGTTGAGCTCTTCTGCTGGAGAATTCCACCAATCCTCGCTCTCATTACCTTCCATTTTATCCTTCAACTTGTTGCCCTTTTCCTTACCGTCTTCCAGCTGCTGCTGCATTTCATTATACTTCTGTGCTAGCTCTCCGATCCTCGCTCTCCTGTATAGCTCCGCAAGCTCGTCGGCGCCGCCGTCTGTGCTCGGCGGGTTTTCCAGAAAACGATCCAGCACGTTTTCAAATGAAGGGTGGCCGTAGGAGAACGGCTTACCACCAGGTGAAAAGACGAGGCATGCAGTTTCTGCCCCGGTTAAAGCGACGAGCTCACTCAATTTTTTGTAGATCCCAGCTCTGCGCTTGGAGAAAGTGACCAATCTATCATCTTCCTTTTCAATTCTCTTCATCTCAACCTTTTGCCTTCCTCTTGTTTTCTTGCCTTCCATGATGAAGAAAATAAGAAGGAAGATAAGATAAATTAATGATAGAAAATATGTGTATGACGGCACTACTTGGCTGTAGAATAGAGATCTTTGGAAGAGAAACTTGAATGCAGTACTTGGTTGGAGAACGTACATGTATATATAGGAAGGGAAACTAGAATGGGTGAAGTGTATATTTTGTAATATAGTGTGGCGGTTTTTTAAATTCAAAATGTATTAAAATAGTTTTGTTTTTAAAAAATATATTTTTTTAACAATTGAAGTTAATAATATTTAAGTGGAACATTACATTGGAATTATGTGGGTTTAAAATGTGAAAAGCTAATGATTGCTCCCTAGAACACATGTAAAGCATTATTTGATTATATATTGTATTCTTGTTTTTTTTTAATCAACTTAATAAATGAAATAAAAATTCAAAATTTTAAAGATATTAAATGAATTCTATATTATATGGAAACTTTTTAAGTGTTTATAATAGAAATTGTGTTGTAATACAGAAAACTAAATGTTGAATTTAAATTATGACAAACTCTATGTATGTTCTTTGTTCTCTTAATTTAGAATTGGCAATACAAATACACTTCATTTAAAACCAATTATATTTATTTTCAATTATTGGTTGTTGAAGTATAATATAAAATAATATTTTAAAGATTGACTAGTAGCTTTAATTTCTAGTTTCAATTAGTTTTTTTGATATATTGGTAAGTCACCAAACATGTTAAGTTTTCTAGTTTATGTGCTTCTTTGGTATAGGTCAAATAATCTTTTTGTCACTTTCCTCTAATTTACATATTCCTACTTTATTAAGATGATTGGATTATATAGCATAATTTGTCGTTTTAAGCAATCGATCTTAATCATGATTGTCAGAGCCACAAAGAATAATGCAACGTGCTATTCTAAGTGAGTGCTTTATTAAGATGATTGGATTATATAGTATAATTTGTCGTTTTAGACAGTCAATCTTACTCATGATTGTCAGAGCCGCAAAGAATAATGTAACGTGTTATTCTAAGTGAGTGCTTAATTAAGATGATTGGATTATATAGCATAATTTGTCGTTTTAAGCAATCGATCTTCATCATGATTGTCAGAGCCGCAAAGAATAATGCAACGTGCTATTCTTAGTGACTGCTTTATTAAGATGATTGGATTATATGTATAATTTGTCGTTTTAAGCAATCGATCTTCATCATGATTGTCAGAGCCGCAAAGAATAATGCAACGTGCTATTCTAAGTGACTACTTTATTAAGATGATCGGATTATATAGCATAATTTGTCGTTTTAAGCAATCGATCTTCATCATGATTGTCAGAGCCGCAAGAATAATGTAACGTGTGTTATTCTAAGGGAGTGGTCACTATTTTTGTATTATACTTTTTATAAGTTATTAATGATTGCTTTTGCCATGAGAAGACATGTTAAAAATTATGTTATCACATATATGGGAAATTTTATAGTGCTCAAGCTATAATTATTGAATATGTACAATATAAAAAGAGATATACGGAAACAAATAGAGAAAGTCATATTTGATTGAATCAAAAAATTCTCTCTCATATTAAAAAGATATTTTTGCAATTCTCCCTTGTTTTATGTTTCTCTCTATCTCTCGTGTTTATTTCCCTCTTTTAAGAATTTAACAATTACATCTTAAGCACCAAAAAAACTCTTTACATATTATTTTTGTTTTTTCAATCAAGTTCATGAATGGAATAAAAAATCCAACATTTATAGATGCTAACTAAAGATATTAAATACACGTTAAAACAATTCTCCCTTGTTTTATGTTTCTCTCTATCTCTCGTGTTTGTAATATAAATTATGATGCAAAAAAGAAAACTAGATGTTGATTTTAAACTAAGAATTTAAGAACTCTAGCCTATGTAATAATGGTGCCTATTGGCCATAATTTTCTTAAATATTATGTTTGTTCTTTGTTCTCTTAATTTAGAAATTTAGTAATGGCAATACAAAAACACTTCATTTAAAACCAATTGTATTTGTTTTTAATTATTTATTATTAAAGTATAATATAAAATAATATTTTAAAGACTTATCCAATAGCCTTAATTTCTAGTTTCAAATAAATTTCATATGTAGTATTAAAGTCTATAAAATTATATATTGGTAACTCACCAAACATGTCAAGTTTTCTAGTTTATGTGATATTTTGGTATAGATCACTTAACATTTATGTTACTTTCCCCTAATTTACATATTCCTACTTTATTAAGATGTTTGGATTATATAGTATAATTTGTCGTTTTAAGCAATCGATCTTAGTCATGATTGTCAGGGGTTGTAGCCATAAAGAATTGTGCAACGTGTTATTCCAAGCACACGATCACTATTTTTTATAATATATCATTTATATATTATATAATTAATAAATGATAAAAGATAACTATTGCTTTTGCTTTTAGAACACATGTTAAACATTATTTTATTGAATACATGAAAAAAAAATTAGTGCTCAAGGTTTAACTGTTGAATATTTACAATATAGAGAGAGATATATGGAAAGTGAATACAAAAAAAAAATATTTGATTGAATTAAAAAATGATAAGTATTCTCTCTCGTATTGAAAAAATATTTTTGCAATTCTCCTTTGTTTCTCTATCTTTTTTGTGTTTATTTCTCTCTTGTAAGTATTTAACAATTACATCTTAAGCACTAGAAAAATTCTCTAATTATTATTCTTGTTCTTTCAATCAAGCTAATGAATGGAATAAAAATCCAACATTTATATATGCTAATTACATATATTAAATGAATATTATATTATATGACAACATTTTAAGTGTTTATAACAAGGTTGTCAATTCTATTTCGGCTGGTGCTTCATTTTTTTCAATTAAAAAAAATATTTTGGTTTTAAAGCGTTTCGATGCTCTATTTCATGGTTGTATTATTTATGTGTGTGTGTGTGTGTGTGTGTGTGTGTGTGTGTGTAATTAAATATATTAATTTAAAAACAATTAGTTCAAATCCAAAAATAAAATTATTTAGAATTGTGCAATTTAAAAATGAGAGTTGAAATGATATAACTCGACCGACTTTATGAGTTCAAAGATAACATGAAAGATTAATAAAAATATAGTTTAATTAAAAAAAATAAAGTTGACATCTTAAAAATATATTGAAACAATGATATATTGAATCAACTCAGATCAACCTTTCAAATGTGTGACTTTTGATATAAGACCACGATAACATTAAATAAAGAAAATCAAATCAAATTATAAAGTTCAATAATTAATAAACTTGTTGTTGAATAATTAAATTGAGAAAATTTTAATCTAAAAAAAGAAACAATAAAATGATTTTTCTGAACAAAATTATGAATATGTATAATATTACGGAATGTCATCATCAATCTTGCAAGGTCATTACATTCTCTGATTGCTCTGAAATTTTAACATGATATATATAAAAACATCAAGAGACTCCTTGTAACATTTAATCTCAATTTAACAGTCAGATTAAGAGATATGATTGATATTGTAAAATTATTAATTATTTAAAAAAATACTATTTGGCCAAAACAAAATAGGCGGAACGAAACCAAAATATTCTGGCTGGAATTTGGGAGGAATTTCTAAAACGGACCAAAATTTAAGCAAGGTAAAAATTGCATTGTTTTATCTTGTTTTTTAACTAGTACGAAATGTTTCAACCGTTTTGGCCAAAACAAAATGAGATCAACAACACTGGTTTATAATATAAATTATGTTGTAAAAAAAAAACTGGATTTTAAAACTATAAATAACTATTAACAAGTGTCATGATGATAATCGTTGGCCACATTTAAAAACCATTCATGGTTAGTTCTTTGTTCTCTTAATTTAGAAAGTACCAGTCATTTACTATTAACTTATGGCAGCCTCATTCAAAACCAATTATATTTATTTCAATTAATTACAAATTATTATAAAATTATATCCTAGAGGGTATATAATGCTGAATTTCTCATGTTTACTGATTCTTTAATATAATATTAAAGTTGATTAGACTCGTCCACCATGTTAAGTTTTCTAGTTTTGATGTGCTTTTATATAAAACAAATATTTTTTTTGTTTTGTTTTTACTTCCCTCTCATTAGGATATTTCTATTTTATTAAGATGTTTCGATCATATGACATGATTCATTGTTTTAGGGTTTGTTTGGCATTGCAATTGAACTATCATTTTGCTATTTTTAAAAATTATTTTATTTTCTTTTAATGTGGTGATATCAAAAATAAATTATGATATTTTCAAAGAAAAGAACACTTTAAACACATAATATATATTATACTTTCAAACAAACACTTAACCAATCAAACTTATTGCGTTCCAAACAAAGTTTTGAGGGGGAAAACAATTTTATAATAAAATCATTGTTTGGTAAGTGCAAAGCCATAGTTTTAACCTACCAAAAAAACTTTTGAACCACCATTTACAAGAAGCAGATTTTTTGAGCTTTCTCTGCATTTCATTTCTCCACCAAAATGCAGAACAGTTCTCATCAGTCTATACCATGACCTTCTAAGCTCAAGCAAAGTATTATACTTTAATTTCAGAAACAATGAACATCGTCAGCCACGGCACAACCGATCTCTCTCTCTCTCTCCATAGTCAATGGCAGCTCTCTCTCTCTCTCCAAGGCCAGGGGCAGCTCCCGAAGAGCACCACCACCATTCCCCTCAGAATTTGTAGCTTCTCCTCCACTCTAGAACCTCTGGCATGACCTCCAGCGATAGCAACAAGCCCCATCATGGAAGCAACAACAACAAGCTTCCGACGCTCTTCTCGACCACCATTTCCAACGCCACCACCACAGGAAGAATCACCTTGGTCTCTTCTACCCAGTGACATTGGCAGGTGAGCCTTTCATCACCATCGACCAACCACCCTGGTACTGTTCACATGTTAGGTGAACAATGCACGAGTGAATTAATTCATTGTGCACAGTTCACGCAAGAAGTGAACAATTCAACACAATGTTTTTTTTGTAAAAAAACTATTGGGTTGGGCTAGGCTGGACTGGACCTGCTCTTGGCCCATCCCAAGTTCAGTAGAGTTGGGCCTTTTGCCCCCCCTTGGTTGGGCCAACCCATTTAGTTGGGACAGACCCAGTTCGATTTTAAAAAAATATAAAACAAATATATTTTAAAATATAAAAAAATATGTAGATAGAGATCAGTCATGATGAAAGGGAAAAGTGTGTGACTTCTTTTCACTACAAAATCTAGTTGTTTTTTGATTGATTATGGATCGGAAACTTGCAACTGGATTTTATCGTGAAATTATATCTCTACAACATATAAATAGAGATCCTGAAACTTAGTATGGATCGCAGATGTTGTTACTAATGATATTTTACCAAATGTTGTTCCTCGATTAAATAGCAAGGGAATGCAAAGACTTTCACGTATCGATTTAGTTCGTTATGAAATTGCAAATAGTTTAATAAGAGAATATAAACAAGTGTCTAATTTACTTGAATTATTATGGTTATTAAATCTATATTATTTAAAATAATATATATATATATATATCTGTGTGTGTGTGTGTGTGTGTTCTTTAAAATAATTTTATAATTTGACAGCAATATAAAAAACATGGTAACCAAACACCCAAAATTACTTTTTATCAAAGTCAACCACAATTTTAACCAAACACTTCAATTTCAGTCATGAACTGTAGTAATAATACTTTTCATAAAATTGTTTTTTTTGAACTTCAGTCATAATAACAGCCGCAATACAAATGATTTTCTAATGTTAAAAACTATTTTTCTATGTTTGCTTTACTGTAAAAACTATTTTACAGATAACTTTCAAATATAATTATTTTATTTGTTATAAAATATTTTATGAATAGGAATTAACTTATCAAATATTTTTAACTATCATCTTTGTGCCTGTTTAGAAGTATGATTGATATTATTTTTAAAAATATTTTTTTATTCATAAATATATTAAAATAATATATTTTTTTATTTTTTTTAATATTATTTTTGACATTAACACGTGAAAATAATATAAAAAATTCAAAAAATAAAATTTAATATAAAAAATTAAAATTTATTTTTTTAAAAAAATATTTTTTAAACACAATTTCAAACCATACATTTATATTATCACCACCATCACAATACATTCATCTCATTATAATCATCGTCGTCGTCTAATCACCATTTTTATTTTCATCATTATTATCTTACTATCATATTTTCTTCCACCATCGCTATTAAAAATGCTGTGCATGTAAACTATTTTATATTTAATTTTTTATTTGTAAAACATTTTATAACAACATGTAAAATATTTTATGTAAAATAAACAAATGGGAAACGATAGGATGATAAATGAATTAGAGAAAGCCCAATCCAACCACTTCTAAAATTAATAAAACCAGAACCCCAAGAGCGTTTGAGGAAACCGGAGAAAGTCCACAAAGCCCATTATCACCCTTAAAATAAAAAAAACTCCCAAGTCTCAACGCGTCTCCGTTACCGGAGATCAGCTCGCCCGCTCAAGTTCTTCAGGTTAGTCTATTTCTTTTTGATTTATCTCTCTCTGTCTTTTATTTTCTCTACTGGACTGTGATTTCAACAAATACACAGCTCTCTCTCTTTCTCAGAATAGAAATTAAAAAAAATCGGAGAATGGCTGAGAAATTGGATCCAGAGAAGCGCCACAGCTTCGTCCGTGAAGGTCTGAGCCTCAAATTCACCCATTCTATCAAAATTATATTCTTTCTGATTTCTGATATTTGTGCGTGTGCGATTCTTGTTTATTTAGGTAAAACTGTATTTGAGTGGGATCAAACCCTTGAAGAGGTAAATATTTACATAAATTTACCGCCAAATGTTCACTCTAAGCAGTTTTACTGCAAGATTCAGTCCAAACATGTTGAAGTTGGCATCAAAGGCAACCCTCCTTATCTCAACGTTTGTTTTCTTCTTTTTCTTTTTTTTTTCAAAAAAATAATATATTAATTTCTCATTTTTAACTTTTATTTGATAATTTCATTGATTTTACAGCATGACCTCACTTGTGCAGTCAAAACAGATTCTTCCTTCTGGACTTTAGGTATGCAATTAGTGCCTCTGGGAGTGGTATAGGTTGTATTTTAAAATGTTTTTTTTAAATGTATCTAATTAATATATATATATATATATATATATATATATATATCAGTATACTAAAATAATTAAAAAACACTAAAAAAACTAATTTAAAAATTAAATTTTGTTGAAAGCATAATTGTACCGCAATGAAAAAAAAGTACTCATGGATTTGCCTTGCAATTTCTTGGGAAATGTGACTTTTCAGAAAAAGTCTAACTTGTTGGGTTGTTTTTGGGTTATGGAGAGGATGGTATAATGCACCTAACACTGCAAAAAAGGGACAAAGGTCAGACATGGGCTTCGCCAATATTGGGTGAGGGTCAACTGGATCCATGTTCTTCTGATCTTGAGCAGAAGCGTCTAATGCTTCAGAGATTTCAGGAAGAGGTAAATAGCTACAACTCGTCTAAGTATAATGGTCATTACAGTTTAAGTTATTGATTTTCATTTGTTTTGCTTGATTATTAATGTATTTGACTTGTTTATAGAGTGCTGCACAACTGATCGCTAACATTGTTTTTTCCCTTGAAGTTTTGTGCTATTTTTGTTTGATGCCATGGTTCATCCAGTATTTGTGATTTGGGCCCAAGTGTCTTAATAGCTAGAACTCTTTATTAATCTTTTTATACTTGCTTTTACTGTCAATTCTGGTCTTTCAAGCAGCCCCAGAATTTTATATGTGGGGCTAGTTTAAGATTATGGTGTCATTCTGGCTAAGTAGTCTATTAGGCGGTGTTTTCTCTCCAGGTAAGGAGATTTTGATTCACAAGGATTTGTAATTTATCACAGTATATGCTAGCTAGATATGGATGATTGATCATCTGAGCAATATCACTAACTTGCTTTTTGTTTCAACTTTCATACAAATGCAAAGACTGGTTTTACTTTTGTTGTTCACCATGTTTGGGCTTTGGAAAGTGGAAAATTTAGCATGGGGATTCGTATCCAATTCAAGTATATGCATAGTAGGCTATGTGCAGTGTAGGGAGTAGGTGATACTAATTAAAACTAAGATGCATTAAGGAACAAACAATCTGATATCTGAAATTAGCATCTTATCTTATTGTCTTGGGTGTTGATAAATCCAGTTATTATGATGATGTTTATTTGATGGACCAATCATGGATTGGAATAGCTATGATTTTCATTAATTCAGTAAATATGTTCATGTCATTATTTTTGCGCCTTCCGTGTGGGAACTGTGTATCGAAGACAGGATTACAATTTTTTTCCTTTGTTGTATGAAATTTGACTAGAAGCTTTATTAACTATGTCAATGACATCATTCTATTTTCCAAGTATTTTACCTATGAACCAATCTTGTTCTGTTAAACTTGCTCTATTTTTAGAAATGAATTTGCATTTCTGTAAATGCTACTGAGATATGCATGGAGCTACATTATTTCTATTAAACTCCTAAAATAACAACCTTATATAGAGATCTTTCTCCATATACAAATGTTTTACTTTTCAGAATTTACCACAAGAAAATCTATGTTCCAGTTCTAATTGCTGAATATTTGTCCATGCAGAACCCCGGTTTTGACTTCTCACAGGCTCAATTTACAGGGAACTGCCCCGATCCAAGAACTTTTATGGGTGGTATCCGCAATGGTTGATCATATTTTATTAGCGTGTCAAGAAATCCTGACGATCTTCTGATGGCACGAGTATTTGTGTTTCTCCCTTCAGTCTTGAGTTAGCTTACCAGTCTAGAAGCAATATTTTGTCATAAGCGTGGTCAGTTTGTTTCTTCAACTTCATGTTTCTTGTTATTTGCAACTGTCAACTGTAAAGTGTAAATCAAAGGGGGGTCTTTTTTCTCGATCTTTCTCCCAGTGTGCGTGTATATACTATATTATTTCCTCATTCTTCTTTTCTTTATATGCATGCCCTCCTCCTCTCCTCTTTTTCTTGGGTCTATCACCTCCCCTCACTAATCTCTGTCTCTTTCGTGTCTGTACTTCCGGTTGATGATGAACTTGTTGTCTTCTTAGTCGTAGGTGTAGCCAGGCTGTGATAGAGAATTCTTAGAGATAGAAATTCTGAGAACTAGAGAATTCTGATTCTAAAATCCATTCTCTCACCAACCCCGATCGTCTTCATCGGAGAAGCCTTTGAGAAATTGTCCTATTTCCTTACCTGCTGTCCGGGGAGGTGAACGTCTTATTCTTATGAGTGGCCTCTTGCAACCTACCCGCACGACCAGAGGCCATCTCCTCACTAGAAGGATCGGATAGATCTTTTTTTTATTGCTCCACATCTGCACTACCGGCACCGACTCGAACTAAAACTAATAAGAGCTACCTCACCACCACCTGCTAGTGCCTTCCTGGTCTGGATCCTGTTGCAGAAGCTCATAATACAGAGCTATCTCTGCACGATATCCTACTAAAGAAATCTGCAGCCCTGTCAATTTCTAGGTTTAAAAAAAATTAAAAGCAGACTCAAGCTGTAAAGTCTGGAAAAGTAGTATACATGATCTCATTTTAATTGGAGCTACCATTAGCCTGAAATTACACACAAATTATATAATTAATTTCAATGTGACTGTCACAAATTGAAATCAAATATAAATCTTTCAGCACAGAAATAAATAAAGACATTTGCAAAAAAAATTGTCTGTGTAATGATACAAAATTAAAAAAACATTTAGGATCAAAATGAAATATAGAATATACTGACAAATTATCATTATTGAGGACCCACTAATAAAATCATGAAAACCATATATATCGAAATAGATAAAAATAACCAAAAGCAAACCAGAAATCAAAAGAATAAGGACTAAATTGAAACCCAACATATATAATCAATATCAATTGAAGGGCACAATTGCAACATATCAAAAACTATATTGAAAAAACAATAATAAAAGTGAAATCCAAAGTTAAGGGACCAAAAGAACACTTTCGCAAACCTTAAGGACTGGATTGTATTTCTTGGAGGTAGGACAGAGAAAAGGAAGCAAAAATTTAAACCAATCCATCGAAGCTTCACCGGCCACCGTAAGCAGATATGTGCTGCACCGGGAGGAAAATGACATGTCGACGCACCATGTGAGACGACGAAAGGCTGTTTTTTACCGCCGTAGTAAGGCGCACGCGCCTCTCTGTAGACGTGTCCGTACGACACTCCTGCAGTGTTTCTGAAAAATAATAATAAAATAATGCACAATTACCTATACATCCCTGGACCCATTGATAACTATGAAAAAACCACCATGGAAAACACAGAAATACCCCCACGTTCGGGTCCTATTTTTTGTCGTTTTCTAGGGCTAATTTCGTGTTTTTACTGTGCAAAGAAATCAAAAATACCATCCCTGTCCTTTGAAAAATTCTAAACTACCCCCGGTCCAAGAATCCTTCTTTTGTCGTTTTCGAGGGCTATTTTTGTAGTTTTACTGTGCAATAAATCCAGAAATACCATCCATGTCCCTTGAAAAATTTGAAAATAGCCCCGGTTCCTAGGGTTAAAATTCTTCGGTCCTGGAGGCAAAATGATCATTTTACTGTAGCAATGAACAGTGAATTGTGTCTAGGTGAATAGTGATGAAATTCACGATAAAACATCAACACTATTTATATTTTATATATATAGATAGATACACACATGTTATTAAAAGAGTAATGGTATTTAAAGAATGTTTGTGGCCTTTGGCTTTTGAAACTACTTTTCATTAACCTCAAACTCAACTACAATTTTAACCAAATACTTCAAAAATTATTTTAAATAACAACTAAAATATTTTTTATAAAACTTTTTTTTTTTGAAACCTCATACAATATCAAACATGGCTTTTATTGTTCGACGCGCTTACCATCTTTGACTTGCAACCATTTCCCACTAACTCAAAGGGCCACGTGATATTTAAAGAGAGAGGAGATTTTAGTGGCTGGAAATGCAATGGAATCCGATTCAAAGGCATTTTATTGGGAAAAGGTTATGATTCCGTGTGTACAAAACTATAGTATATTCCTGGGCTTATTATAGCCGTCGTGAGTGGAGATTGTATTAATGATGGTTTGCTTTAAGAAAAGTATTCTGCTCCCGGTGGTGGTGATTTCTTATCGAAAGTTAGCCAATAGGGTTGTGCGATTTTCTTCTCTCTAAAGATGGCCTGCAACCGTTAAAACTTAAGCGGGATAACGTAGTTGAAACTGTTCATGTGCATGGAGGACATCCTTGAACAATGCTTCTCGGAGAATATCATTACAGGGATGAATTAGGGTGTTGATAGATATAGTTTAGTCAAGTTTGTACTCATACTTATGTCCAATCTAATTTTTAATATTTTATAAGTTATAAACTTTGATTTATTTAAATTATTTTTGGGATCCGAACATGTTGGATATATTAGGTTAAGCTAATTCCTTATGTGGATATTATAAATATCCACAGGTTGAGTTTATATCAGGTTTGTTAATTTCGTTCCGTTCCGGCCGGAATGGGCAAAATGTTCTGTGTCATTAAAAAAACCGAGACAAAACTGCGTCGTTTTTGTCTCGTTTTAATTACGGCCCGTTCCGGAAATTCCGGCTAAATTCTGGCCGGAACGCCTTGGTACCGAGGCGTTCCGGCTCAAAATCATAATTTTTTTTTTATTTTAGAATATTTTACTATCATAATATTTTGGAATTTTAGAGATGTTTCTAATTTTGAGATTATGTTTGTTTGACTTTGTGTTTGTATTGTATAATTTAAAGTTAATTTAAATTATATTTGTTAAATTAATATTTTAATTTTTTTCATATATATATATAATTAATTATATATAAACAGTACAACCTTGAAACGGCATGCTGAAACGCTTTGAAACCGAAACGTTCCGTTCCAATAGAAAAAACAGAACGGTATTAACAACTTTAGTTTATATTGTTAATTTTTGTGAGTATATATTTAGAAATGAATCTACGTCATGAATTATAAGTTTTATGACACTTTTACTATTAGGTCTAATTTTTATATATTGCACTATCATTAAATTCTAGGTATCTTCCCTTTCTCTTTAAGTAAAGAGATGATCATTTTTTTTCTTTGTTACATTAGAAAAATATAATAAGAAACTCACTAGCAATAACTTTAGAGTTGAGATATTCTTAATCCATAAACTATTAAATATATATATATATATATATATATAAAAGTATATAGTATATGTATTGAGTCTAATCGATAAAGTTTTAAAAATCCTAACCTATCACCCGAATCATGATATCTATTTTTTTTTAATTTATTATCATAATAAAATTAATATTATTCGAATTTGATGTGTTGGGTTACATTAAATCATGCAAATATTATAAATGAATTTCCTAGATAAATTACGAAACTTTTTCCATGAGTTTTGGACTTGGAGGTTTTGTCGACCCCCCTAAACTATACTCTTACACGCATAAATATACTCTTTTAAACTTTTGAGGTGGTGTTGTAATATCCCGAGGGGACTGTCTGAAGGCTGTACATGCCTCTTTGGATTTGAAATCCTCTTATAGACCTGCAATCCGGATCAGGATAAGAAACCGATCGACTACTTGTAAAGTTTTGTTTGAAAATTCGGTTGAAATTATTTTTTTATTTAAAAATATATTAAAATGATATTTTTTTTATTTTTAAATATTATTTTTGAGATTAGTACATAAAAATAATCTTAAAAATACTATAAAAAAATTTATTTAATATAAAAAATTAAAATAAATTATTTTTATGTTTTTTTTTTAAATTGCTTTTAAAATACAATTACAAACAAGATTTTAAGTCCTTTAGAAAAACAACAATGATTTCCCTTGATGTGCTGCTTGGAGCCTTGGATGGGCCTATCCTGAAAAACCAATTAAATCTAGAAAATAAAAAAATTAACTTAAAAAACTAAATTATTAAAAAAAATTTAATTAAACTGATTAAAATATTTTAAAAAACTTATGGCCCTGGTCTGGTTTCTTAAGGCTATATAACCAATAACTTGAAATTGAATCGAATCGATTCAAATTAAAAAATATATATACTATAAAAAACTTTCTATTTTTCCGGTTCAATTCGTTATTTTTTACCTGACTTCATTCTGATTAAATGAGAGAAGAGAAAGACTTAGTTAAGGTCTAGAAAAAAAATCTAAAAAAACAATATACTGTTTTTCGGTTTTTGTACATAAACCGAACCATAAACAATTTTTTTTCTTTTTAATTTTAATTTGATAGTTTTTATTAATAAAAACCGAAACTAACAAAAAAATAAAATGATTTACCTTAGTTTTTATCATTTACGGGCGTGATGGTCTTGGATAGTCCTCCTTTTTAAAAGGCATCCTTTCTTTTCATTCAGGCACAACATGGCATTCACACTTCTCATTTGCCTCGACAAAGGGAATTGCGTTGCGCCATTTTTTTCCTACTCCAGGGCTATATATTCGTTGTTGTTCAATGAGATTCGTTGTTGTTCAATGAGAAAAAAACTATTTTCTTTTCATTTTCTACTTTATTTTTTCCTTTTATAGTAAAAGATAAATTGAAAAGATGTTCATTTATTAAGAATTGAACAAGCTTAAAGAAAATACATCAACATTACATCTTTCATACAAAATCAAAACTATATTTTACAATAATCATCTTAATATTTTGTATTCGTAATAATCTAATTATAGATTATTGATTTTCTGTTATTAAAATTAAAATTATCATGAAAAAATATATTATTAACTCATAAAATCTTTATTTTTTAGATGTATAATAAAAAATCAATAATTATGATCTCATAAAATATGCATGTAAAATTAAATTATCAATAAAAAAATATAATTGTTAACTGAATAATATATTATATTTCTAATAAAAAAACATTATGGAAATAGCTAGATATAAAATAAGAATTTTATCCGTATATAAAAGAAAATCATTATATTATTCATGGATTATTTCTCCTTAATTTGAAAAACAAATTTGTAAGGAGAAACCTTAAAGAATCTCTAAAATATATTTTCCAAACCCAGTATAAATTTTAAAACTAATAATATATATATTTTTTAATTTAAATAGGAAAATCCAGTTTTTTTCTAACTCTAGTTTTTTTTTTAAAAAAAAAAACAATCACATTACCTCTTAAATTTCAAGGATATTTTATATTTTAGTAAATTATGAGCACATCAATAATGATCTAACATTAACATGGTCATCATAGTCTTTGTATTGTCCAAAAACAAAGTTTAGTACATCCTAAGTATTTTTTTTCCTATAATGTTGCATCTTAAAGTTCGAATATGTAGTGCATCCTAGATAACTGAATTACTTTTGAAATAAAAAAACAAGTTCATACAAGATGATAACATGGAAATGTTAATTTGGTTTGAAAATGAAATTCGAAAATTCTCACTGCCACACACTATAGTGTGGTTAAAGTTGTTTTTTAAAATACTTCTCATTTAGAAATGCACCTAAATGATATTTTTTTACTTTTTTAAAATTATTTTTGATATCAGTACATGAAAATGATATAAAAACATAAAAAAAAATTCAGAAATTATTTTTGATTCAGAAAATGCACCTAAATGATAATTTTTTTCACTAAATAATGTGAGAATTTGTGACAACTGAAAAGTAAGTAATATTTTCATTTTAAATGAATATTTTTTTTGAGTATTTTTAAATCATTTTGATATGCTGATGTCAAAAATAATTTTTAAAAAATAAAAAAATATAATTTTTTTGATGTATTTCTAAATAAAAAACACTTTTAAAAAATAATCACAACCGCCCTCCCAATCAAGCCCTATATTTCAGTTGTTTGGTAAAGAAAAAAAAAGAACATAATTTTCGGTGAATCTCACATTTTGAAAATCAACAAAACAACGGTCCATTAAAAGTACCGTTAGCATTTTAATTCCCAAAAAACCCCTCATTCTCCCCTTCACAGCGCCTCCCGTCCCTCACTCACACCAACTCTAAAACAAAGAAATGCAGATAATAAAAATTGAAACAGAAAGAGACCATCAGCGGCCATAGCAAAGACGAAGAGGTTTCTCCTCCTCTCTGGTTGCTGGTATGAAGTTAGAAGAGTGTAAGCCAAAGCACGCAGAGCTTCCTGAGAAATGAGAAAGAGAAGAAGAGACTAAAATTGAAGCACGAGGAGAAGGGAGACCAAGAAATCGATTTGGTCTTCTTTGAGACCCATTGAAATTGCAGGGTGTGCTTAAACCTGAACCTATTAGTCTCACTGTCTCAGCTGCCATTTTTATTGGCTTTTGTTCTGTGTTGAGAGACCTACCTTGAGTCCCTCTCTCTACTGGTTTTGTGTTATGGCTGGGCCTGTTTCGTTTGGGGATAACGAAGCTCGTCTGCTTCGGCTCAGGGCTTATGTTTTGTATTTTAATTTCTCCTTTTGAGTTAATTGCTTAAAATTGAGCTTGTTTATTGTTTGCCCTTTATTTGAAGAAATTAACGATATAACCTAAAATCCCACTCAATTTCTGGGCTAATAATCCCATTGATTAAACATGAAAAGAGAATAATATATTGTACATCGGTTGTTTGGTAGTATGTTATAAAAATAATTTAATTTTTTATTTTAAATTAAAAAAATAATTTTTTCATATTATTTTCATGTGTTTATATTAAAAAATATTTTTTTAAAATAAAAAAATATCATTTTAATGTATTTCTAAATGAAAAAGTACTTTAAAAAAATAATTCAATTTACTTGAATTATTAATTACATTATGAAATTATAATTATTAATATAATTTTTAAATACACACATATATAAATAAATAAATAAATATGTGTGTATATGTTTATGCTTTTTAAAATAATTTCACAAGTTAAAAGCAATATGAAAAGCTTGGTAATCAAAAACATGAAACTGATTTTCATGAAACTATTTTTTAAAAAAATCTCAACCACAAAAACAAAAGACAATATTAAACACACCCTAAGTATTCATATCCTAATCTTTGTGGTATACTCACCAATTTATTTATTGGTAGTTTATGGCGATATAACTATACTTCATTCAAAACCAACAATATTCTATGAAAATAATCATTAATAACTGTTTATTTTATAATTTTTCTATAATTATCATATTTCTATATGATGCTATAATTGTATAACGTGATTCATTATTTTTATGGTAGATGGCATCTCAATGAATTAATGGTAAAAATTAGAAAAAAATAAGAAGAAATGTCTTGTAATTTATGATAACTAGAAAACCATAATTATTCTCTTATAAATTCCTAGTAAATGACAAGTAATGTAATATGATATATAATAATCACCGTATACATCTTATTTAAGATAAAATACATTGATATTTGTTTTAAAAACAAAAGATGCTTGCTATGCTTGGGTATTGCTTAAACTAACATGGTTTTATTTTAAACTTAAATAAAAGAGTAGTTTTGAACTTTAGTAGAAAACAAATTGATGGAAAAACAAACTCTATTCCTTGAAAAATGATGACATCGCCTTGTTGAATAACATTAATCGGATTGGACTAGACATAACATAGTCGAACTAGAAAAATAACTATCATGTTTTGTGTTTGGTTGTGTTGGACTAAAATGAGCAATTTGTCATATTTTGTATTTAGTAGACATTGGACAAAACAAAACAAAATATTGTAATAAAAATAATTCATTTGTTTTTGTATATATCTGAATTATAGATTATAACATATATTTAAACCCAAAAAATTTAATGTATTTTTAATACAATTAAAATTCTATTTTTAGAAAATTATCGTTGGTATTTTTTAAATATTATTAGTATTTTGAAAAGAATTCATATTTTTTTATGTTAATCAACACATTATTTTGGTAATTAACTACTTTCTAGGCACTTATAATTGCTTCGAATTAATTTATGTTTGAATTTTTTTAAAAGAAATTAATGCAAGTTTTTAATTCTTTGATTCATTTTTTCTCTTAATACCAAGTAAATACTCATTTATATTTATAATGACAAAGTGGTCAAAACTGCTTTGCATGTCTCATAAATTATTTCATATACATCTTTAATTTGTTGGCAACATTTTTAATAAGCAAGCGCAGCAATATAATTCATAGTTAAAAATTGAAACAAGTTATTTAACATTTGATGGAATAACAGGTGGCATAACATAGAAACTGTCATAGAAGAAATATGAAGAAATAAATAAATCCTGTTATGTTTTATATCAAAGGTAATATAACAATCCCTTGTGCTTGATTAAATAAGTTTATTTTATTTCTTTGGTGGGATAAAAACTTCTTCTCTAGACCAGCTCTGGATTTGGTAAAAAATTAATTTTTTGTGCTATTCCAAAAATACATTAAATAATTTCAAAAAAAAATATACCATGTCCAAGCACGTTATCAACCATACAAAACACTTCTTAAATTAAAAAAAAAGAGCAAGTTTCATAGACAAAAGCTTTGGAACATGCTGAAGATTGTTTTTAAAAATATTATTTATTTATAAATGTTTTTAAATAATTTATTTAAGCACGTGAAAATAATTTTAAAACACTAAAATATTTAATTTAAAATAAAAATAAAATAAAAAATTATTTTAAAAAAACATTTTGAAATGTAGGGACAAAGAAAAGTATGTGTTTTTTACATCATTATTTCATCATAGTAAATTCATAAAAACATATAAAATTTTATTAGATACTAGTTTTAAAAGAAAAGGAATAAAATTTAAATTAAAAAAATATAGATGGGAGAAATTTTTTATCGAGAGCGAACACATTTCTCAGTATCCCACTAGAATATATTAATATAATAATCACGCCACCATCAGCCACCCTGCATCAAATTCTTTTCAGTATTTGAGCGCATCAAGACAAAAAGAGTTCCATCCTCGCCTCCCACCAAAATAAACAGCGACATCTTCTTAATCTTATAAGAGTAAAGCCACACAAACTCGCTCACAATGTCTGGCGCGCGTCCTCTTTCATTCGACACGTAACCAAAACCCTCCAATTTGGTCCATTTTTTTCACTCCTTCCTTTTTCCCATGATCATTCCTAAATTAGCTCTCTATCACCCATGACCTGCGAACCTTCAACAATTACATCAACTTCACGACAATGGTTACATCAACAGCAGCAGCCCACAAAACCCCACAGCAGCAAACCCGTGTTTTGATTGTGGGCAATTACTGCCACGATGTTTTGATGCAAAAGGATACCGTTAAAGCCGAATCACTTGGTGGCGCAGCCTCTTTCATTTCCAATGTTGTCAATGGAATGTCGGTTTCTTGTAATTTAGTTTCAAAAGTTGGGGAAGATTTTAAATACCCGGTTGATTTTACCCCAATTGTCATACCCACTTCAAAAACAACTGTTTTTCATGCTTATTTTGATCTGGCTATTCATGGGAATTGTCATCAAGATCGGGTCTTGAAACGGGTCTCCGCTTGCGACCCGATTCGGCCATCGGATCTTCCTGATGCGAGGTCCAAATTTGGAATGGCAGTTGGCGTTGGCGGGGAAATACTTCCCGAGACGCTTGAGAGGATGATTGAGACTTGTGATGCTGTTTTTGTTGACATTCAAGCATTAATCAGGGTGTTTGATTGTGTTGACGGGACTGTTAAGCTTGTTAAGTTAGGGGAGACGGAATTTTATTCGTTGTTGCCGCGAATTGAGGTTTTGAAGGCGTCATCGGAGGAGGCGGTGTTTATGGATGTAGAGGAGGTGAGGAAGTGGTGCTGTGTGGTGGTGACTAATGGGAAAGAAGGGTGTAAAGTGTATTGGAAAGACGGGGAGTTGGGGATTCCACCCTTTTTGGCGAATCAGAAGGATCCGACCGGTGCAGGGGATAGTTTTTTAGGCGGGTTTGTGGCGGGGTTGGTTCAAGGTTTGGCTGTGCCTGATGCTGCTTTGTTGGGGAACTTGTTTGGTTCCCTCACTGTTGAACAAATTGGATTGCCTAAGTTTGATTCAAGATTGTTGCAGGTTTGTTTCCTAATTTTTTCACTGTTTTTGTTGCTATGGGGGTTTGTTTTGATGCTCTAGTTGCTGGTTGATGCGTTTGCTTTGTTGTGGAATAATATTTTTTGATTGGAAGTTGTTTGGTATTGTTCTTAGAAAGTAGGAAACAAAAATCATTTTTGATCCTAAAGGAGCATCACTTTTAGTTTCAATAGATTGTAGACATGGAAAGCGATGGTAGCTTTTTTCATATACATGATTTTTATGCACGAACTTGGTTCCTCTAGGGTAGATCATCGAGTTACTTGAAAGACCATGGTTTTATCAGAATGCTAGAGAATCAGACACTTTCTGTGTTTGGTTGTGTTATGACATATTAGCGTATGGTGATAATTTGGCTTTCACATAAGTTGATTATTGTAATCTAGTTGATTCAAAGATTTGATATGCACCCTAATGAAAGATGAGTAGATTAACCGTTGTCGCAGTTTTCGGCATAAAGACATCGATTCTAATAATCTATCAGTAATAATCTACTACCAGTCTTTAAAGGAAAGTAACAGTCTCATCTGGCATGTTACTACAGTATTCTTAAACTTCATTCTTGCTTGAGCATACTGCACTTTATATTATTTGCATTTCAAATGAACTGGCTCCTTCTGGACTTTTTTACTTGCAGTAAAGCTAAGAGCTTTCTAAAGAGGGTGGATGTGTTGGATCATAAACCACGACAATTAAGCTTCTAAATTCTGGGAAGGCAGAGATAGTGTGGGGTATCTTAAAAATGCTTTGGATACCTTAAATTTTTGCATGGTAGCGGTGGTAGACATAGGTTATTCCCTGTCCACAACAATCCTCCCCTAACATGAAATGAAAGAACCACAATAGGAGTCAAATACTTTCAATGCTACGAAATGATTGCATGATCTTTCACACTATTCTGCCATAACTTCGATTTATAATTGCAATAAGCTGGGAATGTTTTGTCGAGGATTTTTATTTCCTTCTGTTTTCTCTTTCTAGAGAGTGAAGGATGAGGTGCAAAGAAGGAAAATGCAGTTTCTGCATTGCGAGAGAAGTGAATATGAGCTGGAGTTCTTGAAACCAGATGGGCATGAACAGTTCCACGCTTCCCTCGGAGCAGCAAAATCAACACCCCCATTTTCCATTCAAGCACGTCCATGGACTCCATCAAATTCTCCCAAGGAGACGGAGCAGACTCCTATTCCACATTACACAGCGCAGGCTAAGTTATTGGCTAACTCTGTGTATGAAGAACCAATCCAAACAGTTGAGGGAAAACCATGAAGTGATTTGGGCATCAAACGACTCTCCCCCTTCACGTTGTTCTTTTGTTGTAATCTAATAAATCGGCTAGCATATATATCTTTTTACATCTGAGCGCTTGTTGTTTCTCATTTGGCCTAATATTAGAAAATCAATCGAAATAAAATCTTTTCGTTCCCGTAAAGTAATGAAACCTAACAGGTGAAAGTTTCTATATTATATGCTTGTTGGGCAATCTCTTTCTGTATAGCAGAGCAGCATGCAGCCATTTCTTTTCTTGTCTCCGTTGATACGGCACAGTGATTTTCCAATCTTGGGTCATCAGTTTGGAACTTCGAACACTGGATCATCTTGCACCAGAAATGTAATTCGAGTTTTCCTAGGTTTATGAACTTGCGCTCCTGCGATGCAAGGTGTGCCCTTGATCCGTGTAGTGGTAAGGTAACTGGTCCAGCTCTGTTCTTTCTTGGAAGCTGTCGGTGGAAAGAGATGACCAACGTTGTGGAGATTTGCTTTTTCTCAAATCAACATCCTTGGGGTTGTTGCCAATTGTAATGGTCCCGTAGTTATTTGATAATCTGAAGCCGTAGATGTGGCAACAACAGCTTTTGACGATGCTTTCATTATCTTTCAATGGGCTTTCATCTTCACTTTGGTTAAAGTTGTATTTATAATTTTTTTTTGTTTAAAAATATATTAAAAGGTATATTTTATTATTTTTTATAAATTATTTTGATATTAACATGATCTAAAAATATTTAAAAAATTAATTTAAAATAAAAAAAATATTTTTTTTTTTCAAAAATATTTTTGAAACGTAATGTTCAAGGATTTACTTTTTATAAAAGTGCTTTTAGTTAAAAAAATGAAAATATTTTGTTTTAATATAAATCCATAAAAAATATAAATTTAATATTTTTCAGATTCAAGACATTTTTAAAACATTTAAACTCAATTTCAAATGAAAAAACAAATGGTGCCAATAATTAATTTTTTTTCCAAATAAGAAGTTATCTAAAAAATATGTTATTATCTTAGGGTTCTTGCCGATTACAATGGTCCCATAAATATTATAAACCGGAAGCACTAGATGTGGCAACAATAACACGTGGCAATACTTTTATTATCTTTTCAATCTTTACTTTTATTTCAATGTATATTTAATATTATTTGGCATAATCTTTTTAAGGGTATTTTTTATTTATAAAAATATCATAAAGATCTTTTTCATCTTTGATATAAATACATGTAGAAGTTAATAAACTAAAATAAAAAAAATAATTATTTCATAATCAAATGATTGCGATTTTGATCATGGAGACAAACAATGGTCATCTTTAATCACATTATCCCACAACACAATTTTTTTTTTTAATAACCAGAGTGTTCAGGTCAATTTGCTCGCACCTCGACTATTTTTCAGATCCACTAAATATTTTGCAAGTTCAGTGAGCATGTAAAACACCGCGGGAGTAACAGACATACCAGGTAGAGATCAAATCAAGGTATTATAAAAAGAGCACCCTTCAGATACCGCTGGATCACTCGAAACTGAAAGAGAACGCTTTCCAACTATGAACAGGCCCTTTCCAACTATGAACAGGCCCTCCTGGTCGAATGAAGGGGGCGCCCTCCACCCACAAAACACTTAATAACCTGTTTAGGTGTAGGATTATTTTTTATAATATTTTTTATTTAAAAATATATTAAATATATTCTTTTAATTTTTAGAAATTATTTTTAACAGGCATATAAAAATATTTTAAATAAAAAATAACTCTTTTTCTTTTTTTTTTTCAAAAAGAATTTTAAAACACAATATAAAATAAATACTTAATAAAATCACTCAAAATCCAACTTAGAAAAATACCAAAATAAATGAAAAATAACAGCACGAGAAAAGGTAAAGAAATCCATAAAGGAAAGGGAGACGAGACAAGAATCGAGCGTGTGTTCAACGACCTACTTCAAGAGCGTGAGGTCAACACAACCTTTTAAAAAGATTTCACAGACCAAAGAAAACGCGTAATAGCAGAGATTCTGTGATGCTGATGCCATGCCTCTATAACCGATATGAATTTTCCCTCAACCACCAGCTTCCCCCTCCCCCTACTCTTCCAGCGGTTATTTTCAGTGAAACTCCTCTTTATTTTCTCCCCCTTTCTCTCCTCCCATAATCTAGGGTTCCTCAAATAATCAAAATCGTCAATCTCTTAAATCTACCTCCTAATTTTAATCACGAAACCCTAGGATATGATGCAACGGCACAATAAGAAGAAGAAGAAGCGACCCGTTTCACTAGCCTCCAAACCCATCGCACGTGACGGAGATCATAGTCAACAATCGCAACAAAAACAACAAAATCAGGAGCAGAAACAGGAAGGAACCAAAGTAGTTGAGGCTTTAATGGAAGCTTTTGACTCGATCTCTATTGAAGAGGCCGAAGAGGCATATAGGGAAGCGAAGGGAGATATTGACAAAGCGGCGCAGATTTTGGCAAACTTGATGGAAAATAGTGAGGATCCATCGACAAGTTCCGTTTCGAGTGGGTTATCGGGTTTTGGCTTGGGTTCGAGCTCGAGTAGTAGTACGGGTTCGAGTTCGGCTTCAAGGGATGGGTTTTTGGAGGGGAATTTGGTGAATAGGAAAGGGTTTCGAGGAGGGAACAAGCAGAAGAAAGTTTTGGCGGTTACGGGGACGGTGTCGACGGTTTTAGGGAAGGAGTATGTTAAGGCCAGCCCGAGGGAGGGATTCTATGAAAGCAAAGGGCGTTGGGAATGGTGTTGTGGAGAAAGAGGCGGAACAGTTTTTGTGCTCGATGCTTGGTAATGATTGTGAGCTCAGCATGGGTGTTGTTAGAGATGTTCTTTGTAAGTATTGACCCTTTCTGGTCTGTATTCCTAGAGTTTTTTTTTTTTTTTTAATTAGTTGAATGATTGGTTTCTTTCTAGTGAACTGTAAAGATGGAATTGGTGGTTGAGGTTCTTGTGAAAAATTGAAATGCATGGTAAAAAACTGGGATGAAGGTGTGTGATTTGGTATTAATTCTTCTTGTTGTTCAATGTACTTCTCTAATGTGCTTTGATTGGATACGAAGATAGTAAAAGTAGATAGTGTATAAGTTATCCTCTGACAAGTGGGACTGGAGAGTTTTATCTTGGTTACTCGTGGGAGTATTTTTATGTTTGGCCTTGGCGTTCTTATTTTTGATTGGTGACTGTTAAATGTTCAAGAGTTTTGAGGGTTTGGGTTGGGATAGGATACATTTGAGTGCACTAGGAGTTAGCATTGAGGTTGTTTATAGTTTTACTGACTTAAACTTAGTTCTTAACCGCAGTTTTTAATGGTTTTTCTTGCTAAAGGCTTTTTCTTTAATTTATTTGCACCACCGTTTAACTCAACTAGAGGAGTCTCAAATCCATTATATAGGTTTGTGTGTATTTCAATCATGTTGGTAATAGGCTATATAATCATGATCTATGTGTAAATACAGACATCATTATCATTATTTGTAGTTAGTGGAAAGAATTTCATGATTAATTTGTAATTGTTGGATAACACCTGACTTGAGATCTTGATTTGACAGGTCAGTGCGGATATGATGTTGAAAAGGTATGGAGATTATAATTTGGACTTTATTCATATTTTTAGATTTGGACTCAATCTTTCCTCCCAGTATCACTCCTTATGAAAGTACCATCCCATTCCTTCACCACTCTTTAAACCAGGATTATTTCCATTGCCTTCAGCATCTATATGATGTTCGTATAGGAGTGAAAATAATTATGCTTTGAATAATCTACCAATGCTTTTGACATTTGGTCGCCGTAAAGCATGTAAAGCCCAGAGTTATAGTAGTTATAATCTACCAATGTTCATACCTCCTTAAAAATGAGCTGGTTTTTGAAATGATAGTTTGTTGCTGTTGCAACTTGCTATTCTACTTTTATGTCTGGAGCACTGATTCTCTAAAACATGAATTATGTTTTCATATGCTTGTTATTTTTCAGGCGTTGGATGCATTGCTTGATTTATCTGCTTCCTCCCATGAACAGTCAAGAAGTGGTAGAGGTGTTAAATATTCTGTAAACTATAAAGAAGATGCCAGATTTTTTGCTGAGCGCAGTGACAATGTAAGTGTTACCAAATGTGATGTTTATTCTGTTGGAAATGCTGGCTAACCCACATTTCCTGTAACACTGCTGATTCCTTTCCTCAAGGGAACTCTTGGTTGGTTTATGTGCTTTAAAATTGATCCTCTCCCTAGCCTTTTTGGTCTTAATTATTATCCTTGGAACTTCACAAGGTTATAAGAAGCCCTTAGGTGTTTGTTTCCAGAGTAGTTCTGTTTAGGACGTGATTATTTTTAAGGTTACTGCTAGAATTGGAAGTAGATGAGGTTTTTTCTTTCTTTTTTTAACACTAGGATGTTTGATTCTGTAACTAAGAAGAGGTTGTCTATGGTGCATTAGCAATTTGGGAACTATTCATAGCCCATTTGTTTTTGTTTTTTTTATCTCTATAGGTGTCTTCTATGTGATTTGTTCACAAATGCAGTAACCTCCATCCTTCTGTTTTGTACGTTTTCTATGTCCCTGTATTGTAATTTAGCATGCAGGCTTCTAAATGGGTAGTTTTCACGACAATCACACTGAATTCTCAATGCTATTCCAATTTAATACTGATAGAGGTTCATTTCTATCCGTTAACAAATACCCAGATATTAATCTGCCCTTTTTATTAGAAAAGAGTCCTAGTTATATTCTTTCAGCATTCTAGCTACCCTGTGGTATTTTGCAAAGAGGTAAATCTAGGGCATTATAGCCCTAGGGATTCAACAGCTAATACAAGAAGTGTATTTTTTTTTGTTTTCTTCTTGTGTTATTTTGTTCAATCAAATTTCTGCCTATAACAATATTGCAAATTATACATATCAATTTTTTTTACGAGATGATTTGTTTTTCAAAATATGGAAACTTGTGGCTTTGGGTTTTCGCTATATATATAATGATCATTTTTTAATTTTCAACAGTTGATTGATGTGGCTTCAGATTACACTTCCCATTCTTCTGAAGGTGAATTTCAGGATAGTGTATGGGGCTGTGGTTACAGGTAATCCATTCTGTTGTCATTGTTGTATCCACCATTGCTCAACTAGTTGCTTTTATAAGTTGTAATGCATATTGTGCATGAGTGGGTAGGTGTGGAGAGGAGTGTTGAGCCATATTTCATGAGTAACTATTAAAGTCTCAATAGTAGTATTTCAAGGAATTATTTGGTTCTCCTGATGTCTTGCTCTCTCACCCACAAATAATGGGACCCACGATGATAATTACCTGCTGGTTCCACTTTCATGTGAGTGAACTAGAATTACCATGATAATTACTTCTCTAGCACCCTCTATTAGACACCCAGCCAATAAAAACATCCACATCACACCTCCCTTCCCTTGTAAAACTGGTAACTGGCTGTGGTTAAATAAAGCATAAACAATATGATTTTGGAAGTATGAAGTCTTGTCTTCAAATCCACTACTTTTACCTTAGAATCTTTCAACCTTAGATTTCTCTTCAACGATGCAAAATTAATATTTCTCATGTTTCCTTATTGTTTTGGAACAACTAAGAGCTCATTTAAACTAGATAGAGATAATTATATTAATAGTAGTATTGCAGGTTGTACAAGATGAAAGAAATCAAACATTGAACTGTCCTTGTCCAAATGCATTTAAATTAAATTTGTTTGACCATGAGAATAAAAACCCAGAAAATAAATGACCCAAATGAGGTTGATTAATCCGTCAACTTTACCAATGGAATATGCATGAGTCCTAATATTACAAGCGAATTTCTTGCAACAAGAATCCAATATTAGATTCTTCATAAAAATCACAAATGTATTTCAATCTAGATCAAAGAAATTTGTGGATAATTTTTTTCAAAATCCTGCAATAACCCAGTAAACAAAGGATTCAAAAGTTGTTGGTAAAGGGTACATTATCAACCAAAATAAAGGACTGCTATAGGGGATTTTAACAGGGAAAGGATGAAGGTTAGAAAAACGAAATTAGGTAGTAGAACTTAAATTTTGGAAAAAGGTTAAAAGTCAATGTGGGTCTGTATCGCTTGTTAACAAAGGAATCTACTATGTGCAATTCCCAGTTTTATTAGAATGAATAAATCGGATGTGTTTTTTTTAATTTTGTGAGTGTCTAATAGAGAGTGATAGAGTGAGTGTTGCAAGCTTTTAGCTAGTAATAGTAAACTGTTGCGGTGGTAAAGAACTTTTCCTTATGGTGTACCACTTCAGGGCCTCTTCAGAGGATTCTATTTTATGCTCAAAGGATTGGAGGCCTCTTCTGCTCTGCTGGCCCGCATCTTAAATTTGTAGTCTTTTAATTTCAATCTTGTGATATATTTTTTATATATATTAAAAACTGCATTTCTATTAACTGCTAGTATCAATAGAACTGATAAAAGATGTAGAAAAGGTATCCTTTTAAATTGAGGTTATGTATTTTTTCCTGTCAGTGGATCATAGCCTCCATTTATATTTTGTTGATTCTTGTCTAACTCTCTCAACTATTATGTCTTTCATTTTATGTTAATTCAACTTTTTTCATAAAAAAAACTTAATATCTTGCTGGATGTACTCAATCATTCTATTAATGTTAATGCTAATTAGATACTTCACATATTTATTGAGAAATTTAAGCGTAATATTAATCGAAACTCAATGTCTAGAGCATGAATGTATTTATAGCATAGGATTTCCAGCAGCAACTGAGAGTAACTGTTTCTTTTTCTCAAAATAATAAAAAAGGGAAAGAAAAGGAGAGGGCCAAACTCATGCAGAATGTTAATAGACACTTCCTCGACCATAAGATGATATTCGAAGATTTCTGAAACTGTTGACCTCAATAGAGCATGTATACTGTTATTGTTGAATGTGGATCATTACAATTTGCTAAGGAGAAATCATTTGCTTGGTACACTTAAACAGAACTTGTGATTTAATCAACTGTAAAAAGCACCTAATGCAGAAGCTTACTTGTTTTCCCTTCTTAGGAATTATTGTCAGGCCCTTGCTGGTTTTGAAGCTCCATCTTCAACTACCCCAATAGGCAATGAGTCAAATCTCCCTCAAACGGTATTGGAATGTTTGTTCAATGTTCCCAAGAGTTCTGAACATGAACCGAGCACTATGAATTGGAGGAATGTAGTAAAGAAAATGCAATCACTGGGGCCTGGTGTCGATGTCTTTCCATCTAATGATGCACTTCCTCAGCAGAATAACTATGGTATTTGGCATGAAATTTTATACGTGTTATTTGTAGGTCAAATACTTTGCAGAATCATTTCTTTACCGACTTTTGATTTGTTGTGTTTACCATTTTGCAATTTATAAATCTACTCTGCAGACAATACAATTGCAACTGACAAGAAAACTTTAAACAACTATGTCTTGTTATATATGGACGAATAAATTTCATCATGCCTTTTCTTTACCATTACTTCTCTATGAATTGTAGCTAATGGTGAAGAATATCATCTTTTTAGAGAATCTGCCAAGGGACACTGGAATTCAAGGACCTCATACTATCACAAAGTAAGAAGGTTTCCTACTTACAAGCTCCATAACATTAGATACCATATAAGAATTTAGGTCTCTCTTTTCTTATAACAAAATCGGTTTCTGACATAAGATACTTTTCTTCAGGCTGCAGCAGCATATTCAAAGGGAGAAAGGGGGTATGCAGCTTACCTTTCAGACCAGGTGAGTCATCTGCTTTAGGGAAGAATATTTGCATTTGTATTTTTAATGTCAACATCCATACGAGTTCTTGTTTTTTGGAAACAAAAAAGTTACATGGTGTCTGATGCATGTAATGAATTGAGTGGTCATGGAGAAGGTCCTAAATAATTTATGTTGGATTGCCTAGCCTACAACAACAACAACTTCAACTTCAATCTAGTTGGGGTCTGCTATATGGATTTGTACGCGTCATGTAGCTTGATCATAAACCAAATCCATCCCAATTTGAGGGATTTTACATCCTTAAATACCACTTTCCCCCATATTATCTTAGGCTTTCCTGTACCCCTCTCTCTTTCCACTGACAGCTTATTACTTCTTCGAAAGTGACGAGTACTATCATTGTTGGACTGCCTAGCCTATCTTCCTTTTATTTTTTTTGAAAAAATTGTAAAGTTTTTTTTTCTGGTGACATTTGTGATAAAACATTTAAGATGCATTTACTATGGCATCTCCTTTTAAATTATATAAGTCTTTTTATTGAGCAAAAGAAGGCTGATAACCATCCCATTTCCTATAGTAAACATATTCCAACTTGGTTTGATTTTTTTTTTTGGCGATTTTTTCCCCATTATTTCATTTGGTTTTGAATTCTTGTTAAAAGCACAGAATCATGTCTTGCATGTCATACAAATTTGTCAAAACAGGGTCATCAAACTGTGGTTATCAACTTTTCTTTTGTAATCATCACCCACCTTTCTCATTTTACTTATTGGGCTGTATTTGCAATTTCGCTTCCAATTATGTTGGTGGGTTACATTTTATATAGATTCCCAGGATATTTAGCACATCTAACTGGTGAAGTTTGGGCCATAAATTGTTGACTTTCTATCTTTGATTTGGACAGGGGAGGATACAAACTAAGTTGGCGCGTGAGGCAGATGAAAAGGCAAGCCAGAATATCTTTAAAGCTAGGTCTGTGCATGGGATGATTCGTTATTTTTCCATCTCTACATTCAATGCCGCATATCGACCATAATTTGCTAGTATTCTGCAGAAACAAGGACATAGCAAATGTCTTAACAATTGATTTGCATGGGCAACATGTCAAACAAGCAATGAGGGTCCTGAAACTTCATCTTCTATTTGGAAAATATGTTCGCTGTAAGCATCTTCCTTATTTCTATGCGGACTTAACTTGATATTCAATTTTGCTGTATGTAATGAACATTTATGGTCTGGTCCCAGCAATTCAAACTCTCAGAGTAATCACAGGATGCGGGAGTCATGGTCTGGGAAAGTCAAAAGTCAAACAAGCTGTATGTACTCCTACCATTCCACTTCCAGCTAATTTGCTATCTTACATTGGAAAATTAGCTAGTTAATTGTTTTTTCAAGGTTTGACGTTCTGAATTGTGGCAATGAATTTCAAAACAAAGTGCACGTCCCTCTGCATTGTATTAGTTTGGGTTCTGATTAGTGCAGTAGCTATTGCCTTGATTAATTCTGTAACATGATGGGTTTTTCTTTGCACTCCTCACGGCAAATTTGTCACATGGGAAAAACAATGTGCTTTTTTACCTCTGTATTTTTTTCTTCTTTCATCTTCGACAACATCTGACTTTGGGAAATATTGGGATGGAAGAACTGAAAAGCGAGTTTCTGAAATGCAAAAGCTACCTGCGGAATCATCTACGTCTCCTGCATTGACAATATACTGTGTTTTTTCTGTTTAATGAATGTAGGTGACAAGACTCCTGGAGAATGAAGGCATTGAATGGAGAGAAGAAAACCAGGGAGTGCTGCTAATCAAGATTGATGGATACAAAGAGTATAGCTTTCTGGATATAGATAGCGATACTGACTAAATGTACCCTAAGCCAAGCAGTCGAGCTTTTCAACAGGTTTTCTCGTTATATTGGTTAACAATCAGTAGGGATTCACGGATCAGGTACTGTAAAATGTTAAAGAACAGGTTTTTTCAGATGTTAATATCCATGTAGCAGCTCTGCTAATTTATGGAAATAGGTGAAAGATGAGCTAGACTAGGCTGTACCCTAAGCTGGTAGATTAAGCTCCTCTTGTGTTCTGAACTTGTACTGAACCCTCCCTTTCAAACTGTCACTGGTAATGGCTTGGTACATGGTCAGGATGTACATTGTAAGTCATAAACTGACCAACTTACTTATTCTTATTTAAGAGAGATTTATTGGAATTGCACAAAACAGTCTTATTTCTTCCAAACTTGATTTGCACTGAGTTTTTCTCTTGATGTCCTGTAAAGCCTAGGCTGTATAATTTGGAAAGCAATGAATTGATTCATGGTTGTGTTTCGGGGTCGTTTCCAACCATTCTGAACTTTGCAATTAATTTTCTTCACCCTCGGTTTTCTAAGAGTTTTTGAAAAAAAATTGAATTTTTTTTAATTTGAAATTAATATTTTTTAGATATTTTTAAAAATATTATTTTAAAAAATTTCTTCACCTTCACCCGCGTGTCTCAAGGTGAGTATCATCACGCGCCCAAAGCTCCCAAAATAAATCGACGAGAGATATTAGTTTATTAGAACGAGAAGATATTTGTTGTTTTAACATCATTAAAACCACCCAATCGGCCACTAAGAAGCTCTTTGAGATTACCAAACAAATATCAGGTCAACACCGACTGTCGGGACGTTTGAAACTTGATTTTGAGAAAATTTAATAAAAGTTATTTTTATTTTTTATATTAAATTATTTTTTCAATGTTTTTAAATAATCTTTATACACTGATTTTAATAATATATTTTTTTAAATAAAAATATCATTTTAATATATTTATAAATAAAATAATATTGTTAAAAAGAAACTCACCAATAATGACTATTAAAACCGAGAGCCCCACCGCTTATTTCTGTTTTTTAAAAAGAACCATCCATTTTAGTCCACCAGCTACCAATGGTCCTTTGACAAACCAATTGAAACTCACCAAATGGCAAGAACCAAACGTTTCCAAACACCTGATTGGGCTGTCAAATTCTTCAACAACCACCTACCGCCTTGTCAAAGTCGGTTAGCCATCGACCCGACCCGTTTCTTTCACCACAAGATATAAAAACAAATTTAATATTCGTCATTTCTGCCTAAAAAAACAGAACTTGAGTGACGAAATCTAGAGAGAGAGTGAGAAGCTAACTCATACATGAAGCATTGAAAAGCTTGAATCATCATCACTGGTGGAGGAAGAAGAAGATCCAAGCATGAACAACACCACCGTTACCGCTTCACCAACACAAAACAAAAGGCGGATAAAAAACGACAGAGGAGAAGCAAAGAAGGAAGAAGAGTGTGACGCGGAGGCGTGGGATACACTGAGCAAGAGTTTCAAGCAGGTGCAGAGCGTACTGGATCACAACAGTGACTTGATTAAGCAAGTGAACGCCAATCACAAGTCGAAGATTCCAGATAATCTCGTTAAAAACGTTTCATTAATTCGCGAGATAAATGGAAATATCTCCAAGGTAATGTCGATTTACTCCGATTTATCATTCAATGTCTCCAACATTGTTGTGGAACGGCGTAGCCTTAAGAATGGAGGAGAAAGCAATTTGGAGAGCGCTAGCAACGAGTCTTGAAATCAAATAAAAACAAATCAAAGATCAATCAGTAAAGTTATTTCGATCATCTTTGCATAATCAATCGTGCTTGGCCAGTCAATTATTAATGAACTCTTTTGAGGTCTGTCGTGTTTGTCTTGTTTTGTTTCCTGGTGGTTGGTTGTGGTGGAGATGGAGATGGAGGTCAGGGGGTGATAATGATTGTTATGTATGCTTATGTGGTGTTTGTTGTTATGTTTTATAAGGATGACGATTTCAAGCCCGCGGGACTGGGGTTTTACTGCATTGTATGCGTACGTAATAAGGTATTTATGTTTACCTTTTTTTCCCGCCTTACTCTCTCTTTTGCCATATTTGCTTGCAAAACTCTTAACAGAGGCTGATGGAGGGAATTCGAAATAAGGTAGGTCTGTTTTCGGTGATTTATTTATGATTTGGCAAAGAGAGGAAAAAAAGTCATTACTCGAACGGTATTTAATTTTTAGGAGCTAATTTAGTTTCATTTGTAGGGGTTACAGGTAGAAGATGGATATATTGATCAATTTAGGTTTCTTGTTTTTGAATTCTAAAATAATAACAGGTCCTGAATTTTGAATGTAGTGCCAGTGTAGTTAATCTGGAAAACAGAGGGAGTAAAACTTTGGGGCATATTTTACCACTAGGCCATAATTCTGCGACCCCTGTTAATGTTTCAGTATATTTGTGTGATTGTTTGAGCATCTTCAGCAGGCCCTCCTGTTGTAACTTGGGTGTTTGCAAAGACTATTCAGGCCCAAACTTAGTGCCAATCGAGTGAACTGACAAATCTTTGACTTTGCTTTTGTTGGAGAGTGCTGCTGTAAACATCACTGCTAGAATTACTGTCTTTCCATGTGACTACATTGTGGATGATAATATGGGTGTTGAACTTGGACTGGGGGAACTATCAAATTATTAACTCTGGTGTAAACATTCATACCAGTCTGTTGATTTGGCCTCTGCTTTTAGGTGGACTCTTGGCTTGCCTTCGGGAACTTGGATAGTTCTCCTTAAATTTTGCAGTCATTATCAGAGGCTAGGTTTATGCTGTTCAACTTAATGGAAAAAAAATATTCATGTCAAGGCTAATCAATCCGCGGTTCCATGTGTTGTGACTGTATATTATCTAGGTTAGGAGACAGGGTGGGGGGGTCCGAAGACATCCTTCAATCAGGAAATCATAGAACTGAGCCATCAAGTAACGGCATATCCATTTTTCCAAAACCTTATTCTTCGATTTGTGAGACTGACTTCTTATAGTATAATCAGTTCTTTCATCTTATTTCCTTGGGTGTTAGCTCTTAACATCTGTACTTTGCCTGACACTAAATACTCCAAAGAATGTCTTCTCCTTCATCGACCACCATGGTGAGTTGTTGTTTATTATTTATGTATTTGGAACTCTTGAAATTGTTCATCAATGACAATAAATTCTAGATGAAATTCACCGTAGAATCACTGGGAATGGGAAAATGTACTAGCTGTGTTTTTTAGTAGTTAAGCAATCCATTATCTTATTGTGTTTTGATGCTCGAGTAAGGTAAACTCGTATTCGGGTGTGGATTAATGACATGAATTTGGTGATGTGGAGCACTTCACCTTCGTGAGAAGGAAGAGAAAACGGATTCAACTTCTGACTGCTTTTTAGTTAGTCAGAGAACCACAAAAAAATACTGGAATAGTCGAGTAGTCAAGCAAGTAGAGGATGTTAAAAAAAATAATTTATATTTATATTTTTTGTTTTTAATTATTTTTTTAATATGTTAATATCTTTTGACAAAAATAATCTTTAAAAAATATATTTTCAAATAAAAAAGTAATTTCTGCCATATTTTCATGATTTGTTTTATTCACAGACTCGAACATAGCTGACCACACTGTAGATGTCTATCCCCTAATTTTGCTTATTATAATATAAATAAAAAAATGAAATAAAACCAGAGTTTTCATAACATCAAATTGAATGGAAATAATTTTGTATATGAATAATTAACAACTCAACTTCTTAAGTGGACACCAGTGCACAAGGGACTTGCAATTTGAATTTTAGCTTTTAAAATTCTGAGAGCAGATTGACAGTACTTTCTAAGATTATTAAGGATTTGTTTGGTTGGATAGATTACTTTTTTAAAATTTACGTTTAAAAGTATTTTTTTTATTTGGAAATATATTAATATAATATTTTTTATTTTTAAAAAAAAATTCATTTGGACTTTTAGCATAATTTTAAACACAAAAAAACTAATTTAGAGAAAAGGAAAAAAATCAAAAATTTACTAATCTACACTAAGCATCCTCTAAAACCTGTTTGAGAGTGAAAAACATAAAAATAAAGCAACATCAAAGCATACCAAAACAATTCAAAAAAAAAAAAAAAATAAAAAAAAATCAGAAAAAAAAACACAAAATAATTGAAACTAAAAAAACAGGAAAATTCAACTAAAACCTGTTATAAATCGTGCGCCGAATAACAATCCATGACTGGTATTTTCAGATGCATTTAGTACACTGTTGTTACGCGAGAGCATTTCCACTTAAAAGTTTGAAACAACATCTCTAAAATCTCAGCGTACAAATTTATCTCACCTTAAGCAGTCTTCTGCATGATGTGAAAAGAACACCATACATGTTTAGGGGGGTAGGAAGGGAAATAGCGGGCCCACTTATAGAGGGAGTTCACCACTGTCTGCGATCACCACCTTGCTCTTGGGTGTGCCACTTTGCCTGCCTTCAGCTTCAACCTTGTAAACCACATCCATTCCCGATATGACCTTGCCAAACACAACATGTCTGCCATCCAACCTGCACAACATATAGTTTGATCATTCAGTTGTGCAACACATTCAGCACTAGATTAGAGCACTGCAGGTGCATCTCACGCCATATTGTTCGAAACATAAACATATGTCGTTACCAGCTCGTTGTCACCGTTGTGATGAAAAATTGAGATCCATTTGTATCAGATCCAGCGTTTGCCATTGATAAAATTCCTGTACAAAAATAGATTATGTTTATCATGCAACCAGGAGGCTGTTTATTAAAAACTACCGAACACTTGACCTACCAGGTCCAGTGTGCTTCAACTTGAAATTCTCGTCCGCGAATTTCTCCCCGTAAATTGATTCCCCCCCTCTACCATCACCAAGTGTGAAATCACCTCCTTGGATCATGAAGCTGGGGATAATCCTGTGGAATGCACTCCCCTTGAAGTGAAGAGGTTTCCCACTCTTTCCAACACCCTTTTCTCCTGCAACAAAGAATAATGGTACGGCATGAACCTAGCTTTCACAATTCAGTTGCAAGAGGCTAAGATCATGGGGATTCATTTTATGAAAACTTAATTGTCTTCTATTTCTTTTAAAAAACAGCCCAATACATAAAGCCACTTTTATTGTTCTCTCCAGGGCTTTCAAGAATTTTCAAGGTCAGAAGTCCAGATATTCATCACTAATTAGACGATCAAACATTCAGAAATGAAAATGGCAGAAATGTTAAATGTTCTGTAAAAACCAAGTCCATTCACTTTGGAAATAGAATAATCATTTGATGGATATAGGAAATAATTAATCCATAGGAACATGTAGATAAAAGAAGGTGCTTGGTTTAGCAGCATACCAGTGCACAGTGCCCGGAAATTTTCTGCAAATTGGGAGGGAGCATCAACTAATTAGCAACATTCTGAATCAAGATTAACAACAATCAAGGAACCACATATAAAATTATACCTACGGTCTTTGGAACTGTCTTGCCAAATAGTCCGACGGTAATGCGACCTGAGAATGGATGTCATGTTTTAGTACCAATACTTGAGATCAAAGCAATGCAAAACATGTAAAACAGAGAAATTTATACAGCATATTGCTTCCACTGCAGAGTTCAACAGTTACTATAACTCCAATAATTTCAGATCATTCTCTAAATAAATGAAAAGCTTAGTAATTGTCAAAGATATTGCCCATAGATCCAGAGAGCACAAGAATTATCTCACTGATGCCAAACAGTATGTTTGTAAGCCAGAACACGATAGCATGCATAAACAGAGCAAATGGATCACATAGGCATCTAGAAGCCTCATCATCGAAATACCCAATTGCTTCTTTTCTTTTAATATAATTCAAACAAAGAGCATACCAGCTGGTTTTCCATCAATCTCAACATCAAAGAAAACTTTATGGGTAATCTCCTTATCTTCCTTCGACTTCTTCGCCTGGAAAAAAAGCAGATCAGATTTTCAGCTTTATAACAAAAAAATTCACCGATCATTGCAATTTTCCAGCCAGCAATTGAAACACAGAAAATCAGAACAAAATCTCTTAGTATTTGCCCCAATCTAATTGAACCATTATAGCCGACAGATCCGGATAACTATTAATCAACATAACTGATCTTAGTTTACCTGGATGAGGGTCAGAGTTCCGAAAAGGACTAAAGACCAAAGCAGGGTAACGGCCAACGATCCCGATCTTGCCATCTCTACTTCAGGGTTTTTTAGCTGGTGACAGTGAGAAGCTGCAGAGAGGATCTTTTATTTTTCATTTTATACAGGAAGGGAGTGGCATCGCCCAATGGAGATGTGCCGCGTGGCTATCTGGATATTTTAGTTAAACCCAATTGGCTGATAAACGTGGAGTCTCCAGGGGCCTTCCTGGTTCAAAAAAAGGGCGACGTTTGGTGGGCTATGGTTTGATGATTTGTGCTTTGGTCTTTCTGGGCCATCATCCACGAGTAACTGATGGGTTGGTGTTTTTTAAGATTTAGGATATGGTAAGTGTGAAATATATTAATTCTTTCCAAATTTAAAATATTATCCAAACTTTTTTTTATTAATATAAATTAAAAAACCAAAATAATTTATGCTAAAATAATGAACTAAAATGTGAATTATAAAGTTATTATATATATATATAAAAGAAATAGACATCGTGATGATTATGATCATATAAACAATGATCTCCTCTCTCTTTTTTTTAATTTAATTATTATCATTCATCTATGTTTTAATTAGGTATATAATCTTTAGTCTATTTATAATAAATATCATTTTTATTATAATAATTACATAAAAAATTAAACATGAAATTATAATATTTATGTTTTTATTTAAAGAACCTCTCATGTAAATATATGATTATTTATTAATTATGTCATTTCATTAATTCACATTAATTTGCCATTACATTTTGCATTCTATGTTGAAACTTTAAATTTTCACTCCATTAAGATCCCTATCTGATCATTCGGTAATTGAGTTGTACTTTTTAAAAATATCCTAAAATGAACAAATAACCCTTGAAAAGATAATAAACACCTAGAATATAAATAATGAGTTAATGTCGAGCTTTGTTGTAAATATACACAAGAATTACCCAGAGACACATCTCAAGCTAGCTCCCCTTGGAAACCACTACAAATCGGTTCAGTATCTTTTGTACGCAAACTCTTCAGAGACCTCTTGCAATTGCTGCTTCGAGTTTGTGTCTCTGCTCTCACCAAAAAGCACAAAAATGCCGAGCAAAGAAAAGAAAAGAGTGACATTTCCACGACTAGCCTCGTTGCCTCCCTTTATCATCTGGCATTCGTTTACTGTGTGGCAAGTAAGCATTTCATATAGACTGCCATTCTCGAGCAGAAGAAGAGAAGACTTGGAGGTGAGTCTGTGCCCAAGTGGGTTCTCCCATATCCGCCGCCGTCCCTGCATCTCCGATGCCGACTTGCCAATTTCTCCTTCCAAGTTTGTGCTCCACAACAAAACCGAACCCCGGAGTCCTCCACTTGTTTGTGCTATTTTTAGAGCGATTAGTCATTGGTATATATGCTTTCACATTTTGACTACCCGTTTGCTAGAAGAGTTGGTTCTCATGACAAATAATCTAAGGTTCATATTGAAGGAGAACCCATGGCTGCTCTTTGAATCATTGTCTTTTAGATGATAATTTCCTTGTATTCTAAAAACCATGGTAGTTTACTTGTAATTTTTATGCACATTCAGGTTAAACAACATAGTTACTTTTTACGCATATGGCATACTCTAAACTCTAAATGCTTGGTAGAGTTCTTTAGTAGATTTCCCCTATTGATGTACGTGTGACATTCTGAGTTTCTGAATATTATAAAGAACGAATCGGGTGTCTAAAATGAGTGCAAGAATTACCCTGTATTCTCCTGTGAACTTTACAGCTTAATAACTCAAGGGGCGGATGAATTTCCCTGCCCCACCTCCTCATTCTTTTTATCTGTTTGTGGTTCAAGTTTCATAACAGCGACAAGAAATACTTTCCCTTAATTCAGTATTAAGATTCGTAGAATTACCTCAACTACTTTGTTCTGACCACTATTGTTTGTTCTCAAACAACAAATGAAGAGGACGGGTTGTGAAAATTGTAGCTTTCTTACAATTTGCGCGTCCTAGATGCTCAGTTTGCTCTACCACCACTCTTGAGATGTACAGCCATTTGAAGATATTCTACTCTTTCTCCATTCCAAAAAAGCAGAATCTATATACATGGAAGCATAAACAGCATCAACTCAAGGATTTCATCTCTTTTTCTGTAACAAATGGAGCAGCCTTTCAGGGTCTGCATCTTTTGCATAAGAACTTTCATACACAGGCTGCTTGAACCCCCTGATGATGTCAAAAAACTCTTCCAGGACTACTCACAGAATGGCACCATGTCGATGGATGGTCTACTTAAATTTCTATCAAAGGTTCAAGGACAAAACAATGCCAAGGAAGATGACGCCGAGGTGATATTTAATAGTCTCAAAGCATCTCAACATCTTCCCAAGAAAGGGTCTTAATCTAGAAGCCTTTCTATCGATATCTTCTTGGCGACCTGAATACTCCTCTTTCTCCACGTGTAATACTCCTCTCCTTTTGCACTTCCACAATTACACCAAACATCCTTCATGCATCCATCTTTAACATCTTGATTATTTAAATCTTATGTGTGTCTCCTATAATGGTAATTATGTGTGATGTTTTCTGAATTCAGGTGCATCAAGACATGACTGCTCCACTAGCTCATTATTTCATGTACACAGGTCACAACTCTTACTTAACTGGGAATCAATTCAGCAGTAAGAGCAGCGTTAGACCTATCAAAAAAGCCTTGCAAAATGGTGTAAGAGTAATCGAATTAGATCTATGGCCAGCCAGGAACATCAAATCGGCGGTTCTCCATGGAGGGTATTTGTTAATCTATTTTTTTCTAGTTACAACATTGAGTAAATATATTTATGCCTGATGTCTGTCTAATTGTCTCTTAATATACATGTAGGAACAACGATGTGGAGGTTCGCCATGGAGGGTATGAAATTAATTTTTTCACTTCTATCTCTAGATCTCATATTGTGTTGTCGTGTTACTTGTGTCTACCTAATTTATGCTTGAGGTTTGTTTTGTTGTGTAATATAAACATGTGATTTCATTGAAAATAAGAATGAGAAAATGATCCATGCTTAATTGCATCGGCTCTTGTAAAAAACGATGTGTTCAAACCTTTTGTTTATTTTACTTGTGTGGTCATCTAGGAACCACACAGGACCAACTAGTAACTCACTCGTGGAGCTTGCAGTCCCATTTAGGCTATGGTAGTGACCCTGTGATTGGCACCCAAAATTCTTGACGAGTTCTTCAATTCTGCTTCAAGTGTCACAACTTTACAAAATGTATCAAGCCACTAGCCCCCGAATGATTAGATTTCTTTTATATATGCAGGACCCTGACAACTTCAGTGAAACTCCTCAAATGTTTGCGTGCTATTAAGGAATTTGCCTTTCAGGTATCTGAATATCCTGTTGTGATAACGTTTGAAGACCACCTAACTGCCGATCTTCAAGAAAAGGTTGCCAAGGTGAGAGTGCATCTATATCATGGTTATATTTTTTTATTGTTGGCATGGTTTTGAGTGTACCTCTTGTGTGACCAAAATTGGTATGTAAATAGATGGTCACTAAAACATTCGGAGGCATGCTGTATAGTCCCGAGATAGATGGATTAGAGAAATTATCACCAGAGTCACTGAAGAAAAAGATTTTGATTTCAACTAAACCGCCAAGGGAGTATCTTGAAACTCAAAACAGGAACTCTCCACACAAGTCAGAAAAAACATCAGAGGAACAAGGGGATGATGGGAAGTTGTGTTCTTCAAGAACTAACCTTTTTAGTTGCTCATTCATGTGTTTCGCTAACCAGGATCAGATTGATGAGGGAGAACAGCTTCAAGAAGAAGATGAGGAGATGAAAATACCTGAATACAGGGATTTAATTGCCATTCCTGCAGGGAAACCAAAAGGTGGATTAGAAGAATGGCTCAGAATGGATGCGAAACAAGTAAGACGCCTGAGCTTGTGTGAGCAAGAACTTGAAGAGGCTACGATAACATATGGAAAAGACATTGTCAGGTAAATAAGATCATACACTGTACTCAGAATAAGTTTATCCTTCTCTTCCGCCCCTTTAAAAAAAAAGTAGTTTTGTTCATCAACAAGGATTCTGTGCTTCATTGATATAAAACCTACATTGTTTAATCGGGGACAACATTGTAGTGCCGGGATAGTCTCAACACCTTGGATCTTCTGCTCATTGCAGAGGCAGGGCATTCTTTTCTAAATTTGCTTTAGTCCTCCTGTAGAATATAACCATCGGTATTGTTTACCTTGCCACCATCTTAATTATCAAGACTAATGATTTCTTCCACCAGGATCACCAAGAACCATTTGTTGAGGGTATACCCCAAGGGTTCACGCTTGGATTCATCCAATTATGATCCTTTTGTTGGATGGAAACATGGAACTCAAATGGTTGCATTTAATATGCAGGTTTGTCTCCTAGCTTCTTAGGTTGATAGAATGACTACCGATACTTTTGTGCTCTAGGGATATCTCCGACTTTGAATTCTATTTCTAATTTTCTCATGCATATCTTCTGATTCTATATTAGAATACACCTCATTTCAAAAGATATAGCATCTGTATTGCATGCAGCTTGCTTTAAAATTTTCTGTGCTGTATTATATGTGGGAGAGTCGTGCTACTGTGATTCAAGTCTAGGAAACTTCTTTCAAGAAAAGAATAGTGATTCTACAGCCACAATGTAATTGTGTGTGTGTGTGTGTGTGTGTGTGTGTGAAAAAAAACTAGCAGTGTATGAGACTACAGATCCAACAACACTATCATCAAACTTTGTCTTTTAGCTAAACTGGGTGTTTGTCTTCCTGGAGCTTCAGTTATATTGGAATAATTGTGCTTCCTTTCTTCTGCTAACATTCCATTTTCAGGTTTGACTGAAGATAATTTTGAATTGTTTGAACTCCATTTCAATTGATTGCTGGGACAGATGTTCATTCTCCATGTTACGGTCTTGTGGGTTTTCTTGACCCTTTCCTCTTTGTTTCCTTGACAGGGCTATGGGAAGCACCTTTGGATTATGCAAGGAATGTTTAGAGCCAATGGTGGCTGTGGTTATGTGAAAAAACCTGATTTTTTATTGAGGGAAAAGGATGATTTTGATCCTAGTGTGCCCTTGCCAGTTTATAAAATATTGAAGGTGCGTGGACTTAAATAGCAACAGAAAATGTTTAAAATTCCACTTTTCATCTCTATAATACTGAATCATCTGGATCGGACTCGCCTTCTAATTATCAGGTGAAAATCTACTCAGGGGAAGGGTGGCATTTGGATTTTCGCCACACACATTTTGATCAATGTTCTCCACCTGACTTCCTGGTTAAAGTAAGATGATCGAAGTTATCATGTGATATAACTAGTAAATGTGCCTGTTCGAGTTCTCAAGTCACAAGTTTTGAAAATGTTTCACCATCAGAGTTCTATACTTGTTTGCAATCTCTGACATGCCAGAAGCTTTCCCGAATTTCTTATGATCGTCTTAACGCACCTCCCTTGCATTACTCATTGGCAGAATGCTCCTCTAGATTTCCCTCTTTCGGAAAATGACCATGGAAAAAATGTTACCTGTGATAACCAGTTACTGGATTCACAGGTTGGAGTTGCTGGGGTCCATGCTAGCAAAGCCAGAAGAACAAAGATAGTCAGAAACAGCTGGCTACCGGAATGGAACGAGGAATTTAAGTTCGAAGTGGCTGGCCCTGAATTGTCAGTGCTTCGGATCGAAGTTATCGACTTTGATAAATACAGTAAACATGACGACTTTGGAGGCCAAACATGTTTGCCTATATCGGAGCTGAGAAATGGTATTCGAGCAGTTCCATTGCATGATCGTGGAGGAGTGAAATACAAGAGTGCAAGGCTTCTTGTGAGATTCGACCTAAAAGACCCCCAAGATTGTTCCGAGTGACAAAAACCACGAGATTAATCGTCTCCAGTAGCGGATTGAACCAAAGAGTGAGTGTCTTCCATTGTTACTCTTCTCTATCAATGTCATGGCTCGTTATTGTATCCATGATGACCAACGCATATACTATAAGAGATGTATTTGCACAGAATATCAATGAAAAATACCATAATTTTTATTGATAATTGATGAGCTATATATATACATAAGAAGTGTCTATACTTGGCAGTATTGTTTGCCAATTGAATGTACAATAAATGTGCAGGATTTGTACAGAAAATGAAGGTAATTGTAACGGCTAGAAATGCCAAAGAGGAAACAAGACTGTTGAATGTTGCTGCAGATTTGCTTAATGAATCTTAAGTTGATTTTGTGTTGTTTTCCTCAATACGCCCCCTCAAGATAGGGCTTCCGTCGGTAAGGCCAATCTTGAATCGCAAGGTTTCAGTACGTTGTTGTGACAGCGGTTTCGTCAAGAGATCCGCAAGTTGATCCGTAGTGTGAACATGCTGAACTTGAAGAGTGCCTTTTTGTACTAAGTCACGGACGAAATGGAGGTCAATTTGGATGTGCTTCATGCGAGAGTGATCGACCGGATTGTAGCTGAGATGAGTTGCACCGAGATTGTCACATAACAGCGTAGGAGGAGCCTGAAGAGGGAACCCGAGTTCGGTCAGCAGATTTAGCAGCCATAGTGTTTCCGAGGCAGCATTGGCGAGTGATCTGTATTCAGCTTCGGTGGATGATCGTGCAACAACTCTTTGTTTTTTGTATAAGCCAACATACTCGCACTGGACAGCTGTAAAAAGATTGCTCTGATACCATATAAGAGATGTATTTGCACAGAATATCAATGAAAAATACCATAATTTTTATTGATAATTGATGAGCTATATATATACATAAGAAGTGTCTATACTTGGCAGTATTGTTTGCCAATTGAATGTACAATAAATGTGCAGGATTTGTACAGAAAATGAAGGTAATTGTAACGGCTAGAAATGCCAAAGAGGAAACAAGACTGTTGAATGTTGCTGCAGATTTGCTTAATGAATCTTAAGCTGATTTTGTGTTGTTTTCCTCAATATAGACAAGGTTTTTCTACTGATTCCTTATATATATATATATATATATATATATATATATATATATAAAAACTTTTTTTTTAAATAGTGAAAGTTCTACGCAGCATTTGATATCATAATTAAATTCATTATATAAATCAATAGCTTAATACAATCTCTAATACAATTTAGTAAATATGAATGACTAACTAGACATAACAAATTAATATCAATTATAATAATAATTAAAAAAAATAGGTTCTGAAAGTCTGACAAAAATGACACGCTAATAAAGCTATAAATCTATAAAAAAAAAAGGGGGGGAGTTCAGCAATTTAGTAAGTAAATAACATTCAATATATACACTTATAAGATAATATAATAATGAGAAATATATATATATATATATATATATATATATGTATATATATATATAGTTTCATGCTCTTTACATGTGAGTTTCACAAGCATGCTGTAAAAAAAAAAATTTCATGAGATAAAGCTCATGAGGATGATGTTCTAGATTATGGGATGATCTGTCATCATAGGCTAGTGACTCTCCCAACCAAGCCAAATAGAGTTCATAACTATGATATGCATAAAGTGTAACAGTACCTTGTTAATATGAGTGTTGTGACCGACATACCATGGGATTATAATCAAACAAAATAGAATTATTTCTTAAAAGTTTAACTCATATTATCAATCAAACGAGGAAATATCAATACAGACGTGGATAATATTTCATAGTATGAAATTAGTTTCAATAGTGATTAAACTTTATCATAAATAAGAGATAATGTGCACTCTATATTTTACTAAGAAGAATGATCAAGTTCATATTAATAATTCAAATATCTATATTATTTACTCACCTTACTCAAAAATAAAAGGAACACGGAAGCAAATTTCGAAAGAATTCTACTGTTAATCAACAAGTGGAATGTCAAGGGGTATTTGAATATATATATATACATACTCGAAACGACTTGAACCAAATAACATAAAAGGTTAATTTTCATGGGTTTTTTTAGATCAATTTTCATTCACAAGTCAATTCATTAACAATGTTTCAGAACCATTTTCCCAATACGAAATACATTTGCGGTTGCTCCGATTACAGCAAAAAAAGTTGAGGAAAAACAAGATCAAAAGCAAAAAGATTTCCCTACCACGATGATTCTCTTTCGCATAAACTGTCTCTTTTTTGTTTACATCAGAAATGTTATGTTTGGGTGGACAAATTATTGTGGTAGACTTACTAAACTATTGATTTAACTACTGATCGAGGAAGAAGCATTCTCCGAACAGAATATACTAATATAGTATTTCAAACAGGAATTTTTTTTTCCCCTCTGCTTGATGACAAGGAACCAAGAACTCCCAGACAAAATTGTTTATCATCAAGAGTTCGGTCAAGAAGCATGTTTCTTGGTTCTTGTTTGTTAGCGCTTGCTATCAGCCACCGAATGCATAGTTGACAAATTAAAGCTGCAATATTTTCAAAGACAACTATGCTGAGTTCGTACTGATTATACTCTGGTATTTGCTTTCTTAATTTCTAATGTCTAATGTTTGTTTATCATACGCAACTGCAAGAAAATCTTCATCAGGGCAAGCAAACACGGAATCATTTTAAAATTTAACAGGTGTTGACAGTGACTTGTTAAGAGTTGACCAGGAATTGATAATGAATGATCTCACTTAAAATTTTGAGTTATTATTTAAGGTCTTAGAATATAATTTATATTATTCTTTAACACACACCTTCAAATGAAAACTCTTTGGGTTTAAAACTTGCACAGATCCTCATTATTTTGTGCTTTGATTTTTATCAAATAGAATGGAGGTGATGAGTTTCGAACTCGTAACCGCTGAGTCAACAAGGCTCCGATACCATGCTAAGGAATCATCTCACCTAAAAACTTAAGTTATTAGCTAAGATCCCAGAATATGATTTATATTATTCTCTAACAGACAAAGAAAATCGGGAGGAAATCTGAATTGGTCATAGAAGCTAAATAATCAGCTTAAAATCTGTGATCAAGCCACAGCTACTGAGCACCTAATGCAGACTCGTGACACCGATTAACCAACAAATCTTAAAAGGATTATTCATTTGTTTATGTTAAATTCAACCCACAGATTGAAGCTGGAGTTGGTAGCTGGAACCTCATTCTTTTTCAAACCATATCACATGCTTTACTTCACATGCGGAAATCCCACTTCCACTGGATCTCTTTTAGAGTGGCAGTTTTTCTCTCAAATTCGGACAGCCTGTGACAGATCATATTGATATGGATTGTGGGCACAGAGGGAAAAGTGCCACCATTTTTTAAACCTCGACGCTTGATGACCTTGCTTACCCTGAATAGGGCTGGAATTCTATTTCCGCTCTCAGGAAAAAACGCAGTAATTTTATCGTCTGAACCAGCTGGTAGCCTGGCAATCACTCAAAACTTGAATGCCTTGCTGACTAACTTGAGCTCTCTGCCAGACTGATTCTTTCTGCTGCAATTTGTCTGGCTGTGATGGACCCCACTTGTCTCTTCCATCTTTTTTAAGCACAAAAGAATCCTCGACACAAATGTGTGAAGACCTAGGAGAGATCTTTATCAAGAACACAGCATGGATCGATCGGTTGAAACTTAACCACCACCTGCTCCCATGTGATTCAGATCCCACCGCAAGGGTGGAATGATTTTGTTTGGAATCTCCAATAAATCCCCTTGCCCCAATGTCTCCCAGACCAACTAGCTTTTACTGATTAATTAAAGTCCAGCTTTGTTTAAAGTGTAACAAGAAAGAAAAAAACAGAGAGAAGTGATAGCAAAAGAAACCTCGAGACTGAAGCCAGTAGAAAAGGAACCGATCAGCTATCAGGAAAATGCCTTCAATACAAGTACACAACAAACAAGATAAAAATAGGGACCATCATGTTAGCGATAACCAGCTTTAGCCTTTAGGGTCCCAAAGGTGCAAAAGACTTTTGATCTGTAGCAGGTTCTCGTGTAAGGATCTAGGACAGTCGGGGTTTGTACTCGTTCACTTAGGCCTATAAAATATGTTTTCCGAAGATAGGTTTCCTCGTATCCAAAACAAAAAGAAGAAGATAAATAGCTTTAGGGAAGTGGAAAACGGAAGTTAGAAAGGAGCTACACAAAATTACATGGATTTTCTTTTGGCATGGATATATATATATTTCAATTCAATCTGAAGGAATAGAGAATGTGGTAGAAGAGAAGCTAGTGTGGACCTCTTCACAAAGAGCCAATGCTCTTTCCAAATTAGCAACTATGTCAGTAATATTAGGCCTCTCTTTTCCCTCCAATTTTACACTATGCAGTGCAGTGTAGGCCATAAGCTCCACTGCCTCGGTCTCCGGCATCCCTGGCTGCCCCACCCTTTCATCCACCACACTCCGCAGCATTCCTGCTGCTATCAATGGTGTTGCATACTCCACAATTGCCATTGGACCCGCACCGCCCTCATCGTTCCTGAACACAGCCCTCTTTCCTGTCAGAAGTTCTAATAATACCACCCCCAAACCATAAACATCACTTTTTGCTGTTAACACATTTAGTACATAATACTCAGGATCAATATATCCTACTGTCCCGACTGCCCTGGTTGACTTGAATTGCTGATCAGATTCTGGCCCCATTAGTGATAATCCAAAATCAGATACTTTAGCAGTCCAATTTGAATCGAGCAGTATATTTGAGGACTTGATGTCTCTGTGAATAATCGGCGGCACCGCGTAGTTGTGGAGATACTCGATTCCCCTGGCAGCATCTAATGCAATCTTGATCCTCATTTTCCAGGAATTCAAAATGCTACTGCTCTTTTCAGTATTTTCCTTGCTGTGCAAATGATCATACAGAGCCCCGTTGCTCATGTACTCATAAACCAAAAGCCTCTCGTCATTTTCTTCACAGAAACCTATTAGCCCCAGTAAATGCTTATGGTGAAGCCGAGGTAGAAAGTGCTAGTTCGGAATCAAATGCACTTTCTTTCTCCTGGAATTTCCTTGTCTTCGTACCAGTTTCTCCTCTTTTGATGGCCACTTCACGACCACCATGAAGTTTGCCTCTGTACACAGTGCCAAAGCTCCCGGCACCAATCTTGTTCTCCAATGAGAAATTGTTGGAAGCGGCAAGAAGTTCTGAGAGGGAAAAATTCTGTGTCTTTTCTGTAAGCCTGGAAGATGATCCGTTTCTCTGAAATCCCAGCCTTGTCGAGCCAAGACTCTTGATGGAAAATGATCTTACAGGCTGTGCAATGTAATGGTTGCTCACTGAGGCACCAGCATTCACATTCACATCAGTAATCGGTGGTTGGACAGTATCGCAATATCTTTTATGCAAAAATCCGCCTAAGCAATAAACAATAGTGCTAATCCCTGCAAAAGCACCTACGGAACCGACAATCATAAAAGCCAAAGAAAGCTTGTTTCTTGACCGCACTAGAAGGGCTTGCTGCGCTTCTTCGGGCGGCGGTGGTGTTACTGGTGGCAATGGCAATGCAAGTGGACGTTCAATCCCGGCACGATTTGCAGATACTCCCGGATCCACCGCATAAAGTCTCTGAATTTGGATACATACCACAAGTGCTGCATGAAGATTGAATACAGGAGCCTGGAATTATCATTCCTAATGGAAGGTCGTTTCGATGATCAAGATCATTATACCATCCCGTCCCCCAACAAATCATCGATAAATTACTCGTTGTCAGCCCACATAGGAAATTCATTCCAGCAACAATCAACTCAAATGAATAATTTTCAGAAACGTAACTATCAAGTTGAAATAGATCAGTTTTCCCCCAGCATGTTACTAGTCCATTTCCTTGCTTGACAGCACAAGTAAAATTTGCTCCTGCTGCAACTCCTGAAAATTCAAAAGCTGAATTAAAAGGAACGTCCAATTGTCGTGAACTATTGCTCCCTTTACAGACCAAAATTCCACCCCTGGTCAGTCCACAGGCATGAGACTCTCCAGCAACCAAGTTTAACATAGTCAAATTGCTAAACTGTCTCTCGATCTCAGTTCCTACATCATCATTACCCCAACAATGAACTCTACTGCTATTCATCAAAATCCCACAAGTAAAGCCACTCCCGGATGCGATTGTACTAAACCTTAAGTCCACCCCAGGTGATGGGAAAGAAGACCTACGTCTCGCAACTCCTCTCCAACACTTAACCATTCCCAGAGCTGACTTCTCTTGCACAAACCTGAACATCTCCAACTGTTAGATCAGTCAATCTGACAGTGTTGCTGTAGTAAATGCGCTTCGGTTGCAAGCTTGAAAATTGAGTAGTTATATCAGCAGTATCCCAGCACAGAATAGCCAGACCTCCAGACCTGAGGCCGCACAAGAAGCTTAAACCTCCAGAGATAGCTTCAAAGGAAATATTCGGCTGCATAGAAATGGATCTTCCGTTTTGGTAGCATTGAATTCGTTGCGTTGGCTCGCCAGCAACGATACCACAGGCAGTAGGAGTACTATATGTGATGGGCAATGGTGGAGGCAGTGCCAAGACTTTTGACCACAGCAATATGGAGCAAACGAGGAGGTGATGACCACGATAAGGATTATGGTACTGAGATTGGAAAGCTTGACTGTCATTGAGAGAGAAAGAGAGAATGCAGAAGAAAGCAAGCTGGGAGTACGATATGGGAATAATAAGAGAGTGGCATGTGGTCCCTTAAATTGGTATTAACATATTAAAAAAATATATTTTTTTTTATATAAAAAAAAAAAAAGCCAAACAGTCGCTCTTTATTGCGTTCAAGGGGCAAGTGTAAATTAGAAGCTTTACATGTTCTCTTTTTGCATGTTAATTTTAAAAAAAAACAAATCGGTAGCATGCCTAACTAAGTTGCAACATTAAAAAAAAACGTCGTGAATATATTTTCCGGTATAATAAAAAAATAATTTTAAACTGAAAACATAATGATTTTCATTTTATAAAAATAAATTGAAAAATAAATGACCTGGTAAGTTATAAAATTAAAGTGTTGCTAATGTTAGTTAAAGACTAGAAAAGAAAAATAATATTTATTATAAAAGTTAAAAGGTAGATGTATATATAAATATTTTATCTAATGATGTAGGTAGTTTTTTTATTTAATTATTTAACAGTAAAAACTAGATAGTCTGTAAGAAATATAATGATATAAACTCAATAAGAAAGTAAATTTCATTGTTACAAATTCTTTTTTTATCAATGTTATTTTATTTATATAAAAAAAAAGCATATCTTTTTCTAATAGAAGTATGTTTTATGGAATAAAAAATCAAGGCAACTAAAATAGAAACAAGAGAAATTAAATTGATTTAAAATAAGGGTAAGAAATTATCTCTAATAAAAACTTTCTTTTATTATTTATGTGTTTTAATAAAACTTAAATAAAAAAAAACTTACGATATTTGAAAAAAAATAATAAATTGATAATTTCTACACAAAATACAAATATATATATATATATATATATATATAAGTGGGATTTCTTTAGAAAAATAAACTTATTAGGTTGATATATAATTATTAAAAATAAATATTATCATAGAAAACTATAATTTTATTTTGTACATATGTCATAATTGAATAATTATTTAAATATTATTTAAATAAATATATTTAAAGTCAATTCTATTATACAATTAAAAAAAACAAAAACAATCAAGTACAACTGGGCTAGAGACACTAGCCTGCGTGCCTAGCCCAAACCATAAAGTTCAAGTGCATTTAGGTCTAGAAAACAAGCTTACATGCATTTTTTAATTATTATGATTGATTGTCATCTATTGGAACAATTTCCAAGCACTCGAAAAATAGGGTTCAAATTCTATATCTCAAAAAATCCGAATTTGAACCATATTTTAATAAAAAAAAAATATGTATGAAAATATTATTAATTATGGACCTTTAGAACTCATTAATAACCACAAAACAAATTTTATTGGTACATAAAAACAAAACTAGATTAAAAATAATAATAATGAAAAAAATCAAATACACTAAACTCATAGTTATTGGTGGCTAGGATTTTTACATTAAGAACTCTCTCTCTCTCTCTCTCTCTTCTATTTTCCCCTTTAATACTCTCTCTTTCTAGACTTTCAAGAGCTGAAATGAGGAAATTTATTCTTCATCTACAATAAATGTGTACATGAACAGCAAACAGATGTGCTGAACAATTCTTCCTTCCAGATTTGGCAAAGCTTTAGCTGATACTGTCTTCAAGCTTTTGCGAGAATCAGTGTGCATTTGTCAAGTGACAGTAGATTGCAACTGAACAGAGCTATAACTCCACACTGACATTAATACTTATCTTTCCTTTGAATTGAAATTCTAAAACAACGTTAGCCCCACGAAGTGTAAACATGTTACAGGACCTGATGGTAATAATTGGTTTTATAATCTCATCAAATTGAAAATTTAGCATGTATTTGAGAATGAGACTGATTAAATTAGGTTTAGGGTAAATTGGCTTCTCACGAGCTCCCCCCTTCATCTGCTGGGCCGGACTATCAAAGATGTCTCAGTAATCAATTTTCTAGCCTGGCCCATACCTAATTGACGTTGTTTGCTCCACAGGTAAGAGAAAGAAGAAGCCGAGGCCAGCTTTTCCGGGCCTGTCCCGGCGGTACCACCTGCCCTGTGTAACAAAGAAATCGTGGGTTTGAATCTTTCCCTCTTCCTCTTCTCTGTACCATTCGAAGTTTTCAGTTAAAAATTAGTGGAAGACAGAATATGTTCTACTTCTTATGATTCCATTTATAAAATCATTTAATATATATATATATATATATATGAAAGTCTCTCTAAATTTAGGCGATTGCTATGCTCCGAGCATAATATACATCTTCCAGGGTTTGAGATGACCTCCTAACCTGCACTCTTCTTTAAAATAGCAAATGCTCGAGAGAGAAACGACAGCGTACCCCACAAAACACCGAACCGTTTTCCTTTCATCATACCTGTCCGCGTCGTTTTACCTCCCCCCCACTCGAGTTTTTTTTTGTTTTAGGAAAGGAAATGGTGTCACATCAGGGTCGGAGGTGTGGCATCTTATCAACAAGGTAGAGACCTCCCCGAACCGAAGTCATTGCTTCTCCTTGTATGGCTTATGTGGCTAGTTGCCTCTTTAACTCTAGGGTTGGACATTGACAATCCTCGATATCACATCAAAATATCTCGAGCCAATATGCTTTGATTGACACGTCAAGATTCGGTTACACTAGCTGATTAGGTACCGGTAAAGGATCGAATCGGTTAAAAAAAAAAGTCAATTACGACAAGTAATTTTCACGACTATATGATTTACCCTCTTTTTTTCGTTATTAATATATAGGTTAATTGGTGAGGGGCCTCCAAATATTCGGTTTGGTGGTACTTTTTTACCTTAAATTATCAGGTTTGAGATACATTGAAGTCGAAGCTATCGATTGTATGGTCAACGGGACAGGATTTAACTGTTGACAAAAAAAAATATCAAAAAATATTTTTCATTGATACTAATAAAAATTTAATATACTTTCAGCAAAAAGTTTCGAAATTTCTCAAAGTTGGGATTTTATTTCTTAAACATTAAATATATATATAGGGTAATTGATCTTGAAATATCTCGTTACCTTTTATCAACTTCTTTTTTTCTTGGAAAGGTTTCTTTAAACGTGTAAAGTAGTTGAAGCACTATTGAATGTGTAATATTAGAAATACTTTTTTTTTATTCGTGTAAATTCATTTTTTTAGGTATTATTTATGGGTTCAAGTTAAATGAGTAAAATCTCGATTATTTCAGATTTTTATAAGATGAGCATGTTCTAACTCGAACTTAAAACTTACAATATAAATCTCAAATTATTTGTCATCACATCACATTCCTTGTAAACAATTTTTCACTTCATGATCATCAAATGTGAATAAAAAACATGGAAAATGATATATTACAACTCAATTAAAAAATATTTTTCTATTCAATATATCTATTTGTTTCTTTGCAGTTAGATATAAGTAATTACACACCTTATAAATTACAAGACCACGCTTATTTTAGAATACTTGGTGCGATTTGTCGAAGACAGAAAGGGCAGAGATATGGGGGAAGTAAAGTTATTTACACTATTTTAGGACTCACTTGCACACTTACAAACTTCAAGTTTAATATTAAAAAATATTGTTTTAAAACTGAGGGAAAAAAAATACTTTACAGCGTTCAAAAGTGACTTTTCCAATGCCACGAAACCGAAAATTAATTAAATAATTTTTAAATAAAAACATTTTCAATCATAATCTCTATATTATATTTCAAAACAACCACTTGGTCAAGGATAAGCGTTCAAAGTTACTTTTCAATGCCACAAAACCGAACCTCAATGGGAACACGTTTTTGTTTGTGGAAAGTCTTGTGCTCGGAAAGTTTTCTTTAAATATTTCGAACTTTTTGAGGTGGCCTAATGTGAAAAATGGAAATCCACTCGGACTCGTGTTGAAACAAGCTATACGACAAGATCCCCGAGCGACCTTGGTCGGGGCTTAAAAGAGAGAAGACGGCAAATCTAGGAACGGACAATTAGTGGAAAAGGTGTCGAAAAAAAAATGATGCTACTAGTAGCTACTATTCCATTTCGAGCAAAACCCACTTTACAGAGAAAGTGAGGGCTAATCACTCGGCTCCTCCTTTTTCTCTCCTCTCTCTATTATCATCACCACTTGGAAGAATAAAATCACTCCTTCCGCATCCACTCACCATGCCTGCCAAGTTGAGGGATGCGACTCGGTGATGAACTCACTCACCCACCAGATGGTGTCGGGCTACTTGTCAAGAAAAAAATATTCTTTTTTAGCAATTGGAGTTCAAATCTCATACAAACCGTGAAAACCAAATGGGATCTTCATCGATTGCTAAGTTCTGGTCAGTATATTTTTTTTGTTTTTAAACAAGCCGGAGAAGGAAGCTTTATCATCTCGAGTCGACACGAGAAAAGTGGGTCGACCCGGATTGATGGGACGTGTTTCTGAAGTTGAAAAGCAACAAATGGATGGTGGTGATTGAACCTCGCAGCTTGCAAGTGGATCGGTGTGAGTCCAAAACAAGCTGTCACAAGCAAGCAGCTTTTCGCGGTGGCTGGCCCTCCTGGTTATTGAGGCCGAGCGATAAGAAATGAAAGCGACGGAGGATTCTGGTAAAGATCCACAGCCATCCAACCACCATTATAGGAGAGAGAGAAAGCAAATGGGTTTGTGTTTTGGGACAACAACCACTCTAAGATCACGATTTTGCCTCTTGGCATGGCACATGTCCTGTAAATATAAGCATAACAAAGTTTCGGTGGATTAGGACCACAATAAACTTGATTGATAGTTTGGTTAATATTATTTTTTAAATTATTTAAAAAAATAATAATTTTGATATCCCATATCAAAATAATTAATTTAAAAAAAATTGAAACATTTTAAAAACTAAATGGAAAACTGTACCTAAGGCTTGTAATAGATGCATATGGGAATAAAGCTTATTAAATGAGTTGACTTGTATCCACCTGTAGTAAAGAGGTGCTTCAACTACTTTGGCCACCATGAGAGACGGGAAATAAAAGAGGAAAAGGAAAAGATGTGTTTTTTTTCCTAGGAGGATTTTATTTTTATTTTTATTTTTATTAATATCGATATCCGAATTAGTTTGTGTATACCTCAACTAATTTCATAAACATTAAAGTTAGCAATTATATATGCTTCTAATAATCATTATATTAACAATCATATAGCTCAAACATAAAACTATATAGAAACAATTTTTTTAATTTCAAATTTTTATCATCACCTACTATATTTCCCTCTCCTGTTGTTAAAGCTGGTTTCTGCCCATTTTTAGATTCAGTGTACCTTGTGGATTATCTTTCATTCAATGGATATTTAAATGGAAAGAAAACCTCCCGGTGCGTAGTAGATCCGTGCTCAAGGTTCAACGAATGTTTCTTCTATAGCAAAGAAAACGCTTATTATTCGATTCTTAAAATTATTTTGTAGTGTAGTAGTCTTTCCTTTTAATTTTTTAAAAAATAAATTCCTCATATTATTTAAAGATATTTCTCGAGCGTATACCTTCCTCGAATAATGAGTTCTAAAGAGTTCTATTTCAAAGCTTCGAACAATCTTTCTAACAAAGATGAAGGAAAAGCTTCGAACAATCCCACGTAATTCGATTACCTTATCTCAATTATCTGCACTTCGACACGTGCCGCTCGAATGCAGGTTTCACATGCTTCATCACTGATTGATACAAGAATTGTCATGTAGCGTACCCGATTCTCGAATGTAGTTTGCCTTTCTACCGTCTCGGAGTTTAATTTACTCCTCTCTTTTTTTCAGTTTGTCACTGTGATAATAATTATTTTTTAAAATATTTTTTATTTAATAATATATCAAATTATTTTATTTTGAAAAAATATTTTTAACATCACCAGTATCAAAACAATTTAAAAATATCAAGAAGTAATAATTTTAAACAAAAAAAAATATAAAACGCTTCAGTCTTGCCTTTTTCTTCTTTTTTTTCCTTTCCTTCACCAAGAAAATGGCAAGTAAATTTCAAATAATGTGCTCGGGAAAAAACATCATGGTATCTTTCCTGACGATTACTAGCATAAAAGAATAGGAAATAGATATGGGAATTTATGTTTTTTTTTTCTTGTTTGAGAACAAGATTAGTAAATTTTTTATTTTAAGTGAGTGTTCAATTTTATAATTTGTTTTTTCAATTGTTTTTTTCTAGTAAAATATCCAGCTAATAATTTTTATATACTTTAAATATTTTTGATGCGGTAATGTTAAATATATATATATAATTATTTTAATTTAAAAAACTTTAAAAATGTCTTGCATGCATAGCAATATAAACACGCACCAAGCGAGAAAGAAAAACACGGTTCCAAGCATACAAAACAAAATAGCTGGTTCGAATCATAAATGAGAAAGATTTGTATTCTGTAGTCTGTACCCTACCAAACAAGGAAATGGGGGCATTTTCCCCGGATAAGACAAGAGCAAAACGACGAAGTTTATGAAACAGAAATGTGCAATAAAATGAAGTTCTATTAAAAAACAAATCAGTCAGTCTTTCTGTCTGGTGTTTGTAGACTCGTTGCATTATTGAAATAATATAATTTAGTTTTTTTATAGGATACGTTTGTTATTATTGTATTAATAGCCGTTTGGTAGTGAGGTTCTACTTGTGTTAGGAGGGAATGCAGGTGGTTCAGTGTTTGGTAAAGGATTCACTACAAAATTTTAAATTGTGGGATACATTGAAAAACGACGTCGAACCTCATTTTTGGAGAAGCAGTTGCTTCTCATGGTACGCACTGTGGTCTCTCTCACACTGGCACAAAACCATCTCGGGGTAAAGACGACCGAAGTTGTAAGCATCCTCACAGGCACTGACAGGAGCAGAAGTGTTGCCCTTTTTTGATTATCACGTGTGCACGTCCATAATTGAGCAGTCGTCGAGCTTGTGTTTTTCCCTCCCTCTCTCTAAATCATCTTGAATATTGCATTACTTCTTTCAAAAATTAAATATATCATGTGTGTGTTATATCAATTTCACTCCTCGTTTCAAATTTTTAAGTTAATTTTACTTTTTATTAATTGCCATTTTATTTTATCTGGTTCTTTTATGGAAATCGATCATCTTTCTTTTGGTTGTTTTTTTATTATTATTTTTCTAGATTTTTTTTATTTCATTTAATTTTTATATCATATTCAATCTTCATAGTGATTTATTTTGTTTCTTAATTTTGGATGATTATGAATTTTGTTTTGTGTTTTTTTTTTTCATATTTGCATTTTACAGGTTAATTTTGATCTCGTGACCCGAGTCGTGATTTTTGAAGATTAGCTTGATATATATTCAATATATTTTTTAGTTTTTTGTATATAAGTTTTTTTCTCGGTTTCATCCTTAAACATTAGGTTATTAGACCTTGTGCTTCATGATTTTTTTTATTTTGTGGGGTTATTCTGGTCTTATATCTCAGGTTGTGAGTTAATCGAGTTAACTTAGATAAATTATTTTTATATTATTTTTTAGTTTCACTTTTCAACATTTAATTTATCTAAGAGTTGACTTTCATTATTTTATTCAATTTCTTCTGCACTAGAGACTCCATGTCAAGTCATTTTTCTTTGTATCTTATTTATTTATTTTTTAATTTGTCGTTCAATATTTGCTTTGCTAATAATTGAACTTCATATTTCTTTTATTTTTCTCTTTATAATATTGTCTTGTTCTCATTCAATTTTTATTTTATCACCAAGTAAGAAGGTTGAGATATTTAGAGGAAAATTTTTCACAAAATTAACAGACATTTATTTATTTTAACTTGTTGTTGGGTTTTTATTGTCGTTAGCTTTTTTTTAATAATATTATTGAATTAATTAATATTATTGAATTCACTTAATGACTAACCCATGATTTATATTGAACTCTGAAATAAAAAATTGCAAGGCCATTTTTATGTTATCTCATTAACTGTTTGTTTTATTTAATTGAAGCGAAGACGATAATGTGGACAAATTCAGGATAAAAATAATAATATAAAAAGTCAAATTAAATTCCTTTTTTCCCGCATCCTCCCCTCCCGAGAAGGGAAGAGACGGAAAACTATTGGAGGCTGGCTTTGCTTAGGTAGACCCGGATTTCCACTTGGCTCGAGGATACCCATCCTATTTTAAAAGAAGAAAAATTATAAGAGCACATGAAAATAGTGTTGATTAGTTTTTATATTCAAGAAATATATTAAAATAATATTTTTTTTATTTTTAAGAAAATATTTTAGATATTAATATATAAAAATAATCTACAAATATAAATAAATTTTAATTTAAAGTATTGAAAAAAAACATTATTCAAATGCAGTGACAAAGTACCTATATACTAGAATAATCGGTGATATTTTACAATAAATATTTTAATTTTTCAATGATTTTTCAAATATAATTTTTTAAAATATATTTCCTGCGATGTGCTATTTCAATTATTTTTTAAAATATATTTTTTTATTAAAATATACAGTAAAAATAAATTGAACCATGAAATATAATGAAAAAAATATTTTTTTGTTTATTTTTCATCAGTTTAAATTTTTTTAAAAAGTATATTTCTAATAAATAAAACCAAACTCTCTCATCCATGCATTTTTTTTTATTTGAGGAAAATATTTTTCTTATGGAAAACATTACTTTTCAAGTAAAACATTATTATAATCATGAAAAAAATTAAAATGAGAAATTGAAAAACTATGAATAGATCATTTTTATATATTTATTGGAAAAAAAATACTTTTTTTTCCAAAAAAACAAAGAAAAAAACTAAAAACTAAAAAAGCACTTAAAAATAACGGTAAACAAATCAAATTTAAAATGATAAAATATATCAAGTATAAAGAACAGAAATATAAGAATTGTTTTCTCTGAAACATAATAAAAACCACTTATTTATCACCATTACCTGCCCGCTTTTTATAAGAAAATATTACAATTATACCATTTATATGATAAAAGACAGTTTCTATTAGTATATCTATATTAATTATAATTATATTGTGTCAGCTAATTTATTATAGGCTTGAAAATATAATGGCAAGACAAGGACCCCGTCACAGTCATACCTGTAAGCCTTCGTGGTCCAATGAAAATAGAGGCAAGGGTCCCCGAGCTTCATAATCAAGTGGGTGCTGTCTGAAAATGATGGTTGATTGATGCATGGATTTTTCTTGACACTTTTCAGTGTCTTCTGATTTCAGTTTATGCAGCTAGACAGGCGTGTTTTATATATGCATAAAATAATAGAACAGGCGAGGAAAAATCCAAACTAATAAAATTGAATTTGTTTTCTAGGAAGTAGGAACTGACAAGATCCGAGTAGCTGTGCTCTTAGAATAAAATTTTAATTGGCTGTGCTCATTTCAACACCACAGCGCTGTGTTATTAAAAATACAATAAAAAAATTAAAGAGTTGCACAGTCTGATTTTCAATTGCGCTTACTTTTTTTTTATAAATAAATTAAAAAAAAAAACTCGCAAAAAACAGGCTCTCTCTGTATTCACTCCCGTTTCAATAAATCTTAGCACGTACATGATAAAAAAAATATTATTAAATAATAATAGAAATCATATTCTATAATTTTATAGTTTAATTTTTTTAGAATGATATTAGAGCTTTTTTTTTAATTTAATAGTTACGAGTTCAAATCTAGTTATTCTTTTTTTATTTGATAAAAATGAAATATAAAATAGCATGTATTTATATAAATTATATTATAAAAATTTAATTAATGTTTTAAATAAAATATTTTTTTTATAAAAAATAATCGAAAAGGCGCCGCACTCTCCTCGGACTTGCCCGCAGCTTGCACGATGCCGATTATTCTCCATCATCGACATATTTTTTTATCGGTGTGTCTTCTCGAAAGGCATAATTGCCAGTCACCATTCCCCTATTGATGACATCGCAAGCCCACTATAATCAATGATGATCGCCCATCAATTATACTCATTTTTCGCCACTCATCACCAGACTATTCTTCATCATTATTTTTCTTCTTACGATAGAAGTTGAAATAATTGAAGTTAATAAATACCCCGACTTACAAATTTAGAAGCTGTTTGGAAGGCAGATTGTACCGCCGTTTTCCAAAATTTGAATTTTATTTGTTTGTTTTAAATAAAAAAATTTGGGTGTTTTTAAATTATTTTCATGTGCTGATGTCAAAAATGATTTTTAAAAAATAATAAAAAAATATAATTTTGATGTATTTTTAAATAAAAAACATTTTCAAAAGTAACCGCAACCGCTCTCCCAAATATACCCACGCTATTTAGATGACGTGTTCCACACCACCCATTAATCAAACCTAACCTTTTGTCATCTCATTGAAAGTACTATTATGTTTTTTTTCACATGATATGGTGTGTCACAATATATAGTGATCAAAATGCTGTAGATGATTATTCTTTTTCTATTTTTTTTTCTTATTTTGCCATATAAAATGCATGATTGTCCTTTGTTTCTAAATTTTCAATTTTAGTCCTTGTTGTTTAAATTATTTTTTTTGTTTCTTGTTCGTATTGTAAAGGCTTTTGTGTTTTCAATTTATTCAACTGATGTCACCTTTTCATATGTTTTTTTTTTATTATTTCTTTACTGATTTTTTTTTGTTAAAGTTTTAAGGCTTGAGATTTTATCCTTCAACTAAAGTTTTTGTTTTTTTTATTTTTCCAATCCAATCTTTTTTTGTTAGATCTATTTTTCAATTTGTTCATTTGATTTTTTTAGATTATTTTGTGTGATTGTTTTTTTTATGATTTCATTTTTTAACATTTAGTGCCTGTTTGGTATTGAGGTACAAACCAAGGTTTGAAAAAAAGCAGGAACTTTGCCGTTTGGTTACATAAGAAAAGCAATTTTATGGTCGTGGGACCCACCCAAAATATTACCAAAACGCAGGTTCACGGAAAGCAGAAAATAACTGCTTTCCGCGTGGTGAGTCTCCTGGGAGAGACAATTCAAAAATGTGATTCATGCCAGGGGATCGGAGATAATAAATATATATTAATATTAAATATATTATAATATTAAAAATAATATATTTTAATATTAAAATTAATATATTTTAATATTAAATATTTTTAATATTAAAATAATATAAAATTTAATTAAAATATAAATAATGTTTACATAATATATGTATATTAATATAAAAAATATATTTTTAATATTAAAATAATTTAAAAATTGCATTTTATCCAAAACAAATATCTGTTTTTTTTTCATGAATTATTAATTATATTTTATTGTTATGATTATTAATATATAAAATTTAAAAAATAATTTATATATATATATGTGTGTGTGTGTGTGTGTGTGTGTGTGTCTTTTAAAGTAATTTCAAATGTTGACAACAATATGAAAAATATAATAACCAAACACACAAAACTACTTTTTTTCAACCTCAAACTCAACCACAGTTTTAACCAAACACTTCACTGCTTATTTTGAACCACAGTAAAAGCGCTTTTTATGAAACTGCTTTTTTTCAACCTCAACCACAACAGCAACCGCAATACCAAACACACCCTTAGTTTGCTTGGAACTCGGCTTCGTACAATCTTATCATTCTGCATTAGCTTTTTTTAATATTAGTTTTGTGATTGTATTCATTTTAATTTTTATGAGTTTAAATTGGTTTCATTATATAGATCACAAGTTTTGTTTATTTTTTTTAATATTTTTTAAAATTATTTTTTTGTTGATTTTTTCAAGATTTATTATAATCCATCTATATATTTTATTATGAAAATGAAATTTATTTTGAAAAATAAAATAATATTTTTAATATGCTGAAGCCTTACATAATATTATTTTCAGGATTCAAGTTTATTTCTTTATAGTTTAGACCACAATTTTTTTAAATGTGAATTTGCTTTTATTATTATAAACAAGAACTTTCAGTAAATACAATTGAGAAAATCTCTTATTTTCACATAATTGAATATATTAACCTATATTCATCTACTAGTTATATTACAAACACAATAAACCGCGTGGGTTTTCCACTGTAGACTGTCTCTAGAATCACAGTGGATTTGAGCAGTGCACGGGGCAAAATTGGCCCTCGGGCGCGCGGCGTGAAGGGGCTGGCAGGCGGGGATATTCTCGATTTTTCCTCTTGATTTTCTTTTTTACAAAAAAAAAATTCATTTGTGAACAGTGTATTGACGATTTCGTCCCCGGTAATAGGACAAAAACAGGCATCCGGCTGAGGGCACCAACGTAATTGCGCGCGGTCGGACCGGCCCGGTCCGGTCCGCCGCAACTTTTTAATTTTTAATTATTTTCTGAAATGGCTAAATACAGTTTTAGCCCCTAATAAGACAAAAACAATTAATTGGGTCAAGGGACAGGACGGTAATTGACCCTATTTTTTCAATTTAATATTTGGCATCTGAGAGTGCGTCCGCCGCACGCGCCAGGCAGTTTTCCGCCTCACGCCCTGTTTAGGCGGCGCGTGCGGCCTCCTCCGGTGGCCGGAAATTGTATCCCGGAGGACAGAACGATGCGCCGCCGCGTGGTCTTCCTCCTGCGGTGGTGCGTGTAACCACCACATGTCCGTGGACGCGGCGGAGGCCGGTTAAAGCCGCCGACCACGTTTCTCTCTCTCCTGCACGTCAATGTGCAGGAGAGTCCCCCATGTTGCGTTACTTTTCACTTCGGTCCCTGGACTTTGAATTTCGTTTTTGGTCCTCAATTCTTTGATATAAATTTTGATTTTGTTTAATTGGGTCCTCCGATTTTAATTGATTAAATGTGAAAGTTTCACTTCGGTCCTTATACTTTCAATTTCCGGGTTGGTTGTATATAACTCAATCAATTCGGTACAAAAATTCTGATTTTTGCAATTTTGTCCTCTGATTTCAATTGACAATAAATGTAACTTGCATTTCAGCCCTTTGACTTTTAATTTTTTAATTTAATCATTTTATATTTGAATTTCATTTCAGCCCTTACACTTTAATTTTTTTAATCCCTACTTTTGTCCATGTATATATAAATGTATTTAACACAACAACAGCAATAATAATAATAATAATAATAACAACAACAACAACAACAACAACAACAACAACAACAACAATAATAATAATAATAATAATAATAATAATAATTTAATTATTTTTCATTCTTAATCTTTTGTTATTTTTTTTCCCTCCCGATAATCTGATAATTTTTTGTTTTTCCGGTAATAGCAATGATATTTTTTTTTAAATTTTTATCTTTTGTCAAAGTTTCTGGGATATTTTTAGTCTTTCATTTATTTATGTTTCTTTCATTATTAACATAATAATAATTATTATTATAAGAATAATAATAATAGTGATTATTATTAATATTATAATAATAGTGATTATGTATTCTATTATTATAATAATAGTGATTATTTATTCTTTCATCATAATTATAATAATAATAATAATTTTTAATTTGTTTTTCTTGCTTGCTGTTTTGTTCATGCTTTTTATTTTTTTCCCTTGGTATAATTTAATAATTATTTTTTTTATTATGGTGGCAATAATAATTTTAAATATTAAAACTCCGATGTTGCTATTGTGATAATATTTTAAATTAATATTGCTTCCTTTTCCGTTTTATTTTTTATTTGCTCTTTCTATTAATTGATTTTTATAATTTTATTATCTGCACAATAATGATTTCAGTAAATAGTTTTTTTTCTTATTCAAATATTTAGCTCTTTTTTCTAATATTAGTGCGCGCTCTTTTGTGATAGTTTATGACGCAATACCTATATTCAAAAAAATGTAATCTATGCTTACGTGACAAACTCAACTCAAAATTTTAAACATTTTATCTTTTAATCGATAATTTTTATTTACTTATATCATATAAATTTATCATTATAGATTTACTTATGTTAAATTATATACAAAAAAATACTCGCGGCAACGCGCGGGCAATTATCTAGTAAATAAATACACGATGTCAATAATTGAGAAAGTACGTTCTTGTCCTCGATTCTCGAGATCCTCCATGAATATATATTTTTCCAGCACCACCTTCTGTAACCTACAGAGTTGTCCTTGACGGCTGGAGGCTTTTCATGGAGGAGAACTGCTAGTTATTTACTCTCAGCATACTAAAAAATTCACCATCAGGGATCTCTACATTTTTTTTAATTTAAAATAAAAAAATAATTATTTCAAAAAAACTTTTGAAAAGTAATGTTTTTCTTACGTCCCTTAAGTATCAGTAGCAAAACAATAATAATAAAATTAAAATATCAGTCTGTTTGGGAGAGTTTTTTCCAAAGTGTTTTTGAAAAAAAAATGATTTTTTTATATTTTAAAATTAAGTTTTTTTAGATTTTTAGGTAATTTTGATGTGCTGATATTAAAAATATATTTTTTTTAAAAAAACAAAATATCATTTTAATGTATTTCTAAATAAAAAATATTTTAAAAAACAACCGCAATCATAAATTCACGATCTAGCGTTATTATGTATTTTAAGTAGTCATAGTAGAGAATATAAAAAGAAATCCACAAAATAAAACATTTTACTAGTCCCTCTTTGATTGGTTGTTCGAAAAACGTGTGGTGGAGCAGGGCATCCTAATCACAGTAAGGAGCTAATTAATAATAAAAAAGGGGACCAAATCTATCAGCTTATCAAACACAATCTTCTGATATTCTCTCCTCAAACGAACACCCCAAAAGCTAAGACACTGACTCCAGCCATCCCCTCTCCCCTGTCCCTGTTGCCCCGCATGATAAGCTTCGGTGGGCACGGCATCTCTCTCCAATCTAACCCGAAAGCACACCGGAAGAGGAAGAAAAGTGGAGGCAAATGAAACCAACCCACAAGAAGAAGAGAATATAGGCTGTGCTGTGCGGTTTCTTACTTTCTTTAGCTCCAATGGTTAACGAACCGGACCCACCGGGCCAGGCTCGACTCCAGTCTCCACTCCCCTCCTCAATAAATAATTCATAAAGCTGTCGAAGTAAACACCCTGTCCTATTTTTTATTGCAACCTTAAAAGCACGAAGAGAATTCAGGCCTCCTCGGCCTCGATATATATACAAGCGCAGGTCCCTTTCTGGCTGGCCGGCGATGCCGACGCCGGTAAGCGTAGCGAGGCAATGCTTGACAGATGAGGCGGCGCGTGCTTTGGACGAGGCTGTCGCGGTGGCGCGTCGGAGAAGCCACTCCCAGACGACCTCTCTGCACGCCGTGTCTGCACTGCTAGCTCTCCCGGACTCGACTCTCAAGAGCGCCTGCTCACGTGCCACGACGAGAGCGTACTCCGCGCGCCGCCAGTTTCACGTTCTCGACCTCTGCGTCGGCGTCTCTCTAGACCGGTTACCATCTTCGAAAACGCTCGAGGAGGACCCGCCGATATCGAACTCCCTCATGGCAGCGATCAAACGGTCACAGGCGAATCAACGGAGGCACCCTGATAATTTTCATATGCACCAAATACACTGTAACCAGCAAGCGGCGTCGGTTTTGAAAGTTGAAATGAAACATTTCATTTTATCGATTTTGGATGATCCGATTGTTAGTCGGGTATTTGGGGAAGCCGGGTTTAGGAGTACTGATATAAAAGTGGCGATAGTTCAGCCGCCGGTTATTCAGACTTCGAGATTCCCACGGGCCGGATGTGCCCCCGTATTTCTATGTAATTTACCAGGCTCGAATAGCACAGTTCCGGGCAGACCACCCGGCTTTAGTTTTCCGTTTAGTAGTGGGCTTGATGATGATGTTGGCGATGAAGATGTTTGTAGGAGAATTGGGGAGGCTTTAGTGAGGAGAGAAGGGAAGGGAAGAAACTTATTACTTGTTGGGGCTTTATGCAAGTAATGCTTTAAAGGGTTTTGTTGAGAGTGTAAATAAAGATAACAAAGGAGGTGTTCTGCCTAGTGAGATTAGTGGGGTGAGTGTAATTAGCGTTGAAGATGACGTTGTTCATTTTGTTAGTGAGGGAGGGGGAGACACGGAGAAGATGGGGTTGAAGTTCGAGGAGTTGGGTCAGGAATTGGAGCGGTGTTCGGGTCCGGGGATTGTTGTGAATATCGGAGATCTCAAGGTCTTGGTCGGTGACAATGTGTGCAAGGATGCTGTGAGTTATTTAGTTTCGAAATTGACGGGTTTATTGGAGGGTTTTAGGGAGAAAATCTGGTTGGTGGGAGCTGCAGATAGTTATGACACGTATTTGAAGTCTGTAGGGCGGTTTGTGGGTGTGGAAAAGGATTGGGATCTTAGGATTCTGCCCATTACTTCTTACAAGAGTCCCATTGGAGGTTTTGGTTCGAAATCGAGGTGAGCAGTTTTGTCCTGTGATAGCTTTTCTTTTCTTGTTGCGTCAAAAGCTGAAAACATCCTATATCATGCTTTCGTTGGATATTTCTTAAAATTTGGATGCAAGAATTTCTATTCAGGGCGGTGGAGAGTTTAATTTTGACGTGTGCATTTCTGATGATAGCATACTGTAGGAAGAAGATAGGGGAAAGATATGGCCGATAATGACTGGCATGAATTTGATTTGATTTGTTTGTTAATGATTGTTTCCATGAGCCAGAGTTTGCTGCTGTTTTAGACTTATTTATTCGTGTTCTAATTTGTTATCTTGATTGCATTAGCAGATGCATTTTCTAACCTTTTTCTTTACATATTTTTTTTGGCTACCTGTTGGTTCTATTCCTGTGTGGTTGTTGTTAGTTATATTGCTTGTGTGCCAAGTATTACCTTGTTCAAATGGCACTTATTCTTGCTGCCGAAGCATTATTCTTGTTCCATGAAGTGTAAAATATAGTGTTGCACACTGATGATGAGATATGACACCATGCTAATGGCTAGTGATATTCAAAAATCAATTATGCAAATATGCATGCTGTGCATACAGTTTAGCTTCTGACCATCTTTTACCCATTCAATCTCACAGTTACCTGCTCATGAAACTTACAGCTTGTTGGGGTCTTTTGTTCCGTTTGGTGGGTTCTTTTCTACCCCGTCTGATTTCAAAATCCCACCAAACAGCATAAATCAATCAATCACACGTTGCCACCTTTGCAATGCAAAGTATGAGCAAGATGTCGCTGCTACCCTGAAGATGGGCCCGACAATATCAGTTGCTGAACAGAGCTCAGAGAACTTACCTTCTTCGCGACAACTGGCTGAATTGGACATGAGAAAGGCAGTGGACATGGTCAAGGTGTGGTTACTCTGTGGTTGCAAATATTTGACTTAGCTCACGATGCACACACAATACCGTATTTGGTTCTAGTATGAATTGTTAGCGAAGATCTATCTGCACGCTATGTATTTTCTGTTTTTCTTTGGTATTAGTGGCAATATTTATGGAAGCGTGTGCTTCATCTTCAGTGCAGACCAAAGATGATGGTACTTCATTGAATGCTAAACTCTTGGCTCTACAAAATAGATGGAATGATATTTGTCAACGTCTCCATCATGCTCAGCCATTCTCCAAATTTGCTGTTTCCCAGTCCACATCTCAGGCCTCCATTGCTGAGGGTTTTCAGTACCTAGAATACAGGAAAGAGAGCAGAAGCAATAGCAGCAGCAGCAGAGATTCATCACTAAATGAGAATCAATATGCAAATCTAAATTTTGGTGTTTCTTTTCGACAAGCAGAAGATCTTTCCTGGTAAATTCTGTGTAGTTTCTGAAGTTGAGAATGTGAATCACCAATCTAAGCCGCTCGAAGAGGTTCCAAGATGTCAGCAAGTAGAGAAAGAGAGCCCTTGGTTCACCCCTTACCCCATGGCCAATGTGAGTCTGCCCACTGACAGGACATCATCATTTTCTGTAACTTCTGTAACCACAGATTTGGGGTTGGGAACACTTTATGCATCAAGCACTCGAGAGCCGATTACCGCAAAGTTTTGTGACCCTAGGGAGCATCACGAGCTCTTCTCACGTCCTGGTTCTGCAGGGGTATGATGGAAATACAACACTTCAAATTGCACAATCTTCTTCCTGCTCTGGCCCTTCTTCAGGAGGGCAATTCGATTTAAGAGATTTCAAATCAGTGATGAGAGCTCTTTCTGAACAAGTTGGCTGGCAGGATAGAGCCACGCATGCTATTAGCGAAGCTGTATCCCGCTGCAAAGCTGGACACGGAAGGCACCGCGGTTCAAATTCCAAAGGAGATATTTCGTTTACTTTCCTTGGACCTGACAGAATTGGAAAGAAAAAAATAGCGTCAGCACTTGCTGTGGTAATGTTTGGCAGTATCGAAAGCTTCATCTCCGTGGATTTGGGTTCCCATGGTAAGGTTAACTCGTCAAACTCAATTCTTAAAAGCCAAGAATTGCATGATGATGAATTAGGGAGGTCGACAACTGTTGTTGACTATATTGCCTCAAAGTTGAGCAAGAAACCCCATTCTTTAATATTTCTTGAAAATGTAGACAAGGCTGATCCTTTGGTCCAGAATAGCTTGTCCCATGCTTTGAGGACCGGTAAATTTCCAGATTCACGTGGAAGAGAAGTCAGCACCAACAATACAATTTTTGTCGCGACCTCAGCAATCACAGTGGGTAATACAAAGTTACTATCAGAGAAAGAAACCTTGAGGTTTTCAGAGGAAATGATACTCGGAGCTCAAAGCTGGCAAATGCAAATAATAGTGGAACATGTTGCAGAGGCTGCCACTAAAAGCAGTCAAATGAATGTGAGGATTTCAAGAGAAGTAACTTCTGCAATCTCATCTGCAAATAAAAGAAAACAAGATGTAACCAGTGGCTGTATGGAGCAGGAAAGCAGCCGCGAGTCTAGCAAACGGGCCTGTAAGGTGTTGAGATCCTTTCTGGATTTGAATCTTCCTGTGGAAGATACGGGTGAAGAGTGTGCCGACTACAGGGGACTATGACAGTGACTCTATTTCTGAAAATCGCACAAGCTTGGTTGGAAGACTTTTCTGATCAAGTGGATGAAAAGGTGGTATTCAAGCCATTTGATTTTGATTCTCTTGCTGAGAAGACAGTGAAGGAAATCAGCAAACAATGTCAGAGGGTATTTGGATCCGATGTATTGCTGGAGATTGATCATGAAGTACTAGTACAGATACTTGCAGCTTCTTGGTTGTCTGAGAAGAAGAGAGCAATGGAGGATTGGATTGAAGAGGTGGTTGGGAGAGGGTTCAGTGAAGCCAGGCAGAGATCCCATTTCGGTGACCAATGTAATAACATAAAGCTACTTACTTGTAGAGGCCTTGTGGTGAGAGAGCAAGCTCCTGGAATATGTCTGCCATCTAGAATTAAATCTGTGAACTGATTTTTTACAGATTAGTGTTTCTTGTAATTATATGTATAGTAGCGTATAGCTGTAGTATCTGGAAAGCCCTTTTGGTCAATTGATCCCATAATCTTTTTTGTGCAGCTATCATTGTGGATCTTTTTTTATAATATTTTGTGGTAGAAAAGGGAATGCTCATAGTAGTTGCTGGCCATTAACATGCCAGAGCAGTTTCAACTATCAACCATGCCATACATGAAATACAATAAGAAATGACAGAAGCATCTCCAAAAAAACCAGTGTGTCGACAATTTCTGAAAAACTCAGGAACAAGTTGATGGATTTACCTATATATACCATGGAAGCATTTCAAAATATGGTTTCTTAGCTGCAAAAACTTTGATGCAACGATTTGCTGGGGAGATGTTTACTAGGGGAGATGCTTTCAATGCCAGTGTAGTCATAGCTGAAGAGTAGAGAAATCAAACCTTCAAAACGACGACGCCGATCCTATTCTGTTCCTTGTCGAAGAGCCCTGGCAAAAGCTTTGAAGGTTCCCCGATAATCATGATGAGATCCAGCAAGCTGTGGTCCAGAGTGGAGCAGTCTTTTATAAAATATATATTTGACAGCAAGCAAACAGCAGCAAGCGATGGACAGAAAAGGCTCGACATCATTTGTGAACTATTTCCTCGCTGCCTCCTGCAGATTCAAAGCTCGGAAGATTTATATTGTTTTTGTTATTGCATTTCAAAAATATATTTGAAAAAAAATAAAAATAAATTCTTTATTTTTTATTTTAGATAATATTTTTTTGGTATTTTCAGATAATTTTCATGTGTTAATGTCAAAAATATTTTTTTATTTTTTTAAAAAACCTCATTTTAATGAATTTCTAAAAAAAAATATCACTTTGAGAGTAAACACGCTCCGGCATTTAACCTCGTTTGAAAATTGCAGGCTTGCAGCCGATTGGGCTCAGACTCCCTCGCCATTACGTAGATAGGCCTTTCTAGAAAAAGTCAAGTAGGCCCAGCCAAGTCCAGACAAACACGGCCCATACAGAATCCTTAGAATTAAGCCCGTCAGCCCCCGTTATCTATTTCTAGGAACTTCCTAAATTGAAACAAAAATACCCTTCTCCTCTTGGGATCAAGAAGTTGGTTTTTGTTTTTATGTACGAGAAAATCCAAACCATCATACATGCTGTGTGAGAGTATAATAATGATTGTTTTTACAGTGTTTTTTTAAAAAAATATATAAAAAATAATTATTTTTAAAGAATTATTATACATTTATGGAAATTTCTCGTTTAAGTAAAAATATATTAAAAGAACAAATTAAAAAATAAATAAACCAAAGCTTCTCGTTAAAAAGTCATGGAAACTTCATTTTGATTCATGAAGTCTCCGTTTATACATTTATGGTACATATAGTTCTTAACTTTATTTTTGTCATGTTTAAATAGTTGTTTGAAATTATAGTTAAAGTTATTTTTTAAAGTGTTTTTTCATTCAAAAATACATCAAAATGATATTTTTTATTTTTTAAATATTATTTTTGACATCAGCACATGAAAATGATCTAAAAACACAAAGAAATTATAATTTAAAAAATAAAAAATTTAAAAACACTTTTTAAGTACAATGATAAATAGAGTCATTGAGTACAATGAAAGAAAAAAGAGTTGATGGAAAAGAGAAAGGGCTTGGCTGGCCACATTTCAGTAATGAAGAATGTAGATTTTAGTGTTAATGAGTTTTTCTTGTAATATGAGATTCCATGGACGTGGTTTACAACTTTCATCTATCTAAAAGAAATAAATTGAAATTGAATTTTTTTTATATTAATTATAATTTTGACTTTTTATTACTAATAAAAAAGGTGTTTTAAGATTAAAAAAGAATTTTCTTAGATTGGTATAATTGTTTTTAGGTGTTCTCATGTGAAAAAAAAGTTGAAAATAACTTTTTTAGGTTCGGTAACCTGAAACTCTTTTTTTTTATTAACGTGAGTGTCTAGGTCAGTTTGTGTATATCTCGACTAATCTTACATGCTCTAAAATTAATAATTATTTAAATCTCTAATAACTATCATATTAATAAAATAATACTTGAATCTGAAATCACATAATAAACAAACTCATTTATTTGAAGCTTTTTATAACATGGCAAAATATGATTACCCAAAACTCTCCTTTTTTTTCCAGTCAAATGATGACACTTTGTTCATATTATTGAAAAAAATATAATAGATGAGATGCTACCCAACTACTAAAAAACAAAAGCTACATGCTCTAGCTTGATCCTTTTTCTTCTGTTTTTTCAGACCAATCATGTTAGGTTATCCTGTTAGACTTAGTTGTCTAACTTGTCTATTATTATTATTATTATTTTTCATTAAAAATCAATGTAAATAAAAAAATGATATATAAAATAAAAATTCTCCTAAAATTTATATTTTTTATAATGCAAATCACAACCTTTCTTGTGAATAGAAAAAAAATAATTTTGAAGTTAAACTCGACGCCCAAGCTTTAATATTTTTTCCACAAAGTTTTTTTTTTCATTTCCCTCTTTATTTATTTTTTTAAAATTTCATTTTCAGGCTTTATTTTTACAAGAGGTTATATTTGAACCGACCAAATAGGCTAAATCATGTTGGGTGATTTTTATACACAATTTAATTTATAAACTTGAGTCAGATAAGAAGTTAAGTGTAATATTTTTTTTCCATATCAAACTCAATTTTATCCTTGGATTTTCTATACTTGTTGGGCATGTTGCTTTTGAATTGGCAAAGCTAAACGGGTTGTGTGGGAGCAATTTCATCGAGGTTTTATTTTAAACTCGAGTTAGGTAAGAAGTTGAATCATGAGGGTTTTTTTAATGTTTATTTCATTAACATTTGTTTTTTTCAATCTCATCCTCTTATTTTTTTTTAATTGTTAGTTGAAATGTCTTGGAAATAATCAAGACAACAAAGTACTTCTCATATGGTTTGTTTAAACACAAGAGTTACACAAAGAATCCTATCAAAAGGTTTAAAGGTTGACTCGTTGAATCAATTTTATTAAAAATATAAAATATTTTCTATTACTTTAATATTTCTTGATACACTAAAAAAAAATTCCAAAACAAAATATTTTACAATACTCATATTACTTCTCACATTAAAAAAATATAAAGAGATGATAAAAAATAAAATCCATGACTTAAAGATGAAAAATAATAAAAATATAGTACTTATCTCTCCTCATTGGCATATATTTTTTTCGAAGTGGATTCAATTATAGAACACTACTATTTAATCACTAATCACCATAAAAATAAATTTCTCCTAGACGACTCGAGATATTGATTGCCAGGAGAAAGGGTGGGAACACAGAGCCTTTTGCCCCCGACACGTGTACGTCAATTATAAGTTTTCAACATCCAAAACCTTATTACCGGTGTTAAGGATAGTCCAAACTAAAGGGGGTCATGACAAGCTCACTTTGTCTCTATGTTTTTTTTTTCCACTCTTGAAATTTTCATGTGACGGTCCTGAAACTCTGTTTTGGGCTCACAACGATCACTTATTCTCTTGAATATTTATTTATTTATTTATTTATGCAGTGCCCGTTGCCTTTTTCCATCCTTCAATTATTAAAGTTGATTTATGCATCGTGACGTGTATTTGGAATTACACTGTAAATTGATTGACAGGTTGAAGATGGAGCAATTCAAATGTATTTTCATGGTTTGATGTTTCTCTCTTTTTTATTTATATATATATATATATATATATATATATATAATAAAAATGATGGTGGAGAACAAATTGGAGGAGGACAAGCTCAGATAACGGGGTTAGTGTTTGTTTGATATTACGGGTTTAAAATTGTTTTTTTTTAAATTAAAAAAATGATATTTTTAAATTATTTTAATATGACGATGTAAAAACTAAAAATATATTATTTTAAAATATTTTTAAATAAAAAAACATTTTTTTTAAAATCTCAACCTTAATTACCAACATTATTTTTACAAAACACACTTCGAAGTCATTTTAATTTACTACTACCATAAAAAATATCACATCCTTGATTTTATTCAGAGGGAAGACTATCAATGTTGTGACCAATAATTGAGGAGGGTTTGGCAAGAAAATTCTCACCCGAGCATTCTCCGTCGTCGTACTGCTGTGGACACCCTGCCTGTGCTCACGGCCCAGTGGACAGTGGATTTTGCTAGAAGCTAGCTTCTTTTTTATTTCATCCACGGTACCCCAGGATAAAAAGTCCGAGGTGGCTGGCTACTAAAGTCAACATGTAGCAGCGCGACTTCCATCGGGATGCAGAATAACCATTTAAAATTTGCAGCGTGACCAGTAAACTGGTGTGTTTTTTTGACTTTTCAGTCCAGCCCGGTTTTGTACTGTGTTTTTAGAATTTTTATTTTATTTATGTTGTTTTCATATAATAATATTAAAAATAATTTTAAAGTAAAACAACATATTTTAATATATTAAAATACTATATTTTGTATTTTTTAACATTTCTTTAGAAATTATCACATTAATTATTTAAAAATATAAAAATAATAATTTTAAAGCTGATTCATTTTTTTTATATAAAAAAATACAATTAAACTGTAACGGATAATTGCTGTCATATCCATCAATTCTCTGTTTTTTCCTCCTCATCTCTTTATATCTTAATCTTATGACACCACTTCTATACATTGTGGTATGATGCCAAACCATCATCACACATTTCAGATATAAAATGCTTTTTTTATTATCATATATATATATATATATATATATATATATAAGCCTCATATAGCATAACTATTAATTCTAGTCTTTTTCTAATATCTTTAAAAATTAAACATTTTTATTTTCATCCTTAAAGGTATGAAAACTACAATGGTGAATTTTGAACCCTGATACAGAGGAAGGTAACAAGTCTTCCTCTGCTAGACCAAGACCCACCCGCAATGGTGAATTTTATTAATATATGTTTTGTGCGCCTCTCTCTCTCGTGTCCGATCATTGTGTGGCATTTGCACATTGTGTTCGGTTGATCTAGTATTTTCTAGTTTTATTTGTCTAGTTAAATTACCAATTTATTATTTTCATCCCTTAGAGGTACGAGAATTTTGAACCGTGGTGCAGAGGAAGGTAACAAGCATTCCTCTGCTAGGCCAAGACCCACCTGCAATGGTGAATTTTATTAATATATGTGTTGTGCGCCTCTCTCTCTCGTGTCCGATCAGTGTGTGGCATTTGCACATTGTGTTCGGTTGATCTGGTATTTTCCAGTTTTATTTCTACAGTTAAATTATCAATTTATTATTTGGTTTTGACAAGAAGATGAAAGTTGTATAAGGGTATTTTTGGTTTTTTTACCTGATCTTGAATAGTGGAATAACAATTTTACTCTCAGGCGGGACGCGTGGCAAGAGGTAGAGGTGAAAATATTTAAGGTTTTTCATGTATTTTTGCACAATGAAACAACCTTAATATTCTCTGAAGCGACAAAAATAAAAGTCCGGAGTCAGGGACATGGTTGTACTTTCACTTTGAGATTTTTTTTTATTATTATCACTTAATCTAAATATGGTTAGTTAATTTTTATTTTTTATTTTTTTTTCCGCAAGCACGTTATCCAAACAAGCATTCAGTTTTCACACGATTGGGCTATTGTATTTTGAGCAGTTCAATGGTTAGATTTTTTCTCACTAAATAATTTATTTAATTATTATTCTCCACGACAACTTCATTTTCTTAGTTTTTTTTAACAAAATCTTCTTAGAATGTATTATAATTCCTACTGCATTTTCGGTAAAATGCTGTAATTTAATTCTTCAATGGCCTTAGCCATTTATAATATCAATTGTCATTAAACTCTGTTAATTTTATTTTAAATTATCCATAATTCATGTGGACTCTAACTCACGGCCACGCCCCTTATGACGCGGCAAATATTTTTTTTTTATGAATAAAATGATTTCAATAAACATTTCGTATCAAAAGCAAATAAACCTGATGATTAGCCAAATATGATGCTCCGTCCTATTTGGTACCGTTGTTGATAAGATTGTTTTTCAAATTATTTTTTATTTAAAAATGTATTAAAATTATATTGTTATATATTTTTTAAATTATTTTGATATTAACATATCAAAATAATCTAAAACCATAAAAAAAGTAATTTATAACAAAAATAAAAATAAAAATAAAAATAATTTTTATTTTCAAAAACATTTTTGAAACGTGGTGTGAAACAGGAATGAAATGTGATTATTACAAGCAAACTATATTAATAGAAACATGACCCTGTCGAGTGTACAAGATTCGATGCATTAGATTTAGTGGGTGGTGAAGTTTAGGAAAATATGTGCTTAATGAGCATATCATATCCAAAAAAAACTTTATTTTTTTAGATTTTGTATATGATCTTGGACAATCTTTCATAACACAAGCACTAAGGACATAATAAATTACAATGTCTCTCTATTTACAATAATAATTCATAACAAAGTAAAGATTCTACTATATTTACAAGTGTATACAAAGTCTTATCAATGATATAATATACAGGAGATATTTATTTCTTGTAAAAAAAGTTAGAAATAAAATAAATAAATAAATAAAAATTCTCTTGAAAAAAGAAGATTATATAAACACTCCGTGAAGTATTTCCACAAAGTTTTCGTCTCATGATGAAGTTGTAGGAGGAATATGACAAGTTTATTTTTATTTTATTTTATTTTATTTTCAACATGTAAGACTTGGGGTTCAAGAACCAGAAAGTCTTGGTGCGAGCCATGCTCCTATTCCATTGACCATGGTGTAGCCGGATAGGGTGATAAATGAATACATGCCCTAACTCGGCACACCTAGCATAAAGGCAACTTTCTCACTCCACAAGTGAAAACGACATGATCAAAGCCTTTCCTGACCCTTTCATGGGGTCTTGGTCACCATATCTTTCATGCAATCTTCGATGTCGTTTTTGTTTCTGTGGGGTCCTACTTTGAAGCATACCTCTTACCGTGGACTTTTCATCAAGCTTGACATGTTCAATTAATCATAGTCAAATTGGTCCCGAGCCTTTTTCTTTCTGGTTTGTAATATAATAATTTTTTTATTTAAGATGATATATAATTTTTTTTTTTATTATCATTATATTAAAAAAATATATATATATAAATAGCATTTCAAATAAAAAAATTTCAAACACTTTTTTTTATAAAAAAATCACAATGTTCATAAATGTGATTGAAATTATTTTTCAAATGTTAGTTTTGTTCCCAATTTTACTCGTTCATTTAGACTTATAAAATATATTTTTCAAGGAGTATATATATATATCATGGAATCACTCTTGAAAATCAGTAATATTAATTTTAAAAGTTATACTTCATTTTTTTTTTTGACTTTAAATTTAAAAAATGATGTTTTTAAATTGTTTTCATGTCCTGATGTTGAAATAATTTGTTGGAGTTGGAGCTAGTACTAGTAATATCGGTGTTGGTATCAGTATTAAATAACAAGGAAAATGACGGTCATGAGACTGATTTTTAATTTATATAGCACATCAACAAAATATTTATTTTAAATTTGTTAGTTTTTACCTAATGAAATTCTATTGACATAATTATTTTGTAATGTATTTTTAAGTTATTTTGAATAATATATGAACCTTAATTAAAGAAGTTTTATGGTCATAATTATGTTGTATTGTATTCAGAAATTTTTATTTATGATTTTATGATTTTTCTACCTACACGATTTTAGCTGTGATTTTACGATTTTTGTACAAAAAAATTCAGGTACGATTTTACGATCCGAGTTTCCGAAGCCCCTTCCGTGTCGTGTCAAAATCGTGATTTTGACAACTAAGGATATTTCAATGTTTGAATTAATAAATAAAGAGTATTTTTCTCACTTTAATTTATAATAAACATTATTTTTTTTAACTAACCTAAAATAATAATTCCTCTATTCATTAAAACTAATTTAAGAAGAATTTATAACTATCCTTCAAAATATAATTTATTTTTAAAAAGCTAATGTAGTTAAACTTTGATATGATCAATTATTAAATCATTCATCTAAACACATTAAATAATAAAATAACTAGTTAAACCAAGGACATGTCAAATAAAATCCTTACACAATACAAAAATAAAATACAATAAATTTGAAAATACGATATGATAATTTTATTATAAATGCATATTTTTGGTTTTTATTTATTCTTCACTCTAGATATAACATGTTTTAATTATCATATTAATCTTTAAAATGATATTTTCATTTTCTTTCAGTGTTAAAATCGCACTTATTTAGTAAAAAAAAAATTCTTCTTATATTTATTTTTAATAAAAACCACTCTTTGCTTATTTTTTTAATTTATAATAAACATTTAACACTAACTCGTTCATTTTTTTATTTTTTTTTCAAAATCACTAAATAATATAAAATAAGTTATTATTTATTTCGAGCGATTTATTTTTTCTCATTGATTTAATGAAATGTAAAAAAAAAAAACAAGCTTTTAATTCAATCACACTATTAAGAAATATTTTAAAAGTTAAAATATCGTGCATGTGATAAAAACATATTTAAAAAATCATAAACTGAAAAAGTGAAATTATAAAATATTTAAAGAGATATCTGCAAAAACAAAATTTTATAACTTTCATTTAAAAAATAAAATTTAACTGGCCTTCGTTTATGTTTTCCACGTCACTCCTATGAAAGATGAAAAACAATGTAAGAGCTCAATTATTCCCGTCTCTCTACCAAACATTACCAAAACACTAAACCACGTGAGTTTTCTACTGTGCACTGTCTCTAGAATCATTGTGGATTCGAGCAGTGTACGCCCGAATTTGGCCCTCGGTCGCGCGGCGAGGAGGGGCTGGCAGGCGGGGATAAATGCGGTTTTTCCTTTTTAATTTTTTTTTTAAATATTCATTTGTGAACAGTGTATTGACGATTTCGTCCCTGATAATAAGACAAAATCAGGCTTCCGGTTGAGGGGCACCGGCGTAATTGCGCGCGGTCGGACCGGCCCGGTCCGGTCCGCCGCAACTTTTGAATTTTTTATTATTTTCTGAAATGGCTAAATACGGTTTTAGCCCCTAATAAGACAAAAACACTTCATTCGGTCAAGGGACAAGACAGTAATTGTCTCTATTTTTACAATTAAATAATCGGGTCTGGAAGGGCGTCCGCCGCACGCGCCAGGCGGTTTTTCGCCTCACGCCCTCTTCGGACGGCGCGTGCGGCTTCCTCTGGTGTCCGGAAATTGTCTACCGGATGCCAGAACGATGCGCCTCCGGTTTGCTTCCTCCCGCGGTGGCGCGTGTTACCGAAAAGAGTCCGTGGACGCGTAGGAGACCGGTTAAAGCCGCCGGCCACGTTTCTCTCTCTCCGGAGTGTCAAAGTTGCACTTTGGTCCTTCTACTTTCAATTTCCGGGTTGGCTGTATATAACTCAATCAATTCGGTACAAAAGTTCCGATTTTTGCAATTTTGTCCTCTGATTTCAATTGACAATAAATGTAAGTTGCATTTCAGCCCTTTGACTTTTACTTTTTTAATTTAAGCCCTTTATATATCATTTTTCAATTCAGTCCTTATACTTTGATTTTTTTTTATCCCTACTTTTGTCCATGTATATATAAGTGTATTTAACACAATAATAATAATAATAATAATAATAATAATAATAATAATAATCATGATTTAATGATTTTTCATTCTTACTCTTTTGTTATTTTTTTTCCCTCCCGATAATTTGATAATTTTTTTTTTGCCAGTAATAGCCATGGTAAATTTTTTTTTATCTTTTGTTAAAGTTTCTAGGATATTTTTAATCTTTCATTTACTTTTGTTTCTTTTATTATTAAATTAATAATAATAATAATAATAATTATCATAAGAATAATAATAATAGTGATTATTATTATTATTATAAGAATAGTGCTTATGTATTCTATTATTATAATAATAGTGATTATCTATTCTTTCATAATAAAAATAATAATAATAATAATTTTTAATTGGTTTTTCTTGCTTGTTGTTTTGTTCATGCTTTTTATTTTTTTCTGTCGGTATAATTTAATAATTTTTGTTGTTTTTATTCTAGCGGCAATAATAATTTTAGATATTAAGACTCTGATGTTGCTATTGTTATAATATTTTAAATGAATATTGCTTCCTTTTCTCTGTTGTTTTTTATTTGTTCTTTCTATTAATTGATTTTTATAATTTTCTTATCTTCACAATAATGATTTCAGTAATGTGTTTTTTTTTCAAATATTTTGCTCTTTTTTCTAATGTTAGTGCGCGCTCTTTTGTTATCGTTTATAACGTAATTCCTATATTTTAGAAGATGTAATCTATACTTACGTGATAAACTCAACTCAAAATTTTAAACATTTTATCTTTTAATCTATAATTTTTATTTGCTTATATCATATAAATTGATCGTTGTAGATTTAATTGTATTAAATTATATACAAAAAAATACCCGCGGCAACGCGCGGGCAATTATCTTGTTAACATTATAAAAAAGGTCCATCTTGGAACAGACGACAGCGCTTTCTAGAAAACATCGAAGCGCTCGTTACAAGATCTTATTTTATACTGTGATATTGATTATTTTCTTGAAAAACTTTTTTTTTATTCTTTTAATATTAGTATATTAAAATAATTTAAAAATAATTTTAAATAATTTTTTTAATTTTCTACCTAAAACTTAATGAGCTGTCAAAATAGATTCTAAGTAGTGATATTATTACTATTTTAAAAAAATAGATTGATATATTTTTCATTTTAATATACTAATATAAAAGTATTACTTATTATATATTTTTAAATAAATAAAAAAATCTCCACCTCAATTCTAAACATGACATGAGGTCGCTACCATCAAGAATTCATTCCTCAGGGGCGCATTTTTCTTCCACTTAAAAACAACAATCTCCAGCTCAAACTAGCAGCTTGTTCACTCCAAAAACGAACAGGCCAATAAACGCAGCTTTTATGCACCCGCTTTCACCAATACAGTTAGCTTGTCTTACAACCATACATCACAGACTGTGAGCTTAGTATAATTAAACAACGAATAGGATTAAAAATCACGAAGACGGTGCAGGTACGTCCACGTCATCCAAAAGAGGCCAAAAACGCGTAAAGTGTGACAATCCGGAATCTCGATACCGTCACCTTTGGGTGAGGACAGTTTCTATTGGGTATTCAACACGTGGCAACCTAACAAACGATACGGTTAGATATTAAGAGCCTCGTGGCCCCTACCATCCACCCCCACATAAAATTTCATTTGCATTTGCATTAGCATTTGTATTTGCATTTGCATTTCATTTTCCTCAAGAGGGAAAACAAACATAAAAAATAAATGAAAAAAAGTAGTCGTAGTAGTGAAAAAATACAGGAGCCATAGAAGAAACAGAGGGTGGTTTCAAAGACTCGGACCTTTTGACCTTAACAAAAGCCCCATTAAAAGAGAGAAGCCTAAAGGCCTATCTTTCTTTATTTCTTGAGCTTTTTTTGTCTTTGTGATGTTCATAAAAGGAGAGAGAGGTTAATTAACTTGGAAAAAAAAACAGAGCAAAGCAGTTCAGGGTTTAGTCCAGTTCTTACATTCAAGCTCTCGTATTATTACATTTGAAGCCAGGGTATGTGCTTTTTTATGTTTGCTGTTATGATTTGATGATGGGTTTTGTTTTCCTTGGTGGGTTTTTGACAATACAAGGTTTGTTAGAAAATGTAGGTAAAGAGCGGGGATTTGAGTTGTGGGGGTGTTTAGGTTGATATCTATGGAAATTATGCTAGAAACAATTTTTGAATTGTTAGTTGCTTTTTTATTATTAGAAACCAGGCTGGAGGGTGTGTTAGATGGTGTTTTTTTTTCACTTGATATTTTCTCTTTTATGATTGTTACTGTTTTTCTATAATGGCTCGAAAATTTCAGAAATGTTTTTTATGGCTGTTTTGTTAGTATAATTTGATGGAATTTAGTCCTTGCCGAAGTTTTCTGTCACTTGTTGTCTCCCCCCCTCTCTTTGTGTGTAGTGGAAAACAACCTAAAACCTGTGTTTGTAAATGTTTTTTTGAAGGCTTTATTTGTTTACAATTCTGTAGAAAAGAGAGACTTTGTGGAGGCTCAAAAGAGAGAGGCTTTTCGATGTTCAGTGGTTCAAAGAGGAAACCGACACATACTGGTTTCAGCATGGAGAACGAATTTCAAAAGGAAGATGGGGTTCGCAGTGATTTCTCTCGTTTGCTCGAGTTGTCTGCCTCGAATGATTTGATCGGGTTTAAGAGGGCAATTGAAGAGGAGGGACATGATGTTGATGAACCAGGTTTGTGGTATGGAAGGAGAATCGGCTCGAAAAAGATGGGGTTTGAGGAGAGGACACCTCTCATGATTGCTGCCCTGTACGGAAGCAAAGAGGTGTTGGATTATATATTGGAAACAGGTCATGTAGACGTCAACAGGGGGTGTGGTTCTGATGGGGCCACAGCGCTTCACTGTGCTGCTGCAGGTGGTTCTTCTTCTGCACCTGAGGTTGCCAGGCTCTTGCTTGATGCCTCTGCCGATCCTAATTCCGTTGATGCCAATGGAAATCATCCTGGTGACTTGATTGCCTCTGCTGTTGAGTCTGGTTCTAATTCAAGGAGAAAGAACCTGGAGATCGTGTTAAAGGGTGGTAGTGGTGGCGAAGAATCATGTGTTTTGGCTTATCAAATTGTTAATGAGATGGATGGGCTGGAACAGCAAGAAATTTCAACGCCAAGGGTATCAAAAGATGGGTCGGAGAAGAAGGAGTATCCTATTGATCTGACACTTCCTGATATTAAGAATGGGATATATGGGACTGACGAGTTTAGAATGTATACATTTAAGGTCAAGCCTTGCTCAAGGGCTTACTCTCATGATTGGACAGAGTGCCCGTTTGTGCACCCTGGGGAGAATGCTAGGCGCCGCGACCCCAGGAAATACCACTATAGCTGTGTTCCATGTCCCGAGTTTCGAAAGGGGTCTTGCAGGCAGGGTGATGCCTGTGAATATGCTCACGGTATATTTGAGTGCTGGCTTCATCCTGCCCAGTATAGAACTCGTCTCTGTAAAGATGAGACAGGTTGTGCTAGGAGGGTGTGTTTCTTTGCTCACAAGCCTGAAGAGCTTCGACCCCTGTATGCCTCTACAGGTTCGGCAGTGCCTTCTCCTAGATCCTACTCAACAAATGGTTCGACTTTGGACATGAGCTCTATTAGCCCACTTTCCCTCGGTTCTCCATCAGTCTTGATGCCATCCAAATCAACCCCGCCGGCTTCCTCTGGGTCCTCTTCACCCGTGGGTGGATGGACAAACCATTCTAATGTGGTGCCCCCTGCATTGCAGCTTCCTGGTAGCAGGTTGAAATCTGCACTGTGTGCTCGAGATATGGATTTTGACATGGAGTTGCTTGGGCTTGAAAGTCACCGACGAAGGCAGCAGTTTATGGATGAGATTTCTGGTCTTTCCTCTCCCTCCAGCTGGAACAATGGCCTGTCCACTGCCGCAGCTTTTGCTGCCTCTGGCGATCGAACTGTGGAGTTGAACAGGCTTGGGGGAGTGAGGCCTACTAACCTTGAAGATATTTTTGGATCCCTTGATCCCTCAATTTTGCCCCAGTTGCAGGGACTCTCACTGGATGCTGCAGTGGCCCATTTGCAGCCTCCAACAGGGATGCAGATGCGCCAGAACATCAACCAGCAGCTTCGGTCCAGCTATCCCACCAGCAGCTTCTCATCATCTCCTGTGAGAAGATCATCTTTTGGAGTTGATCATTCTGGAGGGGCGGCAGCAGCAGTTTTGAGTTCAAGGTCCTCTGCCTTTGCAAAGCGTAGCCAGAGCTTTGTTGAACGGAATGCTGTGAATCGTCATGCCGGGTTTTCTTCACCATCATCTTCAGCAAACATAATGCCTTCTAACCTTTCTGACTGGGGTTCTCCTGATGGAAAATTGGATTGGGGTATCCAGGCAGAAGATCTCAATAAGCTCAGGAAGTCCGCATCTTTTGGTTTCCGAAGCAATGGCAGCAGTTTTGCTGCTTCTGACTCGGTGCCAACAGCTGTTGATGAGCCGGATGTATCATGGGTACAGTCCGTGGTGAAGGATACCCCTCCTGCAAAAGCTGGGCCATTGGGTTTTGAGGAGCAGCAGAAGCAGCAATGTCATCTCAACATTGGAGGTTCAGAGACGCTCCCAGCTTGGGCGGAGCAGCTGTACTTGGAGCAGAAGCCATTGGTGGCTTAGAAGCAATATTAGCCCCGATTTGGCCCATAATTCAACATTAACTACTTATTTATTTTCCATTTTTTGAATTTTTATTAGTTTTGATCATATCTAGGGGTGAGAGAAAAGACAAAAGGAAAAAAAAATAGAAATTACACCCGAGGAAAGGTAAAAAAGATATCTGGGCAGGACTAAAGGTTTTTCTGCTCGTGAATTTCTTAGATTTGTAAGAGCATTAGATTCTTTTCCACTCGCATACAGAAGTCGGAAGCATAATCTTGTGCTGACGAGAGTAGAGGCGGTGGGCCTCGGGATTTCATTTTAGCTCTTGGGTTGTATAGCATCATATGTGCCAGAAACTGTTACAGTAATTACTTAATAAAACATGTATCAGAAATTCAGTGGATCCCTTTCATCTTTCTGCTTATTCAATGCTCTCCTCTCATCCCTTCTCGTCCCTCTTCTGATATGTTAACGAGCTTTTCTTCAGCATGTTCTTCAGTAGACGAGAAGCCTTATTATTCTCCAACGTTGTGTTGGAGTCTTTTTCTATGGCCCTATTGCAGGAAAATGAAATTTGATTCTTTGCAATCAACGACTCTGCATCAAAAACTGAAAGGTTGAAAAGAACGAAAACGGACGAAAATTTCCAGGACTAAGGATCTACTGCTGACGCTAGATCCCATTATGATGCCATTTTTTTCTTCATTCTTTCATCTTTTGTCAATTTTGTCCGCCTATCGCTCTTTTTTGAGTACTAAGTCTTACTTTCGGCATGGAAAAGATGAGATTCATCGATTCCATAATTCTCAAATCGGGAAGCTTGTTGTTGAGCACTAATGAAAAGGCAGTCTGGTTATCATTACCTTGCTTTGTATCTTCTGAACACCTTTTGAAGTAGTGGCGCACTGGAGGGAGAGAGGATGCTCCGCCGCCCCGAGCTCATGCTAAAAAGCCAAAAACCCTACGGTTGCGCACTGAAACCTACATCTCCCGTCGGTTTGGCTAAATTGCCCACCTTAGTGCTTGCTTAACTTATTTCTTTGGGTTTTTTTGTTTTCTTATATTTTAATTTGAGAGACAAAACATTCTTCCTTGTTTGCCGCGGAAGTAAAGTATGACTTCACCATGCATTGTTTTTTCAAAAGAAGAAAAAAACCCTGCTCGGAATGGACCTGGTCAAGTGGGTTTTGCACTGATTGCTATGAAGATATATATATATTTTTTTTGGATGCGTTGAAATTTAATCTTCAAGAAAGCATGTTTTATAAATTTAGATGAACAAATAACATTTTGGTTATTTCAGATTTTTATAAAAAAATACACATTTCAACTCAAAATCAAGATTTATTATACAGATCTTTATACTCTTTTGTCATCGTATCATGTCCTTGAAGATGGTATTAAGATAATGCTCAGCTATAAACTAATAAAACAGGTGAAGACATGAATAACCTTCTACCATAATTAAACTAATATTTTAAATTTATTTTTTATATCAATATATTGTTAAAAGGACATGAAAACATTAAAATAATATTAATCTGAAAATAACATTATTTTTTCTTGAAGCAGAGAAACAAGCATAGCTCTTGAAACACGCATGATGATTAGTCTCCAATCAAGCCATCGTTTTCATTCTTTGAAATAAAAATGAAAGACAACTTTTGGAATCTTAATTAATTAGCCAGTCGTAAAATTAAACGAGGTTAACAGGAGAAAAAAAAAAGAAAAAAAAGTGGCAACTGGGCATGCTGCTGCAGGCATGGACGCCTTTAAGACCTACCTGGCACTAGTATTTCGCAGTTCAATCATGTCTTCCACTTTGCCCATAATTTTATTTAAAGGAGTTTCGTTATTACATATTTTATTTTATTTTGAAAATTACATATTTATCCCTCAAATTACCATCACATTGTTATTTTGACTCCAAGAAAAATAAATCATCTCAGCTGGATCCCACATTAGACGGTCCCGCTTTACTCCCGTTGTCTACGATTAATATATAACAAACAAATCAGTTCATGGATATTTTAAGGTTAAATTTACATAATAAAAATAAAAATATGAATTTTTGTTTATAGTTTATATTAGATGGTATTTCATGCTACAACGAGAGCCATGTCAATTTTTTCCCTAAATTAATAATAAAAAATACCTAAAAGATGATGGTGTTTTTAAATGAGTAAGAAACTCTAGGACTCGGGCTTTTGATTCAAATAGGCTCAAAATCTTGATGAATTAAATAATAAGATAAAAAAAAAATTAATGATCATATAAAAAAAACCCAAAAAAGCCATTGACTTATCAAAAATATAAACACTTGTCAATATTATAAAGAGATACCCACAAAATATTTTTAAAATATCTTAACGATCTTATTTGATTACAAATAAAAATTAAACTAATGAAATAGCATAATGAAGATAAAAATAAAAGATATTCAAAACTCACTTATCAATAGAGAAAACAATGAAGGGTGAACTGTTTTTTTTTAAAAAAAATAGATAAGTTTTTTTCTCAACTCGGTATACCAAACCACTAGGCCAGTCGTGAGACGAGAATAACCCTACATAAAATAAATTGAATAAAACATGAAGGTCAACACCAAAGCAAAGTAAACAATGAGGCTAAAAATCAATTTAAAAAATAATCATGCGTCATAAAGTTAACTCGTTTAACTTGTCATCTGGGATTTGAGATCCAGATAACCTCGTACAAAAAACATAAAAAAATCATGAAGCTCAAAACAAAACAACCTTGTGTTGAAGGATGATATTAGAAAAATAAAATATTCTTTAAAAGAAACTAAAAACAAGATGAGAGTTAAACTAGGTTAATTCTCGAAACATGTAACTCGAGTTATGAGACTAAGATCATCTCATTGAAAACAAACATGAAGCAAAATTTATAATCATTCAAAATGAAAAAAACAAATAACAATCAAAATAAGAAGGATCAAATTTGATATAAAAACTAGATGAAAGAAATAATAGAAAATAATGAGGGGTTAAGTTAAGGAAAAAAACATCAAGAAAAGAATAAAAAAATAGCAAGAAAATAGAAAATCAAAAGAATAAGAACAATAATAGATAAAAATGGAATACAATGTTTAGGGATGAAATTGAAAAACAAAATATATCAAGAAAATAATAAAAGACAAAAATAGCAATAAAAATAATTAGTTATAGATTGAATAAAAAAACAAAATGCATAGGGATGTAATTGAAAAAAACTCAAAAGATATTAAAAGCAAAATAACAATAAAAAAAATAATGATCAAAATTGATACAGACACAAACTGCGAGGACACTTGATTTTTGCAAGGGTTGAGATGAAATTCAAAATGAGCAGAGACAGAAAAATAGACAAAGAATTCATTAAATTCTAGCCTTTACACATGCTTGATGACCACAATAAAAATGACCGCCTAATGCTTCAAATATCATTGTTGATGGCGGTGTTTGATTGTAAATAGACATCACACAATCAACAAAAAATTATATTTTTGATTATATTTATAATTTTTAAAAAGATAGAATTAAGTGCTATCAAAATTAATTATAACTAAGAAAACATGATAAAAATACTATAATGTCCCTGAAAGGTAGTTTTTTTTCCCTTGCTTTAAAGGTAATGTAGTCGGTTCATTGTGCAACCTAATGGTAAAAGACCAAAAAGTCCTTGAACCTTGATATTGTTTTTTTTGCTTTTAAGAGTATTTAAATCACTTTACTAGTTGAAATCAATAGCAATTTTGTTTTTTTTTAAATAGTTATTTTGTATACAAAATAAAAACAATATTGACACCTATTATTTAACCATCATTTCATATCAATAATGTATCATTAACACTTTAAATATGGAAATACAAATTCATACCAATAGAACTAAAAAAAAATGAGTGTTTTATAATTTTGAAACTGAAATATGTGACAAAAACATGTTATGGTTTAATGTTTTCAATTAAAAATATCTCACTTGAGGTTTTATTGAGTAACGTTTGACAACACTTGAGGGATCCAAGTAAAAAAATACGTTTGGAAACGTAGTTGAAGTTTATATATAAAATATTTTTTATTTAAAAATTATTAGAATTATTATTTTTTATTTTTCTAAATTAACATATCATAATTTTAAACATATTAAAAAAATAATTTAAAATAAAAAATAAAAAAATATGCTTTTTTATTTTTTTCAAAAATAATTTTGTAAAATGACAATGTAATTGTTTTTATAGAGACATAAATAAAAGCTCCAAGTGTGGTTTATCAGGAAAGCAGACAAAAAGAAAAGGACAAATGATTTCCTGTTACAAATTATTATTAAAGAGTATTAAAGCAATCCAACATCTTTGGGGAGTTCGAATTTAAATTCTGCGGCCGAGAGATTCGAAAGGTAAAGATTAGATTCCGAGTTTCTTGTGATAATATAATTTACAAAAAGTATAATCGTACTATTTGAAATATTTTTTTCATGGCAAGAGTCGAACAAGTTGATCTACAAGCTCCTGCAACAACTGATCCAAAATTTGCAACCCAAATTCTGCACTGATTTCTTCAAGATCTTCTTCGGATTTACACGTATTTTTGCGCGCATTTAAATTTGTCTCGACCACTTGCGTTTCTGTCAGCTTGCAAACTTCATCCCACATGTTCGAGTAGTCATGATTGTGGCAAACTTTCTTCCTTGACCCTGGACAAGGTTCTTCAGTTTTACTGGAATTTCGATCGTCGAAGATCAGGTTGCCATCACTACGCTGTGACAAGTGTTCTTGATCTTGATTCTCAAGCCGTGGGGACAATCTCCTTCTCGAATTTGACTCCCCTGACTTTGTATCTTCCTCTGTTACAAGAACAAAAAGAACCACGAATTTTAGAACACAGTTCTTGATATGAAAAAAAAAAATGAAACCAGCTACTGATTGTGCGTAAGGGAGTTAAAGTTTGAGCTGAGCTGATGAGAATGGCACCTGATTTAGTAACCTCTGGATCATCGATGAATTGATCAAAATCAAGAACAGAAACAGGGCTGGAATCCTGTGAGCTGAACTCTGCTTTTGTTTTCTTGTTTGTCCTCCTTAACCCTGCTCCCATGCCAGAGACTTCCTCGTGATACAGCCATTTATTTTCCAAGGAAAAAACTTCACTGTCGTTTAGACTCAGGTGAGCGGGTGAATCTTTGATTTTTCCACCATTGTCAACTTCTTGATCAGGGCTGTGATCTTCCAGTATTCTGTTGGTCAACTCTGGCTCGTTTAAATCTCTCAAAACCATCTTCTTTATCTTCTCTTTACTTCCCCTCTTCTCCGATTCTACTACTTTCTCTCTTCTGTTTTCCTTCCTTTTCGATTTTTCTCTTCTTTTCTCCTTCAATTCTCCAGAACCCACTTCGCATTTCCTCTCTTTAGATCTAACTTTCTTGCTTTCACCTCCAATATTCTCAAAGCTAAGAACGAAGTACTCCTTATTTTCTACCTCAAGAAAAGTTGGCCTCTCCCGAAACGATAATGTACTCCTAACCCTTCTATGCTGCCCTTGGATTTGATCGTTTTCACCTCTAAACTCCATAGAATTCATCGATCGACTTCTCGATATCGAATTAGCACCGACTTTCACATCAACTGAACTAGTTTCCGGGAAAGACTCCAGTCCCATCAGCCTAGCCACAACACAAGGAGTAGCAGCACTGGTCTCGAGTTTCTCATTTGGCCCGATGATCAGTTCTTGGTGTCTGCTATCACAAAGTATCGAGCTTGTTTCGGTGATTTGGTCAGAGGGGTGTGTGGGGAGGCTGCGAGAGCAAAGAATTCGACGTAGAAGACCTGTAAGGCAACTAGCAGTAGCACTTTTTGAAGTGCACATGTTTGGATCTAAAGAAGAACTCGAGGAAGAGGAGGTAGAAGGAGATGGTAACAGTTTCATCTTCCCCTCGAAAAAGGTAGCAGTTAAAATCAAGAAACCAGGTATATTCCGGAGTGGTGTTTCAGAGTGGGAATTGGTTATGGGGTTTGTGGGATTTCAACTTTGCCAAAAGGAAAACAATTAGGTCAACAAAGAAAAAGGTGGGGAGTTGAAAAGAAAAGAAGAGATTTGAATTTATTTCTTTTTCAGATGGAGAGGAGAAAGGTACATGGAGACGAAGAGAAGGAAAGGAGGGAGAGGGGACAGGAGGCGGGCTTTAGATTTGAACGATAACAAGTTGACAGCAGTTTTTTTTTTTTGATACAGACACACTCAGAAATTATGTTTCCACGCCCATTGACAAGTCAATTTGTTCATTTTGTTGGCTTTCACTGTCCTTGCAAGGACTTGGTCTATACCAGCATAGGGTAATAATACTTACCACTGCCACTTCGCCTCTGATTGGTAATAATAACAACCTGATAGGTTTCGGTATATGTTTTGTAAAACTACATACATTTTATTTTTTAGAAAACAAATGTTTTAATATAAAATAAACTATTTATTTCCCGTGCTCCACTAAGTTAGAATAATTACTTTTTAAAAAAAATCATGGGAATTTCTTTTGATATAATATAATATTATCATGATGGTTTAACAATGCATTTTAAAATTTTAAATTAATTATTTTAAATTAATTTTTTTATATGTCTTTAAATTATTTTAATATACTATATCAAAAATAATTTTTTAATTTATTTCAAAATAAAAAAAACATTTTAAAAAAACAATTTTAAATACTCTCTAACCAGTACTAAACCTAGCTAAATTGGTAAAAGCCTCAAGTCTTTCTAGTTCTACCATCTCCGTCCGTACCTATCCCGGATTCAAGGTGTTTGGCCCTTTTTTTTTCTACAGTAGAGTTATTAGATAATAAAAGTCCTAAATTGAAAAAAATATTAAAGTCAAGGACTAAATTGAATGTATAATAACTAATGTGCAAGGAAGATCACTGTGATGTGTGCAGCTTTCTTCCCAAAACTTCAACGATCACCATTTATAATTATAACGCAGCTCACATTTATTTCTGTTAATTACATCATGTGTAGTTCCTTGTCTCCCCCCAACGTCCGATTCGCAATCCACGTGTCGAAATCTTGAAGCTTCAATCACTTCTCTCATGTCAGACAAACAAGGGCATCATGCCTACGTGAGAGAGAGAGAGGTTGTCTGGTTACCATGCCCAGGAAGTCAGGGAAAGCACGCAGAGGGAATTCCTTCTGGGTTTTTGCAGCATTCACCGCTCGAACTCATTAACCGGAACAGAGAGCGACAGGGTCCAGCAGGTTACTGCATGGCTCCCTGCCGACCACCTCTGCCCTCTGTTTCCGTCCACCGCCCTCTGTTTCCGTCCACCTTTTGGCTTACTATACCTTTGTCGATGTCGGCATCAGAAACCTTTGAATCTGTAATGTAAGACTATTCATAATTATCGATGTCGGCATCGGAGTCAACTTTTTGGCATGCTTGAATTGAAATGTCACTGCGATTTAGAGACCACAATGACTATTGAGTTGGGCACCACCTCGAAAATTGCCTGCAACTTCCGCACAAAATGTTATTGGGTCCACCTCTCCCTCCCTCTCCCTCTCCCTCTCCCTCTCTCTCTTCTTCTTGTCGTAGTTGCAAGGAAAAGGGAACGATAAGGGTGGCAAACTTATGAGTTACTGCTACACATCGTGTGATTGAGATTTGATCTGAAGTTGATGTTTCAGAAGATGATGATAAATAATAAATAAATAAATTTTAATAAAAAAAGGGGTTAAGATTCAATGTCAAAAAACTCTATACCTGCTAGAAATAAAATGACCTAACTTCATTAATCACATTAGTAAACAATATAATAATAAATTCCTATTGCTTTTACCGTGACTCTTCTAAAAATAGCTTAGGCCTGTTTTGGTCTTCGTTTGCACTGGAGTTTCAATAAATTTTGATTTTCTTTTACT
>CM055027.1:3258026-3400938 GCA_029204005.1 Salix udensis
TTTTATATTTAGAATTCAAATTCAAAACTTTGTATTCAAATCTTTATCTTATCATTTGTAATCTTTATCTTATACTAGATTACAGGACTTGACTGTATATATACAATACTGTCACTATGAATAAAATACAAGTTCAGCAAATCTTCTTATGGTATCAGAGCATTACCAAGAAGTAACAAAAACCAAAATTTATTCCTAAACCATTCCTTTAAGCCATGGCTTCTTCCTCAAACACAGAAAATGTCCTCAACACCGAAACTCCCAGCAATGAACCAAATCAAGCCCTCATCAGTTTTAATGTTGCTGCCCAACTCCCACTCAAACTAAACTCCACAAATTACCTCTCATGGAAACTTCAATTCCATACCCTTTTCATAGGCTACGATCTATTTGGCTTCATTGATGGTACCAAAGCCTGTCCCCCAGCTACAATCACAACCAATAACACAATCATTCCCAATCCAGCACATGTGTTATGGATACGCCAAGACCAACTCATACTCAATGCCATTATTGGCAGCATTTCACCACTCATCATCCCATTCATAGCTCAATCACGAACATCTCGTGAAGCTTGGACCATTCTGGGCGACCACCTATGCCACTCCATCTCGTGGCAGAATCAAACAGGCCAAATCCCAACTCAAATTGATCACCAAAGGATCTGCTAGTGTCACGTCCTTTTTACAGTCCATCAAAGCCAAAGCTGATGAACTTGCTCTTCTTGGAGCACCACTACATGCCGAAGATCTCACTGATAAAGTCCTTGATGGACTTGGAGATGAATACCGCGAGCTGACTCGTGCTGTGCAAGCCCGAGATATGCCTATCTCTTTTGAGGAGCTGCATGAAAAACTGCTCAATTTTGAGGCCTCTGTACTCCCCACACCAGATGCCCTTCAATTTCCTGCAACTGCCAATATTGTGCACAAAACACCCAATTGGCGCTCCAATTCACAGACCCAGCAACCAAATTGGCGTCCACCAATGCCATACAACAACAAGTCCTCCTCTCGCTGCAAATTACAACCCAAACACCCAACCCAGCACTCGTCCCTCACGGCCATACCTGGGTTATTGTCAAATATGCCGCATACAAGGGCATACAGCGAAGAGATGTCCCTCTTTTCGCCTTGTTCCTTTGCCAAAGTCTCCAATCACATCTGCTTCCCAAACCACCTCTGCTACTCCCTGGCAGCCGAAGGCAAATGTGGCCACAAATAGCTCAGCTCAACAGACTTGGCTCCTTGACAGTGGTGCTTCGCATCACGTTACTTCGGACCTTGAGAATCTCACCTTTCACTCACCATACACTGGGTCCGACGATATCATGATCGGCGATGGATCGGGTCTCTCAATCACCCACACCGGTTCCACAACTCTTCCCTCGGTTTATAAGCCTTTCTCTTTAAATAATGTCCTTTGTGTGCCTGCCATGAAGAAAAATTTGATTTCAATTTCACAGTTTTGTTTATCAAATAACGTATCAATTGAGTTCTTACCCTATGCTTTTCTTGTAAAGGACATTCGCACGAAGGCAGTACTGATGACGGGCACCACTAGAGATGGAGTATATGAGTGGCCGGTTTCTTCCCCATTATTTGCATTTCCTTCAATAAAAACAGATTTGTCCGAATGGCATCACCGTTTAGGGCATCCAGCATTTCCCATTTTGAAAAATATTGTTTCTCAAAATAATCTTGCATTTTCCGCACCATTGCTTAATAATTTCTCATGTAATGCATGTCTCAGTAATAAAAGCCACAAACTTTCCTTTGCTCAGTCAACACTTATTTCTAATTCACCACTTGAAACAATTTTTTCTGATGTCTGGACGTCCCCAATTACTTCCACAAATAATTTCAAATATTATGTAATTTTTGTGGACCATTTCACCAAATATATCTGGTTCTACCCCCTTATTCACAAATCTGATGTCAAAAATGTTTTTATCAGATTTAAAGCCATTGTGGAAAAACATTTCAATAAACAAATAAAAACACTTTATTCTGACAATGGTGGGGAATACATTGCACTTGCTGATTTTCTTGCAACAAATGGTATTTCTCATCTTACTACTCCTCCCCATACACCAGAACATAATGGCTTTTCTGAAAGACGTCACCTTCACATAGTCGAAACTGGTTTAGCATTACTCTCTCATGCTTCTATTCCAAATACTTACTGGCCATATGCTTTTGCGTCTGCAGTCTATCTAATTAATCGTATGCCAACACCCACATTAAATATGTCATCTCCTTTTGAAGTGATTTTTTCCACAGTCCCCAATTATTCCAAATTAAAAATTTTTGGATGTTTATGTTATCCTTGGTTAAAACCATATACAGCACATAAACTCCAGTCCAAATCCATTCCATGTATTTTTCTAGGCTATTCTTTAACTCAAAGTGCTTACTACTGTCTAGATCCATCATCTTCAAAAATTTATACATCTCGCCATGTCCGTTTCATTGAAACCAGTTTTCCATTTATACATCTGTCAAAATCTCACTCAATTGACACGTCATCTTCAGTTGCCACATGGCTGCCCGATCGCATTCCCATTCCACGTGTTACTCATCCTCCGGCCCTCAATTCACCGTCAAATGTGCATCGTCATCAGCCACTGCCCAGTGCTTCTTCAAACTCAGAACCAAATTCTTCATGCTCTGGCATTCCACCTTCTTCTCCACCAAACAGCATCCCTTCTCTTACAAATCAATCGTCCCAGTCATCATCCTCTCTGCAACCACAACCCACTCACCACATGATTACAAGAGCCAAAGCAAATATCCACAAACCCATCACCAAAATGAATCTTCATACCCAATTAAACAAAGGACTTGATTCCGAACCAAGAACCCATACCCAAGCCCTCACTGATCCGAAGTGGCGTCAAGCCATGTCTGCTGAGTATGATGCCTTGGTTCTCAATGGCACCTGGTCTCTTGTTCCACCAGATACCAGCCACAATTTAATTGGGTGTAAATGGGTGTTTCGGACTAAAAGAAAATCTGATGGCTCGATTGACAGGTTTAAAGCTCGATTAGTGGCGAAGGGATTCCATCAAAGGCCTGGAATTGATTACCATGAGACATTCAGTCCCGTAATCAAGCCTGCCACGGTAAGGATTGTGCTCAGCCTTGCCATCAGCCGTGGCTGGCCTCTGCGTCAACTTGACGTTAACAACGCTTTTCTTCAAGGCACCCTCACTGATGATGTATATATGTCACAGCCCCCAGGCTTCATTGATCGGGATAAGCCCTCTTATATCTGCAAGTTACACAAAGCAATATACGGTCTCAAACAAGCCCCCCGGGCTTGGTACCAAGAACTCAAATTGTTTCTTCTGGAATTTGGCTTCCGAAATTCATACACAGATACCTCTTTATTTATTTATTGTGCTAATGGTCATACAATGTATATACTTGTGTATGTTGATGACTTGATATTGACAGGGGACACTGATGCTATTGTCAACAACTTCATGGCAATTCTTGCTCGGAGATTCTCAATTAAGGACCTTGGGTTCCTAAATTATTTTCTTGGTGTGGAGGTTGTTCCTAATACAAAGGGATTATTGCTCTCCCAAAAACGCTACATTCTTGATCTTCTCACAGAGACAAAAATGCTGGAATCCAAACCGGTTCAGACTCCTCTTCCCACAAGTCCTCCAATACTGTTGAATTCTGGTACAACTCTCTCCAATCCCACTGAATATCGTCGTGTTGTTGGTAGCCTGCAGTATTTGCTCATAACCCGACCCGATATTGCATTTGCTGTGAACAAATTGTCACAATACATGCACTGTCCCACAACAGATCATTGGTCATTAGTTAAAAGATTACTGCGATATCTTGCTGGCACAACTAATGACAGTCTACAACTGTATAAGGACTCTAGCTTCAGTTTACATGCATTCACAGACACTTCGCTTAATCTTCATGCATTCTCTGATGCGGATTGGGCAGGGGATAAGGACACATTTTGTTCAACAAGTGCTTATGTGGTGTATCTTGGTAAAAATCCTATCTCTTGGTGTTCTAAAAAGCAACGGACGGTTGCTAGGTCTTCTATCGAAGCTGAATATCGCTCGATTGCGAACACTGCTTTGCGAACTCAAATTTATTTGTTATCTCTTGGCTGATCTTGGGGTTTCACTGCCTAAATGTCCTGTTATTTACTGTGATAATGTTGGGGCAACTCAGCTTTGTTCAAATCCAGTTTTCCATTCCAGAATGAAGCATGTTGCCATTGATTTCCATTTTATAAGAGACCAAGTTCAGTCTGGTGCTCTTCGGGTAGCTCATGTTTCTTCGGAAGATCAATTAGCTGATGCACTTACAAAGCCACTTCCTCGACAACGGTTCCAGCTGCTCAAAAACAAGATTGGAATACTCTCTCGAGCTCCATCTTGAGGGGGCATAATAGAGGAACATCTGTCAAAGATCACTGTCAAAGATCAGCTTCCCTAGTCTCACGGGAAGATTTTATATTTAGAATTCAAATTCAAAACTTTGTATTCAAATCTTTATCTTATCATTTGTAATCTTTATCTTATACTAGATTACAGGACTTGACTGTATATATACAATACTGTCACTATGAATAAAATACAAGTTCAGCAAATCTTCTTAGTCAATAATTTTATATATTTAAATTATTTTAATGTGTTAATATAAAAGCTAAATTTTAATATATTTTTCAAATAAAAACAATTTAAAAAAAATAATACCAATTACGTCCATTCGCATGAGAAAAACAAATTTGATCGTGAGCCTATGCATGTCCCTATAAAATTTAGTTGATGCGGGATAATGTTTTTTTTTTGGATGCAAGGAAAACTATCCTTGAAAAAGTATAATTTGTGTGTTTAGATGAATGAGTAAAATTTTTGTTATTTCAAGCTTTTACAAAAAATATATGTCATGACTCGAACTCAAGACCTATTATACAAGTCACAAATTCTCTACTATCACATCATGCTTTTTGGGTAAGCATAGGTAAGCAAAAACAATAACGTTAAACTATAATAATGAAGATATTAATGAAGTAGGATACTAGATTAAAAATTATTTGGGCCTGTTCATCTGTAAATCTCAGAGCCCATCCACAAGATGTCTTGGCTGTGTGCTGTATCATTACGGGGGACCTGGATTTTCATGAGCCTGTCTTTTAAGCTTTTCAATGGGCCTTTGGGCCTGCAACGAGGTTCCTCCAAAAGTTTTTCAACTTTTTTTTTCCAATCGAGTACAGGAATATTAATTTATTCACCTTGGTATACCATTTTTTTCTTCATTGTAACAAGTACTTCTACGCCCACACATGGAGATGACGTGGTGGTTGACTTAAGCTTATTTGATACTGCATTGGAGATTGTTTTTTTTTTTTTAAATATTTTTAGTTTATATATATATATATATATATATATATATATATATATATATATATATATATATATATATATATATATGTTAAAAAACAATTATCTGGTATAAGGAAACGAACTTAATTTCAACATTTGAGAATTAACTCAAATATATTAAGCGATTGTAAATCTCAATAAATCATAAATTAAAAAAAAAGAGAAAACAATCATTTTGATTAAGTTTTCTATTATAAACTAAATAGGTATATTTATCTTACTTTTACAAATATTATTATTTCATCAATACAATAAAAAACTTTTTCCCTCCAAAATCTCTAAGAATTAAAGTCTAGAATTTGAATTTAGTCTATTATTATTTACTTTTAGTTAATAAAAAATTAAGAAAAATAACAAGAAAATATCGATAAATGATAACGCTTGCAAATATTGATATGGATCGAAGACAATGGAAAAAGAATTTTGTTGGACCATTATTTCAATAGAAATTTAATTGTAATTTAAATAATTATGAGTTTTTGATATGTGAATTCTTAGATTTTATTTCTAAATGCGATTACTGAGAATGCAATCGTCGAGCATATGATATTTCTATTTGATTAAAAATTAAAATAAAATAAAATAATTAATCTTTATTATATTTGATTTATGCATGGAAATCATAAGGAATTCATACAATTTTATTAATATACTCTTCCAAAATAAAGTTTATAAGATCCAATAATAAATCCTACTCTATAAAAAAAATTAAATTACTTGGTAAGATAATAATCTACCAACAAATTACATAATATATATGTCGAACTCATAATGATGACTTGTGATTTGTCTTGTTAATTGACTAGAAATTTAATTAAAGACTGGAGTTTTTTATTTAATTAAATATAAATCCTGTTTTTTATTTTTATATTATGTTAAAAGACTTTATAGCTACAAGAACATTAAAAAAAAGAAAAGGCAGAGAGCTGTCATAAACAACAGAAGCATAGAAAAAATAAAATATACGAAGATAAAAACTATATATATATATATATATAGTGACAAATAACCACCGTTGGATCAAATTAAAAGGAGATCCAATGGAGGAAAAAGCACTTCGGCATTGGCGAACGTGCGTTTGTCTAGTCGTTCCAATCTCTCCTCTTGGCTCTTGGTTACTTTTCACACACACAGACACTTTCCCTCTCACAGTATTAGGCTATGGATCGAGCACAGATTTTGCTGGTAGGATTACCTCTATTTCTCTTATGCACTGACCTTATCCACCTCTTCACTCCACCGCCTCCTAAACCCCACCACCCCCACCACCACCCGCACCCCCATCACCATCATCATCACCAACAACCACCAGTGGCTGCCCATGAAACCCCAGGATCTCCAACACAGGTGAAGTATCACGTTGACGTTTTTATCCTTAAATCTCAAAAGAATTAAAATACTTAAGGTGCGTGTCTCTATTGCAGAAGCCAGTTGTTGGAGGGATTGGTCTTGGCAGCACTGTCAGAATTGACTTTTGCGCTTCCTGCTCTTACAGGTATCTTTGATTCCTTGATCCCCCCTCGTTGTCTAAATTCTTATGGGTTTTTTTTTAATGATTTCGTGATTACAAAATTCCATTTGTGATTTGATCAATTTATCAAGAAACATGGCCAGCTGAATGGATTCTTCCCTGCCATGTCAGTCTGAAAAGAACCCTTGATTTTCATAGTTTTTGTTAGTGGTTATTGGTGATTGATGTAGAAAATTGGTGAACTCTGCAGATCCTCTTGTAATCATGGCCAGGTTTGGGTTTTGACGGGATTGATTTGGTTTGAGTTGATATTGATGTTCGGATTATTATTTTGTGTTGCTCTCTGCAGAGGGAATGCGGCAACAATGAAAAAGATGCTGGAAACGCAGTTTCCAGGAGTTGATGTTGTACTTGTAAATTACCCCCCATCCCTGCCGAAGCGGGTGGCAGCCAAATTAGTACCGGTTTTTCAGGTGGGAGTAATGGGAATTGTGTTGGGCGGTGAACAGATTTTTCCGATGATAGGACTCATGGCTCCACCTCCTTGGTATTATACTCTACGTGCCAATAAATTCGGGACCATCGCATCTACTTGGCTTCTTGGCAATGCATTGCAGTCCTTCCTCCAATCCTCTGGGGCGTTTGAAGTTTATTGCAATGATGAGTTGGTTAGTGGCTTATCACTTGAGCATGAATTGAATTTATAGTTTGCTCAAATGCATTTATTGTTTTGCCAGTGGATATCTGAAAGGATCTGCTAGTTCATTTTGACGATCTGGTAATGTAAGAGAGATTGTATGCATTGGCTACTCTTCTCACTAATAGGATTGTGTGCACTGCTAATCAATGTTTATAGATACATTTTCAACCATTTAGATCCCATTAGTTTCCCAGAGCCACCGATGCGAGCCGGAGTTGGTATTTAAATTTGCTATTGTGCTGAGCATTTGAGAATCTTTTTTCAACTGTTTTATTTAGTTGCTTGATAAAATTGAACCTTGATTTCAATTTTGTTAAGAGAAATATATTTAAGTTCCCTTAATCTTATTTCTCTCTTTCATGAATGTCAGGTTTTCTCCAAAGCTGATGGAGGCGAGATTTCCAGGAGAGATTGAACTAAAAGATCTTGTTGGCAGAAGGCTGGCTAATTCTGGCATTTCTGATATTCTGCTCTAGTTCTCTCCCACCTATGTGGGGTTGAATCTGAAACAATTGATTATGGTGGCTGTACGCCTGATGGTATACTTGCTCGGAAGGCAGGCTATGATGCATGTAAATATGAACTGTATTTATCTTTCAAAGAATATAAACCATGTTAATGCCGTTAAGGCCTTGAATTGCTAGTGGCAGTCAACTCAGCTCTCACCCGGTTATGTTACTATACTTTCAAAATGCACGAAACTTAAATTGAGAAGTTGTGGGTGTTTTCCTTTCTATTTTCAGTTTACCTTTGTTCTCTCTGATAGAAACTTTAAAAACATGTTCATGGATTTTTTCATAAATTAAAAAATATATATGATAAGATTATAACTATTTTTATAAGAAAATCAAAATTTATTTTATACTAGTTTGTGATGATTTAGTTGTAAAATATTAATTTATTTTATTCAAACTAAAAGTTATTGTAAAATGTTATGTTAATTTTTTTTAAAATATTTATATCATATTTAAATGTAAATGTTTTAATATTTTTCATAAAGTGTTTGTATGTATAAAGTTTTTTATATTGTTCAAGTTAGTTTTTTTTATAGACAGAATGGTGGAAATTCTGTAAAGAAAATGATAGATAATACATAAAAATAAGTTTCTTAAAGTTAGTTGAAATTTTAAAAAACCGAAAAACTAAATTTTCAGTTTTCCTAGATCTAGATGAAGAAACACTACATTTAAATTAAAAATTCTACTTTTCTAATTTATTTTAGTTTTCTAGAAAAATAGAGAGTATTCCCTCGTACTTTCTTTGCACTTCTCCAGTCCAAACAGCAAGAACTTGTTTTCAAAGCAGAGCATGCTGGGGAAGGTCATTTGTAACAAGCTCGATTCTTTTATATACATATATATAGCCAAACTATAGCATAAAAAAAATATAAAAAGATAAACCATTAGCATAATGTTTGTGGACCCGGTCACCACCAGAAATTTGACAGGCATCTCAGAATTACACTTATCCTAGACCTATAGTCAGAAGTTTCTAAGGAAATCTGATGAGATGAATGGATAAAAGTTCTTGCTAGTTCTGGAAATGCAGGAATTTCTAGCAGAACTTTTCGCATTCTAAACCCCATGCTTGATTTCACCTTCATCACCATCACATCACCAGCAGCATGACATTTCTCAGACTCGCTTGCATGTTCTATCAAATTCTGGAAATTACCCTGCAAAGGTCTGCTATCTCTTTTGTAGGGATTTCATTAATCTTTTATTGGAACAAACTCAGATTCTTTAAAGCTGTGAAATGAATGTACAACGAAGAACTTTCTCAACATATCCTTATAAATAACTTTACAAATTTGATCCGGAGAAAGCAGCCGTCAGAGTTACTAGCAGATTCAGGGAGAAGGAATCATATATAACAAATATGAGGCTACTACGAGGATAAGAAAAAAATTGATGTAATTATACAGGACACATTTTATGCTGCGAGGCCTGACCATGACCATGTTTCTCTTGAACCTGAAGAACTGCAGTCTGATGGCATGCCTGCAACCTGACAACTACCCTTCAGGACGTGGAAGCAGAATTGATGTAAAAATAATGCATTAAAATAAGCTCCGGAGATTAAAACCTGTGACTCTCTTCAGCGCTATATCCTGCTTATATCACGGCCAAAGACAAATGTTGTAGCCCAGTTAATAGCCACATAGAACCTATTCCTCCAGCTTATAACACGTGTTAGATATGCAGAACGCCATATAAACCAGCTCGCAAATCCTTTCAGAGCTAATCCTTTTGCATCCTGCAGAAAACATTCTGAGTCAGCCGACTTCATCTTATAACAGATCAACCACGGCGGTTTGGCTTGAAAGTGAATGGATGCTCACCTTGCTCTGTCTGAGATCCACAAGTGCCTTGTAGCTACCGATAGTTGCCATGCTTCCCAGATGCCTGTAAACAAATGGACCCCCTAATTCTACTTCTTTACCACTGTTGCTGCGCCCTCCACCATCTTTACCAATTTTATTCAGTAGATTTGCAAGGTATTTTCCTTGACGCTCTGCCACCTGTTGAAGAAAACTCGACAGATAAACATGTCAAAGAAAGAATCATTTTTTCATAAATGAAGAAACACTAGCAAGGAGTCACGAGAAAACTTGATAGCACACACGATTGCACATATGATATAAAAAGAAAGTTGGCACTTGGAAGCATACAAATAGCTTAGTTACAGAGATCTAGTTGCTTTACTTCCTGCAATCATAAATGATCTATTTCTTTCAGAAATGAAGAGGGACAAAGATTGAGAAACTCAAATAATCTCTTTATCGAGCTAAATTGGCAGGAGTCTTTTAATGGTAGCTTATATTGTTCTTAGTTCACCTGAGCCAGCGCGGGAAGAACTGGTTTGCCAGTACTTTCAAGAAACCCACTGCAGTCACCAATTGCAAACACATCTGGCGCTGAAGGAACTCGCATCCACTCATCAATACCAATCCTGTAAAAACGTATCAGAAGCATTAGACAAAAGCCAAACCCGGTTTAACATGTTTGGAACCATATGGGATTTTCAAAAATAATATCAGTGCAGGTATGCAGCTTTTAGAAAGGAAGACCAATCAGAAACATAGGGATAAAAATAGAAGGCAAAGGGAGAGTTATGGTCAGAACAATCTTTATAAATCATAGAACTGTCAACTTGAAGGGATCACAATCTTTCCCGTGCACTTCCAGAACAATGATATCTAAAAAGTTGGCTTCTTTTACATAGAGATGATACCAGCAATGCTTCTAAATTTATATCAATCAGAAACTTATCATGGAGAATGAGTGAGTTACCGTCCACCAGGAGACTTAGGAAATTCCAGAGATTTTACAAATGGTGAGGGGCCAACACCTGTAGACCACACCAACAGACCATATGGAACCTCTGTGCCATCTGTTAGAATTAGCTTCTGCGGTTTAACATCCTTGACAATACCCACGGACAAGATGAACTCCTGACTGCAAAAAACAGGAAAAGAACAATTCTTCAATAATTGGAATACCAACTGGTTCCAACAGTCAATTATAAACACAGTTAAAAGGGAAGTTTCAAATCCTTTATACAAGCTGGAATTGATGCCTAAATGATTCAAATAAGATAGGACAGCCTCTATTTTATTTTTTTTTGCAACACTCAAAACATTTCTAACCTTTGTCAACTGCTTAGTAGCATAGCGACGGAGGCTATCATCAAAGGAAGACAAGATCTCATTTGCCTGTGAATAAGAAACAGTCTTTCTTAATCCCATCATATATCAGTGGCAACTCTGAAATGTAAATTAGCTAATGAAAATCCCAATAGCAATAATGAATTATTTTTGAATGCACAGTATAAGCACGAATGACTTGAAAATGATAAAAAAGAAAGTTTTACATAAACACAACTAGTAGCTTAAAATTCATACAAGCAGACCTCAATCAAAGTAACATGTATATAATCTTTCACATGCGCGTATGTTTGACGAACATCTTTCAAGATAAAATCGCTGAGTTCACCACTGAATTCAACTCCCGTGGGACCACCTCCTACAACAACACAATGTAATAATCTTCTCTTCTCTTCTTCTGAAAGACCTGTCTCGGCACAAGAATTTTTTTCTTTCATATTATGCAAACATACTTCACATATAAATTTATTTCCCGAAAAAAAAACATAAGAGCAGTGGCTTACCAGGCACATCAGACAGCATCAAGTTGAGCAGTAGCTTCCTGCGGATTTCCTGAGCATGGTGAACTTCTCTAAGAAAAATTGCATGCTCTTTCACACCACGAATTCCAAAGGTCGTTGCTTCTGCTCCCAATGCAATCACTAACTTATCATAAGAAATTTTAAACCTCCATGGATCCACTGTGTCCAATCCATCCGTAACAGTCTCACAATGCACCTTCAATAAACACAAGCCAAATTATGTACCATTTTAAATTGGAAAATCTAGAAACAAGGAAGGCACAATTAATTTAATTTACTTTGTATATCGATCCTCTCCAAAAACAATCTGCTTAATAGCTTTCTCTAAAAAGAAAAAGGTACCCCAAAAGCAAACACAAAAGGTGCTAGTCACGTCACATTACCGTGTGTTTCTCTGTATCAAGGCCAGTACAATTTGCAAGAAAAAAGTAAGACCCAGGTGCTTTCGATATGGCAGGTTGGATCCGACCAATGGGCTCAGCCACGGACCTGAACTCCAAAGTCCCAACACAAGTGGAAGCTAACAGAGGGGTGAAAACCATGTGGTTTCTCGGCGACACGCATACGACATCGTACAAATCAGTGTCAATTCCTTTCATTAGCCTACATCCCGCCCAACCCGAACCCAGCACCACCACTCTGGGCTTCTCATCCCTCTTGGTAGGCTCCAGGCCAGCATATCTCGTCGGCGTGTCGGTGGTGAAGTGGGAGAGTGAAGTGAAGAGGAAATTTGGGTTTTGTAAGAGAGGTTTGGATTTGGAAGTAGAGAGTTGAATTAGATTTCTAAAGAAAGACATGGATTTGGATTGTCCCAGAACTGTTTGATTGCTTTTCTTTGTGTCAGATGACAACTGAGTCGCTTCAGGTTTTCTGTGCCCGAAATTGAGGAGATCTGTGTGTTGGCCTGTTGCCAGTTTGACTGGCTGTGCTGATGAGCGATGGAGGCATGCACGTGCTTGCCCTCAAACACGTGGACGTGGTTGGCTGGGTGCTTGACTCATAACATTACAATATTTTATCCAGAGCCCAATCGCCTTATCATTACAATTATAATATAATAATAACTATTATAAAATAAATTAAAATTAGAATATGTTTTTTTTTTAACTGCAGACAGCCATCCACAGTGTAAAATCTAAGCGCAATAAATTATAATATGATCCCTTAGCTTTACATTTTTTTATATAATAACCCCTCAATTTTTCAATTTTTACATTTTGATGTATATAGTTTTTTTTATATTTATGTTTAAATTATAGTCTTTTTTACTATGTTTCCCTTCCTAGAGAGGAGAAAGAGACTTGTCAGACAAGAAAGAGGAGAGGGGAAGGTTTTACTGGTCGCATTTTGATCACAAAAAAACTAGTCTTGATGTAATAAAATCACTTTGAAACGATAGATTAGGTCTCAATTTTTATTTTTATTTTTATTTCCGTCCAAGCCATTGTAGTTTGTACTAAAAGAGAAAAACGTCCGATTTTTCCATGGGATTTATTTTTATTTTTAATTTATTTCCATCCAAGCCATTAGTAATTTGTACAAAAAGAGAGAAACATCCAATTTTTTCATTGGATTTGGGTTTTTTTAATTAATTTAAATTTATTTACGACAGAGTTAGTATTTTCCTTGGTGCCGAGAGCTTTCAAGCATCCTTTCTTGCTTTATCAATTGTAAGAAAGAGAAAAACATCCGAGTAAATTAGCCATTAGTAATTGGTAAAAGCTATTTATTTAGCATCTGGAAAACATAAATATGATATGCGCGACTCATGCGTCTGTGGGCCGTCATTAATCAATATTAAAATTATGTTCCCAAACACGTTGTTTATTATTCAATGGATGAGAAGGTGGAGGTCGATCATGTGTTCTTGGACCAGCATAATCAATGTCAAGACTGTCTTCTAAAACATGGAGGTTGGTGATTTAACGGGTGAGAGGGTGGAGGGCGATCATGTGTTCTTGGACCAGCATAATCAGTGTCGAGACTGTCTTCCAAAACATGATTTTGGTAATTTAACGGGTGAGAGGGTGGAGGGCGATCATGTGTTCTTGGACCAGCATAATCAGTGTCGGGACTGTCTTCCAAAACATGAGTTTGGAAATTTAACGGGTGCGAAGGCGGAGGTCGATCATGTGTTCTTGGACCAGCATAATCAGTGTCGAGTCTGTCTTCCAAAACATGAGTTTGGTAATTTAACAGGTGAGAAGGCGGAGGTCGATCATGTGTTCTTGGACCAGCATAATCAGTGTCGAGACTGTCTTCCAAAACACGAGTTTGGTAATTCAATGGGTGAGAAGGTAGAAGATCTATCATGTGTTCTTGGACCAGGATAATTAGTGTCGAGAAACTCTTCCATGCCATTTTTATACTTCACACCAGCATGAAGTCCATGATCTTGATCATCCTTAACACCTGTTGTTAAAGTTGTTCTCAGATTGATTGCAAATATACACACCTTAATGAAATAAATAATAAAAAAAATAAAAAATAGAGTATTATATATTTATATATACTTGTGCGAGTACCAAGGTCCCGAGCAAAGCAAATCGTTGAGAAGGTGAGCAGGCAAAAGACGACTCCAACCATCCTGTGTTTTCTCGGAACCATCAGGCAAAGGAAGAGTGTTGAGGTTTCGAGACTTTGAGAGTTTGCCGACTGAAAATAATGTCTAATTAGCTCATGCCTTCTTCTTCTTCTTCTTCTTCTTCTTCTTCTTTCTTTGAGTGTGGATACTGTCTTATTTAATTTATAGAGTCTGGTGGGTAATAAGCAGACGTAATTAGCAAAAATTACCAATATAAAAAAAGAAACTCGTGCTAATTAAGAAGGTTTATCAAAATATTTTACTGGGAGGATAAGGATTCAATGATTTTTTTGGTTTTCCTTGTATAAGGATTCCTTAATTAGATATTATTTTAAGACTCCCTTTTTTAAGACCATCTCCTTTAATAGACGAGGGTTTTTAAAATTGGTCCGAGAATATATATAAAATTCATTGTTCAAATATAATAATGCTATTTTTACCAAACTAGTTTTGATTTTTACTTGTTTAATTTTTTTACTACTATAATAGCTGGATTTTGAGGCCTTTCAAGTTAAGAGAATATGAACATTGTCGGGTTATATTTCAAGAGAATATAAGTATTGTTTTACATTGCGTTTTGAATTATTTTTTTTTAAAAAAAATTATTTTTATTTTTATTTTTTTATTTTTTTGAGTGTTTTTATATTATTTTCATATGTTGGTGTTAAAAATATTTTTTTTAAAATAAAAAAATATTTTAATACATTTTTGAACGAAAAATATTTTAAAAAATAATTTTAACCACGCTCCAAAATGAACATATAATCATTAGTTTTTTTTTATTAGAAAATCAATATAAATTAACATGGATGAAATCAGTAAAATCCAGTTTAACCCCTTTTTTCTTGTAAGAAAAAGTAAATTCAAAACGATAACTGTTTTTATTTTATTAAAAAAAACATTGTTTTAATTGAACTAGATTAGTAATCTGAATTTTGTGTCGGCCCCAATAACTTTGTAGCATAGGGCAGCAAGGTTGGCTGGTGAGATCTTTAAAATTTCAATATTTTAAAAGAAATGTCGATTTGCTGAGTGGAGGGCAGGGAGCAACGTGTGGAAGTATGCGCAATTTCTCTGCAATTAATTATAATTTAATTAATATCAGTGTTCTCTTTTTCTATTAATTGGATAGCTAAGAACACAATTGCAGTGGGGTTTCATGGCAAGTTGGCAATGGCATCATGCAATGAATCAGCTTAATTTATAGAGTTTGGGGGGTAATAACCAGACTTAATTAGCAATGTAAAAAAAAGGAAACATGTTCTAATTAAGATGATTTATTATAATTTTTTACTGGGAAGTTACGGATTCTATTAGATTTTTCCTTGTATTAAAAAATCTCAAATTCAAACCTTTCATGGCAACGGCATCGTGCAATGAATCGGGTTTTTTTCTCAACTTGGAAATACAAAAACATCTAAAAAAAAGAGTTTTATTCATAGTATTTTGATACCCAGCCATTAATTAGCTCCATTTCAAAGCAAAATGAAAAAAAAAAAGAAAAAAGAAAAAAGAAGAGCAACTCAGAATCAAAGGGTAGCTGAAAATGAAAAGCATCATGATTAATGGAGACCACATAGGCTTTAAATAATATGATTTCAGTAATTTTCACACTAAACCATCTTCACTGGGGGGCTGGGGAGGAACATGCTTAGGGTTTGAGCCTGGTTCTTGATAATCTTGAGCTTTATCACCAAGCTCATCACCAGGGGGTGAAGGAAGATGCTTACCGCTTGCCCCTGGTTCTTCATAATCATTGATTCCCACCCTCACTAGCCTTCTAGCCATAGCCATCTTATTTTCATTCCCACCTGCGAAATCACAAATCAATCTTATGTAAAATTCTCGTTTCATCTCTGATGATTCAAAGGGCAACTGTTTTTATTGAATTACCTGAGAGTCGAATGGTGTTTGGAGAAATGCCCATCATCATCATCAGGGCAAAGAACACGTAAGCGCAGTGGAAAATTCCAAACCTCATGATCCCTGCTTCTGTCTGAAAGCCTGAAACTATTGCTGACAAGATCTGTCAGACAAGTGAAAACTATTTGTAGGAAAATTCTTGGTGCAAGAAGCCCTTCAATCCTTCGCACGTTGTTCCAAGTTCATAAAGCTTTATGACGTGTTAGTTAGATACAAATTTCTAAGAATGAAATGGCGTCTGAGATGATATGGGAAGTGGTGAGAACAACGCAACTGTATATCTTTGATAATGGTTCGTGTCTTTTCCTGGCTTCTGGAATGGTAATGTTAAAATAAAATTGCCACAAAAAGTACAAAGTAATGGGCAGTTAGCCTCCATTGATGGTTACAGGTCCACAGATTCTCCAGTCGCTGACTTAGGATACCCCTTTCCTGTGGGCATAGAACTCATCGAAAGATTTCCTGTCAGGCAATGATAATATCGTAAACGCCCACTTTCCTGCTGTAGCATTTTTCTTGCGAGGTTTCACGTGAATGAATAGATAGATAGATAGATACATACAGGTTGTGCTTATCTTTAACCACGTCAAATTCTCATGTGGATGGTCTGTTTTAGCCAAACTGGAAAATTTCCGTGGCCTTGAGAACATTAAAAAATAACAAAATAATTACCATATTATTGAATTTGGTGAAGCAATCAACAGTTTTACCACTTGCCAAGACACTAACAGCCTGCCGACAGCTTAGGAAGATAGGGAAATTTCAGTTTTTTATTGTCTATTTAATACTTTTTGGTAATCTAGCGCGGACTTTGCTTGTCGAGACTTTGACAGTTCACAAATTGATGTATTCATGGGCTCGAGAAGATATTAACGGCTTCCCTGAGCTTGTTGCATTGTGATTGAGAATTTGAGATTGGTAACCTTACAGCCTGCACCTATTCGCGGCCTCTCCGACAACAACTAGTAACCTTCATGCTTCTTTGAATTAGGTGACAGCATGCTCCAGAAATTTCCAGGGCAGAAGGAGCTGACATTACCCTGGCAAAATGACCTGTGATAGCTACAATTGAACTAGAAGCAGAATAAGTTAATGCAAGTTCTGAACACATCAATATGGAAGAGTATCAGCCATGGCCCATCTCTCTTGGAAAGAGTAGGGACTGATGACTAAAGACAGCCGTAAGAATGAAGAACGAGGGAGCCATTCTCCGAGAAATCCAAAAGTATACACATTGAATGTAACTATCTTGAAAGAAAACTGTGTAATAAAAAAGACAACCTCTTAAGTTCTTTCATGTAACGAAAGGAACAAGTCAGCATGTATTAAACCGGAATTTAGTTTTGGTTTCTGCAACAAGCACGTCATTAAGTGTATTTCTCGTGCATATCCGTGATTATCAAAGGCCGCATCACTTTCTACGTGCCAAAGCTGCAGCAATCCCGCCAGCAACCACTCCAACAGCAGCAGTAGCGATCCCTATGCCTATCATACCATCTACAAACAAACCAAAAACAAAGGACAATAGTTCAGAAGCTTCACCAATTCAGTTCAAAATGATAATACAGGCAGTATCACCAACAGTAATTGCTACCTTTCTTGATCCTGTCTTCAATTGCTTTCTTAAGGGATTGTGCCTGTCTCCATTCGGGCTCAATCTATAAAATGGCCATGCCCTTGCGATTCAGTCACAAAGCATAATAAAACTAGTATAGAATAGCATGCAACATATGACTTTACATCACACATTTGCCTTCTCAATGATCATGCAGCTTCAGGGTAGAACATCATTTTAGTTGAACCATATCTACAAAATGCACTATGAATCGGCAATATGTTCATAGAGCTGGAATGAGGTCGTGAATTATGAGAAAACAACATTACATAGAAGGGAAAATCTTTTCACGATAATTCAAAAGAAACAAAGAACAAGAAATGTGGATACTAAACCTTCAAACAGTCTTCCACCAGCTCCCTACTTCTTGAATAATCACCACTTCTATAATAACCCACAGCTAGAAGATAAAGCTTCTCTCTCAGTTTCAAAGGGCTGGTAGTGCTGCCCAGTGAAGCTGCAAAAGTGAGTATAAGTAACAAAGGGGAAACCATGTATGTGTGAGAAAGAAAGAGAGAGATGGTTTTGTATCTATTTGCTTACAATCAAGCATAGCTATGCCTCTTTGTACATCTTCTGTCTGTCTTGAGTGAACAAGAGCCCACGACAAGCGCATAATGCATTCATTCTTAAACTCATCAGAAGAACCTTTTTCAGCTTCACGAACCTCTTGCTCACATCCCTACGGATGCATCAGTGAAAAGAATAAGAAAAGAGAACAACAAATAATACATACAATCAAGAATGGATGTCATATGAATGTTACAAAAGTCTGCAGCAAAAAGAATACCACACCCAGAACCCTGATACATCATTAACTTTCGACATAAAAACTAAATAGCATTTACAAAACAATCGCCTTCAGAATCCAAAAGCAAAAACCATGCAAGGAGTAGAAGCGGTTTCCATATGACTGGACATGCATTGCAAGCAACACGCAGATGTTTGTGTTTGTAAAACTTTCTTATTTATCCTACAAATCATCAGTAGTAGTCCCCCCCCCCCCGCCCTTTTTTTTTTTTTTCCCTCATAAAGCCACGAAATGAAGAATGGATCAAGTTAAAACATTGAAAAACTCCATGCCTCTTTTAATCTTTTATATTTTTGAGATCATCTATAAACTTGAGAGGTTGAAGAAATCAAATCCACCTCGAAGAAAGGAAACCCAAAACAGGCACAGATAAGTGTAAATAAGAGGAGAATCATTACTGGGTTTAAATGATTCCTTTTCATAGTACTGCTACTTAATAAACCTCGATGGGCCAGCAGCACTGGTAATAATCAATCAATCAATAGCTATTCTGCAACTCTAAAAAATAATCAAACTTGAAAATTTCCAAATCTAAGTAAGTAAAAGTGTCGCCTGTTTTTCATTTTTTTTTTTTGAATTGCAACCCAAAAGATGATACGCAATACTGCAAAGATATTTATTGAGAGGAAAAAAGAAAGAAGGAAAGACATACAGCGACGATGTCGCGATCGCACCAGGGGATCTGGTCAGAGCCGGTGAAGAAGTTGGTGATGGACTCGATCACCTTCCCTAACTTTGCTTCCATTCTCTCTCTCTCTCTCTTCCTGCTGTGCTTCTCCTAACTATGAGCAGAAGTTGAACTACGAAAGCGAAAAGTGCTCTATAGCCTGTGTAGTGTCCTGAAGAAGAGAAGACGGGTGGCCATCTAAAACTACGTCGTTTTATTTATGATGTATATTATATTAATTGAATAAAAAAATATAAAATGGCAAATTATTTATAAAAAAACACTTTAATGATTATAAAATTTCTTTTTTGTAATTTAATTAGTTTAACTTTAGGTACTCTATATTATTAAGTTATAAATTAATTCATTTTTTGTCGTGTAAATAAACTTTGTCATATATTAACTTTTAATTGAGAGGTTGATTTATTCAAGCAGGCCATGTCAGGATGCTGGTATGCTAACATGTTATCTTTCCATATTATACCATGGTGATAAATATTAAATAAATTGAGTTTTTTAGTAAAGAAATAAAAGAGGAGCCCTTCTCTTAGAAATTAACTAGCTTGAAAATAGAAAACAAAAATCAACGATAACACTCATTTTCGTTAGCAGTTCAGATCCCGATACGATTAGCGCCACCGTCCGGAGAAAAAGTTGGAACTAAATTTTGCAGGGGCCGCGGCTTGCGCAGCCCCCTCTGCCACAAATTTTGACGTAGGATCTCCCTCTTGGGGAGACCTTAAGCCAGCACCCATCCAAAGTGCAATGGATGTCACTGACCTAGGCCATGAACCTTATTGATCGCCCATAGACCCCGTCCAGGTAAGTATGTTGCTAGATGTTTCATGCTTTATATTTATACACACAGCCCGTTGTCTCGCTAGCTGTTTATCCGATGTGGGATACATTTTGAAAAACTAAAAGCCAGCCTGCTACAGTAAAACCGCTACCTGATTTAGCTTCTTTCTAATAAAAATCACAGAAAGTATTCAAAAAGGATTTAACTAAGGACCGCTACCGTATCTGTGGATTGATGATGCTATGGATTTCCAGATCTACTATTTTTTTTTCTGAGAGATGAAAAATTATTATAATCTATTTCTACTTTCCAGTTATTGATAAATAAATTAGACAATATATCCATTAGGAGATAAATAAATACTAGCTTCTCACAATTGTTTTGGTTTATTCTCTATTAACTCAAGTTGTTTTATCATATCTTTTTGTTACACTTTTTTTTTAAAAAAATTATTCTTTTATAATAAGTCAATTAAGAATAAAATTGTGTTTCATAATTTATTTTATATAAAGTTATTCTAATTTCATGGTCTAAGTCTCAAATTTGACAAACTAACTCTAGTTTATTTGAGTTGTTTTTTCAATTAGTTTTTTTATAAAATTATCCCGATTTCATAATTCAGATAATAAAGTTTAACGAGATAATTTAAGTTGTCTTTAGGGTCTTTTTTTAATTTTTTTTCTCCAACTCCATCCTTTAATATTGAGCTAATTGAGAATCAAGTTTTATATATAAAAAAATAATTTTCTAATGGGGTTACCATATTCTTATAACTCACGTTGTAAATTTAACAAATTAACTTCCGTTGACTTTGAGTTTTTATAATTGATTTTTTTATTTTATCTTTCAATATAAAATTAATTGAGAATTTAGTTTTTTTATTATTTCGAGGCTATTTATCAACTAAGCTATTAATCGAACTGACATTCCACCTACGAATTGACCTTTTTGAATTAATTTACCTGTTTACTAATTAAACTTGTAAATTGTAGGATTTGAATCTAACTTCTTTTTGTTCTCATAAAAATATATATTGTTTAGAATTCCTGCGTAATTTGTAATTTTTTCTGAATAATTTAATTCACTTAGTTCCAACATTTAAAAACATGCCTGAAAGAATTTAGAAGAAAGAAGAAAAACTAGTTTTCCATTAATTATCAGGGCTGTGGCTAGAATGTCATGGTTCTTTTTTAAAACTATATTTTGCTTGAAAATATTTAAAAATAATATATATATTTATTTATTTTTAACATGTCATGTCAACAATCTAATAATAATAATAATAAAAAGTTATTTTCAATTTTTTCTCTCAAAAAATTATAAAACATGATTTCCATCACATAACCAACTGCTGAAGAAATTACAAGAATCAGGTTAATTGGTTATGTTTCTTTTTCTCTATACGTCTCTATCTGCATCAGCGTAATGGGATTAACGTTCAACATTTCGTTTTCACAAATTCTTTTCTTGCAAAAATGTGAAGGATACACATCTCACTCTTTGCTCAGTTCTCAGAAAAAAATCAATCAATCTACAAGCCTGCTAATAACTGATGAACAAATATTACACTGCAAGAATATCTTATTTTGCCTGTTCTCAAAGAATGAAACCTATGGGCAAATGTGCTTTCCGGGGATGAGTTTTTCTCGAATCCAAAAAAAAAGTAGCATAACAAAAGGAACTACCTCAGAGCTCAAGTTTCTAAGAAATCAATTGCAGGGCATAGACTCCCTTTAAACATTTCTTCACAGAAATAGGTTTCTGGGTCTTCTGATCACTCTCCTTGCACTGTCTTTGACAGCTAGAGAAGTTGAATGAGCATCCCTTTACACCAGCAATCTCAAACACACTGTACAGGTATCGACAAATTAAGCATCAACGACCATTCCATAACCCACAAACATACATGTAGAACACTCTGATTCAGTGTTTCTACTCATCTCGCATTCACATGTAATGCACTTGCGGATCGCGGATGAGAATGAGGATGTACTTCTCCAAGGCTATCGAATGGTTTCTTCGATGACTTTGCACGGAGAAAAAGAAAAAGAATAAGATGAATTTTCAAGGATTTATGAGGGCCACAAAACAACCTACTCAAAGTAAATTTGTTCATTTTCTGTTTGGATGTAACCAGAAACTCTGCGGTAACAGAACCATCTCTCAGCAATGCTGTCAAAGAACTTGAGATATGGATCATGCCTAGTATGAAACAACTTGAAGCAGAAGAGATTTTTTTGCTGAGCACTTCTAGTGCATTTCTTGTCTCTGTAAGCGAACAACGTCAGCAGGTGACTGGTTTTCCTCATCATGTTTCATAAATTCTCCATTTCCACTGCAGAGTCGGGCAGATAATGTAGGGGATATTGATGCATAGCTACCTGACTTATTTGAACATCCATAGCCACATGATATTAGTAAAAAATACTAAAGAATATTGCTCAAAATTCAAGATTGATTACACTGATTTAGTGAAAATCAAAGAGAGAGTCTGATCAAAGCACCTCTAAAGGATGAACTTCTTTCGAAGTCTTTGGTTGTGTGTAATAGGATGGTCCCTGAGAGAACAACAATGAAGCCACATATTTCTGATATAATGTCTCCCACACTTTGTCCATCCCAATCCTGTTGTGATGTATTTTTAACAGTAGATAAAGTCAAATCAGGATAAAAAATGAAACATTTTACTGTTTGAAATAAGGGTCTTGAAGAGGAAAATGGAATGGTTTTCAAACTAAGCCCAATGACAGCATCCTCATCCTGATGCCTAGGCTTGCCGTAGTGAGTAAGGCATAAACAAATTATCAAGAAACCATCTCACCTAAAAGCTTAAGCTGTTAGGTGAGGCCCCAGAATATGATTTATATTATTCTCTAACACACACCCTCAAGTGAAAGCCTTTTGGGCTTGAAACTTGCACAGACTCGCACTATTTTTTGCTTGGTTTTTCATCAAATAGAATGAGGGTGGTGAGATTCGAACTCGTAACTACTGGGTCCACAAGACTCTGATACTATGTCAAGAAACTATCTCACCTAAAAGCTTAAGCTATTAGGTGAGGCCCCAGAATATGATTTATATTATTCTCTAACACAAACCATACGTTAGAATGCAATCAAGACAATTTGTTTATTCTATCTTGCATCAACTCACAAAACCATGTCTCAACAAGCTAAAGCTACAGTAGTGTTCTTCCAGTGAAATCCAATCAAAATGAAAAGAGCATTAAGCAAAAAATGTACAAAGTAATGAAATAAATGCAATTACACAGTGTACGCTTCTACACGAGAGTGGCCGTACCTTGAACATGATTACACTGGCAAGAATCGTAAGTGATGTGAACATGACATAATAAATGGGGGATACAACTGAGGTATTGAATGTATCAAGTGCCTGAAACACCAAAGGTTGCAATTTTTTTAGCAAATAAGAATTATAGATACAAGATACATTTTAACCATCTTAAGGTTCTAAAGAACCAAAAAATATATGCAGCACAGATGAAAAATAAAAAAGAAAAGGAAAAGGAAAAGTTGCAGCTTTGGGATATAAGCAATTTGATACTTTCTTTTAGCATCATTTCTTCCCAACCACCATACCTCTGAAAGAATTATACACAGAAGGTTCCTTAATAGCTATGGCCTAAGGTGCCATCTAGTACTTCACCTAAGCAGTGTATTCTAGGTCAATGGGATGTTGATAGCGACATCGTCTTGAGACAAAATTACTTAGTTCCCTGCTTAACACTTGATCAATCTGGGGACTTTTTTATAACTTGATTACTTACTGCATTTAATATCAGGTCACCAAACATCATATTAAATGAATGGTTCAGCTTTACAACTCATTTTCTAGCAATCCTGAAACACAAAATCTTCTTTTGTATTTGTTCCCCCCATCTCATTTCTGTTCGTGAAATGTTAGTGAAACTATGAATACTATTCAGCTATCTTTGACCTTATCATGTGTCCTGGTTGAAAATAGAGGTTAAGGAGGTGGTGCCAACCCACAATCTTGTGCATTCCACTTGGATATTAGGCTGAAATAGATTGGATTGGGATAACTTCGGAGAAAGACATAAAGAGTGAGAATCAGGAGGGGAAAAATGGAATGTGACAAATGGGCTTGTAGTTCGATGGCATTCTCACAAGCAAGAGGAGTGAGATTTAGAGTTCAAGTCTCACCTTTTTCAATTCATCACCAATCACCAAAACAAGAGAAAATCATGATAGAATAGTGGAAGAATTTTTATAATAGACACAGTGTAGGATTTGCATAAATTTTAATGGGCATGTTGATGGAAGCAATTTAAATTCCAACTTAACTTTTTAGAAGGAAAAGGTGTAACAAGAAACTACACATGTGACAGAACTTTTCTGTAATTCACAAAATTATACGCGTGCAATTGAAAGAAAGTAACTTTCTGCCAAGTAAAATGAAGTAGAAATGTGCTCTGGGTCATGCCATATGCCAACAGCAAGTCAAATTCATTGTACATGCCAGCTTAACCTTCTGAAGGGATTTAAGCACAAGATTAGAAAATCAAGCAATGCAGAACATAGAGAAAAGAAACCAAAAAATACGCAATACAGAACACAGAAGATCAAGGAGAAAAGTAGAACAATGCAAGCAAGAGGGAGCATGATTTATGCAGTAGCAAACTTTTCGAAATACTAGCATGATGACCTTAATCGTTTAAACAAAAAGCAATATTTCTACATTTCTAACCTTGTTTAGATAATTCATTTGCGTGATGACACATGTGGCCACAATAAACACAAAGAACCATGTCTCTGGGTACAACAATTGGTTGTTTCCTTCAAATGTTATTTTCAGTGCAGTTCCAAGAGCCTTAACGCTCATCACCTGCACATGATGAAGACAAAGCATATTATGAAAATAAAAAACGACAAAAGGAAGTGGGGTTTACTCATATCTTCCATCCCAGTCGAAGAGGATAAACAGTAAACAATAGCATTGGCACAAGCTCCATTACATAAACACGTAACCTTACTAAGGGAAATACTTTCCACCTTATGTTGGCCAAGAAACATCATAGACAACATTTTTATCAGTCACTTCTCTTGAGAGATCTGGTTAACAATTACCACAGGAAAGTTCACTGCACATAATTAAAATTTTAGTCATTGAAAAAGTGAATTTTCACAGCCATTGAAAGATTGCAGGTCTTTTTAACTTCAAAATGCATGGAACTTCATCCCCATCAATACAGAAATGTTTTTTATTAAGTTATTTTATCTTTTAACATTGATTGAATGAAAAAAAAGCTGTATAAATTTGGTCTTACAATTAAAAATCAAAGTAACATCACTGGTTCAGATGATTTACCGAAAGTGAACCCATCAATGAGCAGATGCCAGTGAACACTAACACATTCGAGTGCCCGCATTGTGGAGCAAAATGGAAGATCAGAATGAAAACCAACACGATCACTGAGGCCACATAGAGCAAAAAAGCTGCAGCAGATGGGAAAATGGTATATAAAAAAGAACAATTTCAATGAAAGAAAGACGTGCATGTGAAGGTGCAAACTAACCTGGTTGAGTTGCCATACTACATATCTCCTGAACAGACGTTATAGGGTGCTCCTGTGGTGCATGGATTACGATAACAACAGAACCAGCAATGCACATCACACAACCCAAGATCCCTAGCTGCTGTAACTTCTCATTCAAGATAAACTGAGCTAACACGGCACTACACACCATGAAAAAAGAAAATAAAACACAAGAAAATCTGACTAGATAATATAAAAATTCCAAAAATTGATCATGCAATACTAAATAAGAGATATACCTGACAATAATACTCAATGCACCAAGAGGGGTAACGAGAACTGCTGGAGCAAATGCATATGCAACACAGTTTGCAATTTCTCCAATAATCACTATATGAGAAACCAGACAACAAGAGATATTCTACAAACAATCAGCGAATAATCGGATGGTCATTACTTATCATAGTTCGCGTACTCTAACCTACTACCACTCCTCAATTTGACTAGAACAAGAAAACTTAATTAATTCCTTAAGTTACCAAACGGAAAAAAGTATCAACTAAAAGAAAAAATCTCGTTAACATTAAGCTGACCAATGTAAGAACCTGAATTTTAAGAAAATATGAATCATTAAATTTTACAATTAAATGAAAAGAATCACAAGATACAACCAACTTACAAATAACAAAAGTAAAACATCAATTCATTTACATAGATTAGCAAATGGATATTCCTACAACAGAAATATATCAATTTTTCCCAGAACCAAAAGAAGAATCATTAACAAAGAAAAAGGAAAACTTACTCGTGATCATGCCCAACCACCATAGTGGCTCTAAGAGATATGAGAACCCGCCAATACCTACAAATATCCCACAATCCAAAAAACAAACCCATTTCATAAAACCAAAATCCCATTTCAAAAAACGGAAAAAGATTATATTTTTTACCAGCTCTAACACCAGAAGCAGCTGCTGCTCTTCTAAGGCCTTTCTTTTTAATAATGAAACTAGCACCAATAAATAGACTTGACAACAAAGCCAAAATGAACCCTTTTAGATTGTCTTCGGAGAAACCCATTTGAGGGTCAAATCTCTCTCTCTTCTTTGTGTTTTAAGCTGATGCTCGTTTTGTTCTCTTCATCCGCCAATCAATCATTGACTGCGTTGCCTTTCAACGTATCTTTACCAGTTTGTTTATGGCATATGCTGCTCTGTTTTGTTTTGTTTGATTCTAAACATGAAAAACTCTACGGTGTAGTTCACTGTACAGATAATATGTGTGTGAGTGACCGGACTTTGTGTAACGGACTCCGCATCTTACTTCGTTAGTTTTTGTCTTATCTCCACCCTTTCCTTTTCCGTAAAGAAAGGAGAGAAACAAATTTAGTTGTCTTTATCTTTATCCATTTATTTATTTATTTATTTATTTATAATCTATGGTTGTTCCTTAAACTCTACGATACTATATTATTAAAAAAAGAGGATAATACCAATAAATAACACGAGTTTTTATATGTTTATGTACCACTTGCATATGAATAAAGTTTGACTTAAAGGTGCTTATGGATAGAGTAAAATCGAGTTTGGATTTATAATTGTATTTAATTTATTTTTACAGATTATAAATTTAATTCATTCATTTTTCTTAAAGTCTCATTTTAAAGTCCGAATGTTTCCAAGTAAAGCAAAAGCAGATATTAAAACATATATATATATATATATATATATATATATATATATATATAATAGAGTATATGAAATAGATCTAGGAATTTTTTTGTTACTTATTATTATTTGTAATATACACATTGTATAGCTTTGATCGGTTGCAAGAATTATAGATATACAGTTTTTTAAACACCCTTGTTGATAATAGCATTTACCTTGCATATATCACACCTTTTTATTAAATATATCCTACCTGAAATGTAAAATTGAGACGTAAAACATTGCTTTTTTAATAAATAAGAGTTCACCTGTAACTTCAGTTGACTTTATTTTTTTTAAAAAAAAACGAGCTTTTTCAAGAGATTTAAGAGTTCGAAATTATTTAGAGATATTTTTTATATTAATTATCCTGAAAGATTCTATAGATCACGTAAGGAACAGGGGTTCCCAGTATAAATAATCTGGATGGAACATGTCAGTAGGCATAACACTGAGGAGAGAAAATAAAACTCGTGACCCACTAAAAATAATAAGAATATTTTTACTTAGTTTTTTTCTTTTCTTTTTATATTTTTTTTTTTGTAAATATTGTGAAATCTTACAAGGATTTCACGCCAACCACCTACTGTATAATTATATAAAGAGATAGAAAGAGAATGTTGTCATGGCTCCTTGTTTATCAAGTTTTATTTATTTTCTCAAACCCTTCAATTATGAATGGACGTAGGAAACTGCTTTCAAATATATAATGGGCTTTAATGATAAAATCTTATCCTCTTACTAATATAATGTTTTAGAGACATGGTATTTCTTAAGATAAATTATTATTAATATTTATTACTCATATTTCATTTTTCAAGTTTATTAATGTAGCATCATCAACATTATTTTAGTATATAACAGGTATTGAGTTCGAGTCAGGACGTGCATTTCTTATAAAAATTTAGAGATAATTAAAATTTTATTTGTTCATCTAAACTCACAAAACATGTTTTTCGAGGAATAAGATTTACTCGTATCTAAAAAATAAATATTTATTGATACGAGGTATGTTTTAATGAAAAATAGATTTTTAACATTAACATGTCAAAGTAATAGAAAAACACCTAAAAATATTAATATTTTTTCAAGAAAAAATAATAATTAATAATAGGTTTTCAAATTACATCTATGATTTCTTTCATGATTAACTTTAATTGTTATCGAAGTAAGAATCATTACAAATACAAAGTTATATATTTAATTATTTTCTCATAATTTTGTAAATGTTTTTCGGCTATATTATTTAACAATGATCTTGCAATGTCCAGGATAATCCAGATTTTAATATATATAATAAAAATAATAGTAATTCACGAATAAAAAATGCTAGGATGGAAGTATACATTTTGATATGTCAGCAAGCCACGTATGCAAAGGACTCATTGTTTGTCAATCATAACATTCCTCCATGCCAGATGTAAATAAAAATTATAAAACGAGATGGGTATCTTATGCCCTGTATTAATATTAAAAAAAAATAAAGAAAACATCAATGAAACTTTGAGGAGAGAATAAACAGTATAAGAAATCAGCTAAAGACCTTAGATGAAGATTTCTTATAATATATTTGTTTTTTTTATTGTTTTTGTTTAGACTAATTAAAAGTCTGTGTAATAAATTTTAACTTTAAAATGTTTGATGGTGTGATAGCAATTGATTTTTAAAATATTTTTTTTCCTTGAAAACTCATCGAAATATATATTTTTTAAATTATTTTGATATCATCACATGAAAACAATTTAAGAATATTAAAAAAAATAAAGAATTTGAAAAAAATAAAGAATTTGAAAAAAATAAAGAATTTGAAAAAAATAAAGAATTATTTTAAACACACAAAAAAAAACTACAAATATTTTATAACAAAAGGTTAAACTAGAAAAACAACAAGAAAATCATATCCCATGTTAGATCAATCATTATCAAGGTCGCTTAAATTACTTAAAAGTTAACGTAATTCAACAATTGAATTATTCATCATTTACATCCTTGTTGCCTATTCAACCAAACCCTTTACTAATAAAATGATGAAATCATGTAATACAACTTTATAACATTTCTTTAAATTTAATATGCATTGAGAATACAGAGTAAATTATGTTCACATGTCCTTAATTTACTCTCTTTTTTTTTATCATAATAACTTGCTTTTTCTCTTAATTTATTTCAACCAATTAAGCATGGTTAGATTGAACAAGTGCAAAATAAAATACATTTTGAGCTAGTAATGAAATAATTTAAATTGTTAATATTTTAATGTACAATCCTTTAGAAAATCTGATTTATTAATGTTCCTCTTTAAATACAACAAAAATAATACAAATAAAACAATTTACATCGATTAGCATAATCACTACCATTTGATAAAATATTTATTTATATGACAAATATCAACCCTAATTGTTTTAGTTTCCCATTCATCCAAAATGGTCTGGGAAAGGAATATCAGCATCAAATCCAACGAGACTAGATGCCAATTCTAAAGGGCCCATGCATCAGTAGTTTTGTGGTGGAAACCAAATTATCTTGGCATATCTTAAAGCCAGGAGTCTCATCAGCATGAAACAGCAAAGTGTTTCCCCATGCACTGGTTCATGGAATTAAGAAAAATAATAGAAGTAACGTAAGAGATTATTAGCATAAAATGCATTTCGAAAAGAATGAAATGATAAATATATAGCAGTGAGAATTGCAAAATCCTGATATCAGATTTTGCACCAGGCATGGCTGAATAGATGTTTCGTTTCCTGTTCTTGAGTTGCTTGAAACAAAGAAATGCCAACTCCTGATAGAGTGGTAAGAAACCAATTAACAGACCCCTCACAAAAGAGATCGACAGCCAGATCGAGAAGAACACTTCTCTGAAGAGGAAAATGACAGTTTGAATTCACTCCCACTCACTAACTATATATTGTATAAAGAGGAAAAAATCCTCAAAAATTGTAAGAAACAGCATATGGGATCAAAGCAAAGCACCACTGCCACGAAAATAGCCTCTAAAAAGTTCACATATCTAAACTGGAGCAACTTTAAGCAGCACGAACATAGTGGGTGACAATACACATGCAGCCAACACGTGTTACTCCATCAGCAAGAGAATCATTTAGAGAGTTCAGAGAAGTCTCTTTCTGGTCTCCTCTTCAGTATATCCTGGCCACTGCTGGTTCATTCTTGTCTTTCACTGTTGAATATCAGGTTGACTTTTCCAACACCGGTTACCCTTCATTGTGATAAAGGGGGACTAGAAGGAAGCATGTGTCAAGATCTGAAAAGGATCGACAGTCAGAACCATGAAAAATTTCAAGGTGATAATTGACTTCATTGAATGACAGAATGCATCCAATTTGTCAGGAGAAACCTACACACGATATAGCACTGATATTCCACTCATTCGAGATGGTGTAAGAAAAGAAAGAGGGCAGGCCACTCTCTATCTGAATGTTATACAGAGCAGTGACAGTGAGCTTCCATAACAAATGAAATGAAAACAAAAGGGTTCATTAAAACAGCATGCAGATGGATTATTTCCCAAAAAATACTTCACTGGCATACCTGCAGGGTAGATGTTTTCCTGCTCAGAAGTTCATCTAACTTCCTTTCATGCTGGGAGAAGGTCTCTTTCTCCTCTTGTTTTTGGGCTTCACAGCATCCTTCAATGTTTTCTCTCCATTTGTTTGCAGTGCAGTTCCAGATGTATCTGTGGCTAAAGTTGCTTGTTTAATATCTTTGGTTGGTTTTTCTGGTTCAGTTTTGGGACTATTTTCCCCACTTCCATTTTGTTTCATATGCCGTGTTGATACTCCTGCAAGTTTCACAATCACTAATAGGCTATGTTGCACTGGCAAAAAAAAACTTGAAAAAGGTGCAATAGGTTGCCCTTTCCAAAGAAATATACACATTCAGATTGCATATATGGCTTCATTATCCATTATTTCACCAAATTAATGATTAAAGCAGCTTGTATACTCACTGAAGGTCTGTGACCACCATAAGACCTACCTTTTAATCGATCTATGATAACTGCACCCTGTTCTATGGAACACTACTGCTACTCTACTCTCCCGCAGCCAATGCTCAGGCATTAAAAATTTATTATTAATTCACAGAAAATGTTACTAGTCAAAATACAGAAGGTTGACTTTCTTGCTACGGAACAACAGCATAGCAGGAGATCTGCAGCCTCTTTGTCAACTTACCCATGCAGCTCCAACTACCTAATCTGTACCTTCCAAAGAATAAATAAGATTTGTCTCTCTGAAATTTATTTAAGAGTTGCCTCCCATAATAAAAGAGCAATCCGAAGTATGCTTTAAATTCTCTTTGACGAGGGGAGTTTTGCTTCAGAGCTTATACAGTATTACTTATTAAGTGAACTATGAACCTTGCAGGGACAAAATGAGCAAAATCATTTACAGGCAGGAGAGAAGTAAAGGTCTTGTACTTTTAAGAAAATTGTGAAAGTTGCATACCGTGTGAGGCTAGAGAAGCTTTCAAGGAATCAGGATCAACACCCTTCGAATAAGGATCCCTGTGGAGAGGAAAAAAGAAGATTTGCATCGCTTTTTAAAAGTAATCATGCAATAAATAGGAAAATAATAAAGTTGAAACTTTCTTAAACCAGATAGAGTAGAGTTTCCAAAGCACAAGAACAAGAAGAAAGGCCTATTATAGATCTATAGAATTTCTAATTACCACAAATTCAGGTGACTTAATAGCTAACCAGCTTATGAGATATTTAATTAGATCCCAGTTACAGACTGAAATCCATTACAAGGAGCCATAAGCAAATATTAAAGTATATAACAGAGAAATGGTCCGGAAACTAATGTTATTAAATTTCTTCAGGGTCAAGAGATCCTTCTCAGGGAATTAAATTCATGATTCAGAAAACTTTCTTCTATCTTCAACAAACTATGATTCTAACAATGGATGCAAAATCTTCTTTTGGCCGAGCAAGTTTGCACTTCAAAAAAAACTTTGGAAAGTGCTAGCACCATACCAGCTTGATGGACCCCCGAGAAAATTCACAGCATTGCCCTGTACTCGACCTGTTCCACCTTGTTCAGATGGTTTGGTATCGTCATCATTGTCATTACCTCTACTGCTGCAGGTATCCTCAGGTACCAGCTTCAATCTCTCCAAATGATGCCTGGACAGCTCACTACCTTCCACCTGCTCAATGGTTTTATTTTGCTCTATTACATCAAGAGCAGCTACACTAACATTGCCAGCATCAGAAGTAGGGTGGCGCTTGATCTTGCGCAATGCTCTCTCTGTGTTGTATGCTTCAACCTACATCAATTCACACATTAAAATTAGGTTCAGAGCAGAAGACAATTCCCATGGCCTTGTGTTTCTAGAAGCAGCAAACTGACAAAGAAAAAAAGAAAAGAACAGATTCATTAAGAAAGCATGAATATTTGGTATCAGAAAAGATACTGCACCTCAACATTCAAAAAACTTTCTAGAGAAGAAACTCACTGCATTTTTTATCTTCTTCGTTATGGATTCAGCACTCAAAGAAGCAAGTTGCAAACAATGCATAATAGCGCTTTGTGGCACACCCTCCCCTCCACCTTTCTGAATTGCACAAATGTCACCATTCGCATTAACTGTTACAGTCATTCTTCCACCCATAACAGCCTCCTCACTGTGAACAGGATCAACAACCTACAGAGCACTCATTCAGATTACAAGAGCTGGGTGATGAGTTTGAAAAGCTCATCAATATGCATCAGAAGTGGATACAAAAAATGTAGTATAGATCTGCCCACCATTTTGCCCTCACCACCGAAAAATGCAAAAGTTATTGCTATAGGGAGATGGTGGACTATCAAAGGAAGCGGCTCTCTTTCCTGTCACAATGCAATGGATAACAATCAACTTAACACTATATAATATGCAACAGGCTAAAGTTGGTAAGACATCAAAAAGTTTGACATGTAACTGCCACAACAATATCAGTCTACAACATTTATTGGGAGAATAAAAAGGGAAGGTTTCCAACAAGGACCTCTGAATCTCAAGTTCAGAGTAAATGATCCATTTTATTTATATTTTTGTGGACATATGCAAGATGTAGATCATGGAAATATGGCTACTTCTGAAGTTATAAAGTGCTCCCCTCTCTGTGATTTTCTAGAGACCTTATTAAAGGGTGTTGTGTTAGGATCTTATTCTGTAGGCAAACAGTCTATTTAAGATATAATGCCCTGGGACAAACTTCCACGAAAACAATTGCTCTTAACACCAGAGATGAAAGCTTTCAACTACTTCTAATGAGCCGATGGTATTTTTATTTCTACAAAGTAAATACACACAGCTGTATTGAACAAGGATGGTAAAACAGTTCAATCTTCATTGCTACTTCCAAGATTAAATTATAGGAAACTTCATGGACATTAAGTAACTTTAAGAGAATAAATTTGCTCCAGCATGGCATCATGAATCAGTTTCTAGGATTGTCATTTTGTTAAGGCCTAATACCACATTACCTTGCGTGGAGCACAAATGAATTAAACAAGATGAATTATTGGCTGTATAATAAAACAATTGAACTTAAATAAGGAGGCAAAAATTCTTTACAAACTCTATCTCATACATTATAAAAAAACCATTTTCCCACTCCCACTACAGTTATCCAATTAATCTGATACATGAGTAATCCACCGCTACTGCCAGACTTGTAGAATGCATATGAGGTTGGAAAGCACTGATCATCTGAGTTGTGCATAACAGCAACCAGAATGATGACTAGACAAAGAAGGATAGTCAACTTAAGAAGGTCTCAAGTGTGACATGATAAACAAAAGTAAGTTAAATACTTTCTTTATTTCCTGATTGTTTGAAGTGTCAATTTAAATAATTATCCATAAAGCATGGAGAGATATAAAGTACGACTCCATTAAGGGTACATTTTACAAGCCAAGTTGGTTCTTAAAGGTAAAAACACAAAACTAAGAAAACGCTTCCTTGGTTGAAACCCAAGCTTCCATTACAAGTAAATAATGGAAAGCATTAAATTAGCCAACCTCTGGTGGATGTACTGTCACTTCTTGACCATCTTCACCTCCTAAAGTGCATTCCGGTCTTCTATACGTTAAGAGAGAGGCTAAGGCAGCAATATTGGCAGCATCAACAAGATTTCTGTTTGTAGAGTATATGAGTGAGTGTTAGTCAAATAATAACTATTTGGCATCAGTAAAAGAAGAAATAAAGAAAAAATATGCAGGTCTTAATGAGAGAAATTTCTACTTGAAATAATTAGCTTTAGAACATGAATAAAAGGCAGAAAACTAAACAGCAAAATTATCATAGCTTACCCCCCATTGTCTAAGATATGAAGGTCAATACGAATGGCCCATACTAACTTCCCGGCAAGAACACAAAGTGATTCTGTATCCACAGCCCTGCTCTCCCTGAAAGATCGCTTAAAGATTTAATCAAAGTTGAACTATATTATAAATCAGTATTCTTTTTAAAGGACTACCATTAGCTTCATTCTAAGAAGGCCCTGAAGAAAATGAAATTTACTTCATCCAAACAATTTGGCATCATTAATGTAGTATTCAGATATGATTGTGATCACACATATACACACATTTTTGTAAAAAGAAATCCATAATCTTAGGGAAACATTCCATATGCTAAAACTGCACAGCAAAGAAAAACATCAAGCCAGCAAACTTGAGAAATTTTTACTCAAACAAATATAAGTAAGGACACTAATCACCTTAGACCACGATCAACTATACGGCCCAACTCAACTGCAGATTCCCCAGGGCGGCCTGGTTCAAATGAAGGATCAGCCATCGGAGAGAACTCGGTAAAAATAGAAAGTGTCCCTTCATTCTGTCGGTCTTGATAAGGTTGAACTAATTGACCTGTCACAAGACCCATTACATGAGTCTGTCCTAGCTGCACCTCTGATGACCCATCTTCTCTGCAAATTCACCACAACCAAAATACCATTCAATCAACCCCAATCCCAATATACATTAACAATCAACCATAAAGCTCTCCCATCTTAAAAAACAAAACCAAACAATGGCAAGACACTAGCAATTATGACAAAATAACAACTCATCAAGGGAACACCGTTATTCTTTTCCTCTTGCAGCTCCTATGCATCATTTAAACCAAAAGCACATCAACTTTTATATAGCAAAAAACAGGCATACCAATACAGTGAAACGTGTAAAACAAAAAAAGGAGAGCTTGAAAGATGAAACCTAACTGAAAAAAAAAAGAAATACAAAACAAAAGTACTAAAAAGAAACTTGCCTTCCAAACTTGATGGTAATTTTACGATACTCAAGAGGATTACGACCATCAATTCTAAGGTTTGAAGCCAAAGCAGTCTCTATGAATTTCTTCTCGTTCACTGTTAATTTCCATGTATTCGCTAATCTTCCATCCATTGTGTTCAATGCTTTCTCAAATCCTACTTTCAAGTTAAACCCAAAAGGCGGGGAAAAAGACAAAAAGCCTGAACGTCTCTCAAGCAATAGAACAAACAGTTTGCAGACAAAAAACTAACAAATATAAGGAACCGGGAAATCAATAAATTATTATAGAGTTAAGAGAAATGGGTTTTGCAAGTAAGGAACAATGAACTGCAGCTGAAGAAAAATAAAGAGAGATTTCTACATGTTGCTTGGTGTTCGTTTTGCTAATTGGCAAGAGAGCGAAGACCTCGGTAGAGTTAGAGCTCGGTGTTTGCTGAATTTCGACCACCTTAAAACCCTAGGGTTTTTTAGAGTCTACTCTCCTCTCATGTTACGAATAGGCGGGGGTCGGCTTATGGTCCATTGGGCCTTCTCTGTTTTGGTGCTCCACAAACAGGCCCAATTATTAGCATATATTGGTTCCATTCAATTCAATCTACGGATCACTTGCAACGGCTGCCTGTTAGTAGTCGAGTCTATAATTACTACAAGTCTAATGGTAAGAGCTATTTTAGAGAGTCAAATTATAAAAATAATTCTTTGAATAGTATATAAATAATTTTTGAGTTAATGTGTTCTCTAATGGTAAGAGCTATTTTGGAAAATCATTTTTTTATTTTATTTTAAATAAAATTCAATTATTTTGTATATAGTTTAATTATATAATTAATAGGAGTAAATTACATAATTAAATAATTGATTTTGAGAAACCCGCCAACAATAAAATTATACAATTAAATATCTTTGCTAGTATTTAACCACGCAGATACAAGTAAACAATCTACTTCCGGAGAGAAGTTTTTACTTCTTTGTGATTTTTTAGTAGTATTAACATGAGGATCACTTTGTTGAGAAATAATTTGTTCAGACTCACTTAGTTGAAATTTAGTGAATGAATTTGACAATTTTGAGTCCATCTGCATTAAAAAAAATACATTGTGCTATTGCTCATGTGACATGCTACCTAACTCAAATTCTATTACAGTATTAAAAAAACTTTTAAAAACATCTATTTACGAATAAATGCACAGCATTAATATTATTATTAATTACTTCCACAATAGTTCTCAACACAAAATTTACATGATTTTTAAATCTAACAGTAAATTTAAAACATGTAATTAAGCTAATTGATCAAAAAATTCGTAATTCATCAATTTCGCATAATTAATTTTTTTTACTAAATATTATTATTAATTAACCATTTCCCCCCTAAATATTATTAATATACCCCCCCACACACACACACACACACGCGCACACGCCGAAACTCTATACTTTCATTTGCGCCGCACCCACCCCCCACAGCTCTCGGCTACCTCACTCTCCCATGGTGATCTCCTCTCTGTCACTCTTTGCTCCCTCCCCCCATGGCGCTCCCCCCCTCTCACTCTACTCTTGTCCCCCCTCTCCCTCTGCTCTCTCCCCTCTCCCTCGGCTCCATCCCCCCCTCTCCCTCGAGCTTGATATCATTTTTGATCTTTGACACAAATCCATTGTTAAAGAAGAAATCACATCTTCTACTTTGATTTTCTTGTTAAAGTTTCTATTACACGGGTTCTTGTTCAACTATAAATCAAAGCTTTTGTGAAGTTTCTATTACATAGGTTCTTGGTTATGATAAACAAACCTACTTGTATAAAAAAATATAGATTAAGTTTAGAAAACGAACCGAAGATGCAGTGGGCAGAAGGTTTGACAGGAACCGAAGATGTAGTCTGCTTATTGGATTTTAATGAAGGTATTTTATGTGATTTTTTTTGTTCGGATTGGCTGGAAAATATATTGTGTTTTTTTAATTGTTGAATTCATGGTGTTGCTGTGTGTTTTAATTTGGACAATGACAACAGTAACATTAAAACGATTGGATTTTGTTTTGCCTCTGCAGGAGAGATATGTAGGAATGCCTCCGAAAGATGCAAATGTCATTTTGGCTCCCCATTTAGCTCTCCCTGTTGGAAACACAAATTTAACAGAAAAGCCAAAAATTTAAAATTTTGGCTTTGTCTGCCCTGATGGCTCTCCTCCGTGTTGGACTTGCCATGATAGATATTTTTTTCTTTGTTCAATCTTATCATATTTTAATTTTATTTATTATTATTATTATTGTTGTTGTTGTTGTTGTTGTTGTTGTTTTTTTATCTTAATTCTAATATTTTTTTTTATATATAAATAATTTAATTTATCAATTTTTTTTTACGTGATCCTCATTCTTTGAATTTGTAATTTTTGTCTTTGATCAATTTTGTAAAAGGTCTGGTAGTCTTTAATTTCATCCATCATTTCAAATTGAATATATTATATCTTATAATTTGGCCCTTATAGTTTTGATTTGTTTTGTTATTATCTATTTTGTAAAAGTTATTAATTTTTTCAATTCCACTCTCTAGTCACAACATTATTTTTATTTTTATGTTAATTTTGATTCTTATTTTTTTTAGTCCTTTTACTAAATTATTTGTTTTTCAATTTTACCTTTCAATAAAATATAAAATCGATTTTGTATTTTAATTTTAATTATCATTCTTTGTATTTTCTATTTTTTAAAATTCTTTTATATAATTAAAATTTATCTTTTAATTTTAACCTTCAATATTTTTTTCAAATCTCATAATTTAGATCATTAATTAGTTTATTGATATATCTTAGATTAACAATATTTTACTAATCAAAGTTATAAGTTTACCCCTAATCGATTTTTTCATAATATTTTTTTTATCTCATTTCAGCCCTTAAACATTATTATTTTATATATATATATATAAATATAAATAAATAAATAAAATCAGCCTGACGAAGCGCGGCACCAAGCTAGCGTAAACTAATCCAAGAGTTGACTGCGGGTACTAATCTTGCAATTGCCTTGAAAACAGGAAAAGGAGAGGAATGAGGGTAGTTAAGGTATTTTAAAATCAGTGAAGGTGTTGATTCGAGGTTGGGAAGTACAATTTCGAAAGGGACATGTTGCTAGAAAAAATTAAAACAAAATAAAGGGTGTTTTCTGTTACCGACTCCATGAAACAGGGATAGAATTGTCATCTCAGGTTTTTAATTTAATATTGCAAGAAGTTATTTGTTATTTTATAGAATCATACTTGAATGCTAATTAATTCGTTAAAATTAAACAAAATTGAGATAAAAGAAATTCCATACATAAACATGAATTATGTCAAATTGAAAAGAAAAAATTGTGTTCAACTTCACAGATCAAAAGGATTCCATTGTCATGAGATAGCTCTTCTTCATCTTCATCATCTCTCTCGCAGCTTCACTGTATGCCTTCCTCTCACATTCTTCCCCATCAAAACCAAACAAACCAGACTTCCTTCCATTTCCAATCTGCCCGTCACCGTTCGGCCGAAGCACAACAAGTGTGGCTCCTCTCATTATGTACCCGTTTTCCGGCAACTCCAGCACAGGCGCATACCACAACCTCATGCTCAGATCAGGCACTCGAGTCCTCTCCAGAGATGAATCTGTTGCCACCATTGATTTGATTGAATTTCTTATCTCGGCGACCTCATCTTTTCCCATACAAACCTTCCCTTGCTTGCACGCATCACTTGCTATGATATTTTCAAGCGCGTGATGTTCTTCCAAAACCTGCTTCATCAAATAATGCCTTGCAGAAGCAGCAAGCAGGCAAGAGATTGTCAGTACAATCTGTAACTTCAATTGGCCATCTGTTAAAACTTCTCCGTTGTTTTCAGAAAAGTCGTCGCCTGATGGTAAGGGCTGCACTCTTTTCTGAAAAGATGTAGCGCTAAGAATAGCAAAACTCTTTATCTCGCTACCAAACCTGGCTTTCCATTTTAGCAGTGAATCATTTCCCTCCATTAATCCTTTGTCTTGCCGCCATCAGAAGGAAGCTCTATGTGCATAGTTTTCACTTGTCGGAAATGCTTCAAAACTTCTTCAGGTGAATAAAAAGAAACAACTTTCCGGTTTGCATCTGGCCTGTCAGCAATGAAATGGTGAAAAAAATGGAGCGGTTTGGCTATCAACTTACCAATAAGAATCTTGAAAAGATTTCTTCTTAATGGGTTGTGTTTGCGAGGAGGGATGGAAAGAAATACTGTGTCGGCTTCGAAGACCAGCGAAGCGAAGCGCTTGGAGACTGAGATGCATCGAGTGAGAGATTTAGCATCACCTACTTTGTTGAAGATAACGAGCAGAAGATCATCAGTCAGGCGATCAAAGCAATCTTCCTCCATGGAACTTTTCCGAGGTGGAGATTGAGGTGAGGAGAATGATACGATATTTAAAGAGATTGAAAGGAGAAGTGTAAGTCTTTTTTGACCAAAGGTTTGGATATGTTTCCGAGCAAGCCCAAGTTTTTGACTTTTCAAAAGATAACGTAAAATCAAGATGGTTTTGACTTTCTTTTCATGTTCTAGAAACTTATGCTACGTGAGTAGACCAAGAATAAGAACAGCTGAATTGGGGTTTCGATTTGTGGTTTAGATCTAGAGCTTGATAAAAAAATCCCCAGGTAAAAAATGGAACTTGGGCAACTGTCCAAAGGAAATATGACAGATCTATTCCCAGCCATAGCCAGAAAGGAAATCGATCTAGTACTGTGATTTTACTTTATCAGCCATTTTTGACGCAGGGCCAGCGTCTGCTTCCCTTTGTTGGGAAGAAGAATTAGCAAGCTTATGATGAACATGATTCAGGTGCCTTGAATATGCCCATGTTGTATGAAAACACTTCTCAACTCAATTTTTTCGTGGCCAGATAATGCTTGGATAGACAGGTTTTGTTGATTCATATGCATTTAACAGCATGGATGGAATGTTTGGATTCAATTCAGAGATTTTAGTAAGACTTTATATGATTTAATCTCTAAATATGATATAAAAATAAATTAAAGATTGAATTCTATTTGTAGTGTAGTAAATATGGAGTTTACCTTTTAATTTAGAAATTGAATTTCATGAACACTCGGTGATTTCAAACATTATATTCTTATTCCGGCCTGGATGGAGAAAGCTAATCAAGAAGTGAGCATCACCTGTGCAATGCTAACCATTCCAAAAGCCAATATTGGAAATTCGGAAACCAGAAAGTCTGTAGGAAACAAGAACTTACCAGCAGCACTCTCATCAATCCAAATATCAGACGAAAATTTGGTCGGCGAGGTATATCTGATACCACTAGAATTGAGAGTTAAACGAGGAGCACAAACCAGAGCAAAAATTAGTGGGGCTGCAAAGAATGAAAACTGGCAGACCAGCATCGATCAAGAAACTACAGACATGTCAGATAAGTTTTTTCTCCAAACAGAATCTTCAGCAATCAGCATCCATGAAACTTCAAATATTGCTAGCATTACAAGGCCTAGGTTTCAATGGTGTGCTTGTAATAAGCAGAGATAAACACACATGCTTTGGTATCCAGTGATAGCTGCCATATTCTTATCTGCATCAGAAATCACCTGTCTTGTTGATGAATTATTAGATAACACATTGAATGTTAAATGTGTTTCGAGAAAGAAAACTAGACTTGATTCGAAGATATATGGTCTTGTAAGAAGCAAAGATTTACATAAAGAGACCTCGGAAGCCTCGAAATAGTACAGGCACAGGAAGGGAAACATTCATATTTCAGTGTTTCTGGGAGCGAATGACAGAAAAAGAATAAACGACGTTGATGGTGTTTCAATCAAACCCTGGAAACTATCAGAGGGGTATTGTTCTGCAGATAGGCACAAGCAGCTGCTACTCCACTTCCCAACTTTACCGGGTAACCCACATCCTTGAGTATCATCTCCACTCCAGCAAGGCAGCCCAACAATTGCAACTGAGAAAAGAAATTACATGCAGAAAAAGAATGAGGCAGGGCTACAATTAAACATGACGGTTGTGGTGAGTTATATTTTCCACGTCATTATCTTAAAAGGAAATGACAAGGTGAGGAAATATTACAGAGAATGCTTCTGTGTGACAGATCATGTTACATGAGAAGAGAATGAGGGTCTGATTAAGGAATAAGCTACCTAAAAGTTTAAGATTTCAGATGAGGCCCAGGATATGATTTATATTATTCTCTAACACATTTCTTTAAAGGAAAGCTCTTTGGACTTGAAACTTACATACATATCCACACTATTTTGTGCTTGATTTTTATCAAATAGAATAAGGGTGGTGAGATTCGAACTCGTGACTGCTAGGTCAATAGGGTTCTGACCATCTCACCATATCAATCCCAGAATATATCAATCCCAGAATATGATTTATATTACTCTCTAATTTAAGGACCCATTTGGCAGAGTTATGACTGTCTTAACACTAACAGGCTAACATGACTGGTAATTAAGATTCAATTTCTCCGTCACATTGTCATAGATATCAAGGTTAAAAGTTGCAGTAGTTGAACATCTTTGCTGGAAACTACAGCTATTTAATCCATTATATTGTGATCAGAGTTTGAAAGTTATCCAAAAAAGAAGCTCTGAAGTTTAGACAGTGGAGGGATTTTCAAATCCTTGGTTTTGGGTCCCTAGACATTATGACTCAAGAATACGAGTCCTTAGACATTCTGAAGCAGTCTCTTTGCCCTCAATTACCAGGTCAAAAGGCTGATAGGTAATAAATCACAATGACTTCTTACCGTTAATTTTGTAGTTTTTTTCCCTTGATCCATGTGTAATGAATACATTCACACTAGCAAATTGTTGCTTCTTGGATTTATTATTAAGATGGACTTTCTGAATGATGTTCAATGAATCACTACATGCACAGGTCAAAGGATATGAGAAATGAAGGTTACCTCGTTCAGGTTGCCAAGATGCCCTATTCTGAAAACCTTGCCAGCAACTTTGTTAAGACCCAAACCTAAGCTTAAGTTGTATCTTTTCCATCCCCTCCTAACAATTTCTGCACTGTCAATGTACGGGGGAACAACTACCGCCGTCACTGTGTCACTGAACCATTCCTCCTTCTGAGTACAGTTCTTCAAGCCCCATGCCTCCACAGCAAGCCTACATTTTAAAACTCAAGGAGTCATGAATTGTGAATCTGTCAGACAGTTCAATGATTGAGATAACTTTCTGAAATAATTGAAAGGAAAACATAAAAGAAGAAAAGGGAGTAACCTTGTTGCTTTTCCCAAACGAGCATGCCTTGCAAACACATTCTCAAGCCCTTCCTCAAAAAGGAGATCCAGTGCTGCTCTAAGTCCATACAACAACTGGATGGAAGGAGTGTACGGCCAGAATGTTCCAAGGCTGTAGAACTTCAAATAGTCCTTCCAGTCAAAGAAGACTCTAACCGACTTTGCAGTTTTAGAAGCCTCGATAGCTTTAGGGCTAGCACAAACGATACCCATCCCGGTAGGAAGAGAAAGAGCCTTTTGAGAGCCAGTCAAAGCCACATCTACTCCCCATTCATCCATACGGAAATCAAGGGCACAAATGGAGGACACTCCATCAACAAGGAAGAGAGCTGGATGGCTGTAGTCATCTGAGAATCGTTGAAAAACATGAGACCATTCTTACGTGATCAAGATTAAAATTTAACGATGAAAGAACTGAATTATCATATCCAAAGTTCTCAGAACTTTATGTTGTTTGTCAACTAAAGCATATAAGCTAATCTAAATATCCAAAAACCTACAAGCTCAGAACTGATCGTTTCCAACAAATGGATTCTATTAAAGCATTTATTAGAGATAGGTAAAAGAAGCACTACATCACTGGAGCAGATGTGCAAATAAGACTCGGAATCAACCCTCTGTAAGAGGTACTCCTTTGCACAATGAATAACCTTCAGGGAACCAACATCAAACTTGGAGATCATCAGACACCACTTTCGAGTTTCAACCCAAAACTCTCGAGTAGTTTGGGACCTTTCTCTATATATAGGTGCCTCATTCTATCCCCAGGAAACTGATGCAGGCCTACCTTTCATGTTCCAGAAGTTAGACAAACATAAAAGGTCAACGACTGTTATAGGATCATATGCTGATGTCAATGGATATTTTAGCTGTTTTATTTTGGAGAGGATCCTTGATTTTCTATGGAGAAACATCTAAGGAAGTAATATAACCGGTTAAGGACTATTAGCATACATAGGGATTAATAAAAGGAGGCACTTTATTATTTCAGCTAAGGTTTGCCACTGCCAAGCACTGGCATATACACTTACCAAGTATTTTTCGAACTTTGGCCAAGTTGTTGGTAACTCCAGTTGCTGTCTCATTGTGAACAATGCAAACAGCTTTAATGGTGTGCGCAGTATCTTCCGCAAGTTTTGAGGCGAGGATGTCAAGGTTGGCACCTTGACCCCAGTCACTTTCTACCACATCAACATTGAAACCAAGGCGTTGCTGCTGATCAATCCAGAGCAAACTGAATTGGCCTATCACGAAAGACACAGTTCGATCTCCAGGAGACAGTGTGTTGGTAAGTGCACTCTCCCATGCACCAGTGCCTGAACCAAAATAGCAACTTCAGCTAACACAAACTACTATTCACTAAAATATATAAAAATAAATGCCTCCATTAAGATGGATAAGTTAGCAGACACTTCCAAAAAATTTAGAAGATGACATACTGGCATCCAAGAATTCTGAAGCATTTCACTGTATTTGGATTTGTGCTCAAGGTGAATTACAAACATTCTAGAATTTAAGACTTTGTCAGATGACTGCTGCAACAGTACCTGTGGTTGGGATGATAAATGGAATTCCTGAGGTTGACTTGAAAATCTTCTTCACATCCTCAAGAAGAGTTTTTGTCATGGCTGGAATTGCTGGTGAGCGGTAATCCTCATTGTTCCTATTCATTGCCCGAATGACCGGCTCCGGGATATTAACCGGCCCTGGAACAAACAGATGATTCCTTCCTGGTCCATAATAGTAGTCCATCTTCCCCCCTGAAGAATATCACCAACAAACTATTTTCAAGAAATTGCTGATGGTTCACTACATCAAAACACCTTAGCTAGAAAATCACAATACAGAAATCAGAGTTCATAAACCTCTTCGGAACAATTCATATAGGTTTATTTGCTTTACTAAATTTTTAAACAGGAAAACATTATTTGTCCAACTACACTTCCTAGGCATTTTTGTGCCAATACACAAAGTTAAAGAAACCAAGGCAAATTTCATTTTACGCAGTTTCATTTGGACAGTTCATGCAGTACTGTTGTATTCAAAAGAGGCATAAACCAATACAAAATACCACATACAATTAGATTTTGGAATGAAAAGGCACCAAAAAAAATTAATTTGGAGTTGCAAGTGCTTTTGGTATGAAAACAAAAGTAAAATGTAGGAAGACTGGAAGCTATGTAGCTTATTGGAAGAATCTCTGTCAGTCTGTTGAAAGCTGTAATTCTGCCTTTCACTTTCAGGATTTACAACTCCTTTTCCTTTCGTTTCTTTTTTTTATTATCTTCCTTTATATTTCTTTAAAAAAATAACAAAAATCAAGTTTTTTTCCAAAAATTATTGAACATCAATAATCACCTTATCCCTAGTCAACCTTGCTGTATAGGTTTCATTTGAAGGCATGTTAGGACCTCATACAGTAACTTTCTTCTAATTCCCTAAATTTCCACCATTCATCCTATGATTTAAGCTTAAAACAGCCAAGAGAAATTTTAAAGTTCAAACCACTCAACTATGTCCTTGGGACATCATCGTGTACTTTTACCAGTTGCTTCTTTTCTATAATTCATTAAAAACTGACACCACATAAAATTCGAAACATAATATGGTCTTAATTTTATGTTTTGTCTACCCTTAGTTTCTCTGCTTCAAATACAAAATTGAAAATTTCTTCAAATAGATAGCACATCAACACCATGCCTTCATCAAGTCTCTTCTTTATCCCTGATAAAAAAAGAAGTTTGCATATAGAAAAGTAAAGCATGCTACGTTCGTAATGATCAAGGAAACCAGAAATAGTTTATATCAATGCACTCAGGTTATCACATCTTATAAGAAATTATGAAAATCATGCCAAAATATTAATCCTGATTAATCAGCCCTTTTCAACTTCTTAAAGTAGAAGAACCAGAACAAGAATGGAAGCAGTAACAGAGGAGGTGTATTTCAGTTTTCTTGAGGTGCCTAACAAACCATCAAAACAAGACCATACCAGCTCTGATAATAGCAGAAGATATATATATATATATATATAGATAGATAGATAGATAGATAGATAGATATAGAACAAATACACAGACACCTAAAAGAAAAAGATGAGAGTAACAGGAGAAAGAGTTGTCGAGTATAAATTACCTGATTGCGGTGAGTCTTGATCAGAAGATAGCAGAGAAGTGTTTCTCTGCCTCTTTTTTCTGGTTCTTTGGCAGTGTTAGGGGATGAATGCCTGTAGTAAAAAAAAAGCTAAAGAGTAGAATTCAGTTTAATAAGAGGGCGGGAGAGCCAATCAATGTCCCAAGTGGGGTCCTCCAATCACTTACGTGGCGGATAAGAGTGAACCTAGTGGAATCCTGCGGCTAAGAATGACTGCCGGGCCAATATTTTGGATAAATTGGGTAATTAGCGTGCATAATTAAAAAAAATAAATGAATTGATACAAGAGCAAAAAATCTTAGTGAGATAGAACTGTATCACTGTTGAGAAGTGTGACAGGGTGAAATTCTGATTATTTTCTTTAATTGGTTGATCAATTATATGATTTTGAAATACAAAAAAATCTTTAAACTATCAAAATTGGAGGCTTGGTGAGATTTCTAAGTCTACGTCCCAATGATTCGTGTAGTGATGCAATCGCTATTATAAAAAAAAAATCTCTATTTTTTTTTATAAGAATTTAAATATCATCTACATATTGGATTTAAAAATTATGATTTTTTTTAACTGTTAGTTTGATTTAACATGATCAAACCTTGTTTTAGGTTTAAACTTGTTCCATTGCTCCTTAAATATTCATGCGAGATCACCAATGTAATCTATATAAAATCATCAATGTAATCTATATAAAGCAAATTCTTATTTAGTTATGACAGGCCTACAACTAATTGTTGAAAATCACTCATTACTATATAAATAATAATAGTAAATGTTATTATTTTAAAGTGTCGGAACTGTCTTTATTAAATTGTGTTTTTAAAGCAAAACAAGTTAAATTATATTATTTAATCAAATCTTTTCCCAACAGTATTGTTCTATCAATTTTTTTACTTTCACTGCATTTTTTTAATAAAAAAAATCCCAGTATTTTTGGGCTGCATCTGATTTCCACTAACGACTACTAATTTGTTGTTTTTTAGGGTTTTTCTTTCTGTTATTTGCATCCCTGTCCTTGTATTTTTTCTATCTTTCAATTCAGAAATAGGTGCAGTTTTGCTGTGTTGCTATGGCAAGGGCATAAGGGAATCCTATTTCTTTAATCGGTGGACACAAAACAAATTGTAAGGACATCAGGGACTGGACAGAATTACTGGTTTACCCACTCTCTTCTCGTCGTTTTTTTAAGAAAATAAAATGAGGGAGGAAGAAGAACACTCCCCTTGTTTTGGCACGACGTGCATAGTTTTTGGAAATAGGTAGTATGAGGTTGAGAAAGCAATGTGAAAGATAAAGTGATAAAGTGCTATCGACCACACTTCTCCTGTGGGAATTAAGACCACACACCGTTTTTTAATCTTGTCTCTCTTCACTTCTTTTTTCATAATTTTTGTTTTTATCTCCTATTTTGCTTGAGTTTTCTAGATGGGTAAGGCTTTGTGGGGCTTCCCAATTTTTTTTCTTTTTTTTATTTTTTTTGACGTCTACCATGAACGATATGATATGTTAGTGTTATTTGGTTTCTCTACTTGTACAAATTTCAAACCACAAAACGGAGGATTGAGTTATTTGAAGTGCCAAAAATTAAAAAAAAAACGTGCCCAGAAGATTTTTAGACTCTTCGTGATCATCCATCAGCACTGATTACAAAAATTGACCTCCAAGCATGCGAGAGATCTTCTTTGACAAGCTACTGGGATGCAGCTAACCAAAAAAACAAAACCAGCCTGCTCTAGCAGGAAGCACGTTATTAGCCCCCCTACACCTTTTCCTTTTGATGGAGCTCTGGGGAGAAGCTTGCATGAATATGTGTTCGAAATTAAATTGAAAAAACTAAGTTGAAAACTATAAAAATCACTAGATACAGTTTGCTTTTGATTTCAGAAAAATAAAATAAAATTGTTTGAACCACGTGCCCTCTATCTCTTGATCTCTTTGGAGGCAACGAGAAATTTTCTATTATTTAGACTTGTGTTTGGAGAACTAGGGGTATTAAGTTTCCAAGTCTTCATTGTTATCATCAACAAACTCATGGTGGTGGTCTTAAGTCATTAAAATTGAAGTAGAAATCGGGTTGTGATAAATTAACTTCATCATTATAGTCAAAGCTTTCCTTTTCAGTTTCAAGCTTTGTTTTTATTTTTCGATCAATTTATTGCATAAAATACCCATCACTCAATTCATTGACCCAATTCACCAAAACAGATAAGGTTTATGAAAGGATTTTGCAGCTTACTTGATTCTGTTTGTTAAATTTTAAAAACATGAGTGTACAGGTATAAGTTTCATAAGAACCGACCGACCTTAACTGAACAGAACCGGTTCAGTTCGAACTGGTTTTCAGTTCGGTCAGGTCGAGTTCTCAAGAAATTACATCTCCCAACTCCCGATTAGGCTGCACTGGACAAGACCATGAACACCCCTAATCCACACTTTCAATTAAAACGTCAATCGGCATAATATATAAAACGCGCATAAGGCCATAGCCCTGGACATAAAACGCGCATCCAAAAAATATAGTCTCGGGCAGGGGGTAACTTACAGGAACATGAGGAAACTAAACCTCGAAGCATCTGAAACTCTTTGCACAAGTAGAGCATCAATGATCCTCATAGACCTAAAAGTATACATCATTCGATGCACAATTTCAGCATTCCAGATTTCTAATACAAAGAAGTCCATCCTATTAAAATTGACCAAGGTGGTAGAAATGCATATGTACAGAATAAGCATCAATACACACAACTTCACAAGCAATAAGTAAATGTGAAGTGAAAACACCAGCTACAGTAATAATTAGAGTAGAGTGTGGAGCTGAATCAGTATCTAAACAGATAACTATAATGTATGCCACGTCCACAAGCGAAGCTTATCATCATGGGCCAAGAACACAACAGTTTATAACATATTGACAAAGTTTTTTTAGAGTCTCGACAGGAACAGTAAGGTTCAGAATAATGAAATACTGAAACTGTTATGGTAAAACGGAATCAAAATTATTCAAAACTGATAATTTACACTTCTCTCAAAGGCATAATGCATGTAATATGTTCCGCTCATTTATGTGTATTTTAAATTGAATGAAAAATTTCTTTCCCTAACCCCACTATATACGTAAAACCAGTTACCCAATTCATTTCCTTGACAAAAAATTGTAACAAGACCACCTACATCATTCTCAAGTTGATTAATTTTGGTCATCCCCCCAGGCACCTTTTGTACAAACTCCTCATCCAATTGATATTTTTTAGGTCAGCCAGAAAGAAACTGAGTAGGAATTGGCACCTTATTGCTGTGATGTTGAAAAGAATTCCACGGTTTATATCTAATGACTGAAGCAGTTATGGACCACGGGGAAGCCATGGGGCTTATGGCTTGAATCAGTTGCTCTCCATCCCTCAAACACTAATACTACTTTATACCTGGTGTAAATTTTTGTTTTGGAGGAAAACCAGTTTGCCGCACTCGATAAGGTCTCTCAAGAAAAGGCCTATTATCAGGTGGTCCTGCCCCAAGAATCCCCAACGAGCCATGGTTGGATAAGCGGGTACTCGGTGGTCTTTGTAAGGGGGGTTTAAATTGGGGTTGAATATCAGCTTCAGTTCTTCTGCGTCGTTTCCACGCTTCAAATTTCCCAGCATCATGACCTCTGTTTATTGGTTCTGACAATGGATAGGAATTTTCATTTTTATACCCCATATGCCTCTCAAAATTGGTGGGATCGCAGTCTTTGTCAAGAGATCCATATGCAGCACCATTGGCATGAGAGGGGCCGACGCCTGCATCTTCCTCCTGCTTCTGTTTAAGCTTAGAATAAATCTGACGAAGTCTCTCGCCAGATAAATTTGAAAAAGTAGAAACATAATTCCATAACCGCATTATCATCCCTGGGAAAACATTGATTTAAATGAAAAGAAGCGGCAGAGAAAATAAATTGAGCATATATAGAATGGAGAAGCACATACTATCCCGTTTATAAAGCTCTTCCTCATATTCTAGGACAATCTGGTCTATTCTCCGTCCAATAAGCTGTAAATAGTTCCGAATTTTTGAAAGCACCTGCAAGAAAAAGTTGGACATAAACTTCTAGTATCCAAAAAATATCACTACACAATGGACAATCAGAACAAAAGATGCTGTACTTTTTCCTTTGGAAGGTCAGCACTGGTAGTCTGCAATTTGTTAAGACGTCTCAGGGTTTTAATTTCATCAATCATGACTTCTTCACACCATTCCATCCATTTTACTTCCTTAAACTGCTCACATAATTCCTCATTGTCTGACATCTCACCCTCCTCTTTTACTAATTGCTCAACTCTCTGTGGTCTCTGAGGCCTGTTCTTGTTTGTTTGCACACTGACCATTACAGATCTTGGCTTTACTTTCTTGTCCCTGTCTCGTGAAACAGAGATGTTCAGAAGATTCTCTCTCCCCTTCTTGGAGGCCTTCCGACCCCCTTTAGCATTTGCTTTCTTTCCACCGATAGCTGCAAGTTCCTGATTGAAAAAAAGTGCTGGTTATCATTACATAAAATCCACCTCAATTCAATGCAAATTATCAGTACACAAAACTCACCACACTTCCAGATTAGATATGAGACAGAACTATAACAAACATTTAAAAAAAGACAAGCATGCAAGTTCCTGGTTGAAAAAAAGAAGTGCTCGTTATCAGTGCATAAAATTCACCTCACTTCAATGCAAATTAGATATGCGAAACAACAATAATATCATAGGCAAGCACTTGTGGAATAACAATAACGAACAATTAATAAACTGCAAGCACTTGTGTAATTACTGCCATCTGACACGAGAATCATAGGCTACGGATGCTCGCACAATTTTGACAGTCAAACTGGGAAGGTTCTTAAATTAATATACTTGTGTCTGCTGTGACAACAATACATATAACATGCAACTAAAATGGGAAACAAAACTTTGCAAAGGCACCTGACAATTTAAAGACTTAAAATTTCACAATCTTGATTATTAAACTAGGAAGCTAACTTAATTAATATACTCGTGTCTGCTGTGGCAATAGTTTAAATGGGAACTGGAGTTTAACAGTATAAACATAGCATACATGCATAATGGAGACAAAGCTTTGCAAAGGTTACAGAATGAGACTGGATGAAAGCAAAAGGAAAGCCCTGCTTTCCAGTTATGGCATTTTCTGCTTTCCAAATGATAGCTTACCATCTCCAGAAGTGCATTAGCACGATCCTTCAAATTTGGAGCACGTGGTAGAAAGGTCTCATGATGCTGGAGTTCTGCTGGAGCAATCTTCTTCGAAAGGCCAAGCCTTTCATCTAACCGTATCTTCTCCCAATTGCCAAACCCATGGTAGTGTATTCCCAGAAGCAATCTCGCATCATCAACTAATGAAAAATACCATAATCAATCAGCTAAAGGAAACAAGTCGATTATTATCCTCTAAGATAATAATACAAAAGATAGGAAATGCATACTTTGATTCCAGCCACAACCCTTGGACCAGTTTGAAGGCTTCAGGTACATCAGCACTCGAAATTGTGCAACGGGATTTTCATAACGACTAATTCGCTTTGCTAGTAGCTGAAGTTCTTGCACACGGCTCAATAGATCATTTGCCTTCACAGGGACACCAAAAAAATCCAACAAAGGACCCTGGAGAAAATCCCATTTGAAATTGTTGAATCAGAAAATGTAATTATGGTATTCGACCACAAACATATGATATGCAGCACCTACAAAAAGTATGCATAGCAAGAATAACCAACCTTTGGGTCCAGATTTCCAACTTCAACTGCTTCTCTACAACCATCAACCAAAGCATCAAAAAGCTCTATTTGTGCATCAGGTGGAGCTGCTGCAACTGTTCCACCAACCTCCTCAGCTATCAAGTCTATTTGATTCAAGTTCCCAAACTTAATCACCTAATTTAATGAAAAAAGAATAAACAGAGAATCCAAGCTTTAGCCAAGCATGGCTAGTAGAAACAGCTTTTAATTAAAATGAAAACAAAACAAGGGAGGAAAAAAGGCTGTCTTATAAACTTCCACAATGGAAGAAGTGCTCCAAGCTTGGCCAGTTCTCACATTTAACCAGTTTAATCAGCATGGCACTTCCACATATTGCACAAATTGGACAAGTTATCCACGATCTTCCTAGTGAGAAAAGAGAAAGAAGCTACACGGCTCATATTTCCTTCCAGGTACCAATATAATTTTTTTGTTGAACTAATATTTGTTTATTAATACTTTTGTTCCTAAACTATCTATTAAAACCAGATAGCAGTGGAGTCTTAACAGGAATAAGAACATTTCCTGCTGTCATCAACCAGCTGGAGTTGGATTCTCCAAAATTTGACAGAATTGAAAATATCCGCGTTTCTCAAATCCTATTTTCAGGTTAACGATATTGCCATTACATTCAATTAGATTACTAGCAGAACAGTAAAAATTTGCAAAAGAGTATATGACATTGGCAGAACAGATACATGAGAAAACTGATTTTGACTAGCTAAATTTGTCTTGCAAGAATAGAAATAAACATTGGAGAAACTAAACAATATCCAGCCAACAAATTCACAGAATATGAGAGGGGAGGTTAAGAACTGGTTCCCACATTAAGAAAAGATGAATGCACTGATTATATAATATGAATTAAATTAAAAAAACTCGTGAAGTTAAGAAATCTGAAAATGTGTGGTTTTTATCTCAACATTCCCAACAAGAGAAAAGATGTAGATATACAAAGTTTTACTGTCTAAAAAGGATTTGTTTTCACTTTTAACAATCTTAAAAATTGAAAGATAAATTCAAAGCATACCGCACGAGAAAAGCGTAAAGAATCTCTCTTAGGCAGATTTCCATGAGACCATTCTCTCACTTGGGAGGATGCTCCCTCGATCATTGGTGCTAGGGGAGCAGAATAATCTGCTTTACGACGCTTCTGCACTCTCTCCTGTGGTTCTGGTGGCTCAGAACCTTTCTTTTTCCGTTTGTTACTTCTCCCAGGTTGATTATCCTCTGCATAACTCTTAGTATTTCTTGCAGAACGAGGAGCTAGAGCATCCTAAAGGGAGAAAACAAATATCACACATAAAAATATGATAGTTAAAAATGAAATGAAACGAAAGTCACTAGTCATTCAAAAAACATGTCAAGTTGTCATGTATAAAATCTTAAATCAAATTCAACAAAAGAGATGTGCACTTCAGCTTCAGCAACTGCATCTGGTTTTATCCAACGACTCCAGAAGCTCCCATCATCTTCGGCACTACAAAAATTTGCAACCTGGATATAACCCAAGAATAAAATTAATCAGCAAACTTAAGAGTGAAAAAATCAATAAATATGATAATAAGCGTGGTCAATTAAGATTTTAGACCTTCAAAACTACCCTAATGTTAATTCAGCAGCAGCAGCCTGGATATAATCAAAACAGAAAAGGTACAGAAATAAGCAGCAGGATTCCTCCAACATAGAAAATGATGAGTTATTTACTTGCCTTAAAAGCACCTAACAATTCATTCCCTTGCTCTCCTCCAGCTTCCTTCTCTTCCACTTTCTCCGCTCTTTCAAGAATTTCATCAATATCCATACTTAAGAGTCTTTTCTTGCTTTCTTCATCGCTTCTGTCCTCTTTAAAGAGTTCCTCAGCCCCAAATCTTAAAATTGCTGAGAGCTCATTCTGCAATAAAGAAAGGCGAAAAAAGTGTAAGTGCATTAGTTCTAAAGGGGCAATAGTACAGCAACTAACAGAATGTTAGAATGCCACAATAATCATACAAGCAAGAATTCAGCCTTCAATTGAATATCAATATTTAGGATTAGAAATACAGAACAGTACCAACAAAAAATATAAATTAAATTTTATTACATTCTTACTTTATCAAAATGACCCCCTTTTTTTGCTTCTTTCTTTTCCAATCTACCCTCTGCATTTAGTTTTTGGATCACCAGATGGTCGAGAACCTAAAAGGAACAAATTTGAAAAAAATAGATATATAAATGCTATTACACAACATAACAGAATGTCAACATATTAGATGTGAGTATTGTGTGTGTGTGTGTGTGTGTGTGTGTGAGAGAGAGAGAGAGAGAGAGAGCAAATGAACATGATTGCTAGGATGAAAGAAATGGAGTGCACTGATAGAAATCAACTTCAAGAATCTACCATCTTCTTCTTAGCTCTCTCTAGGATATCTTCCTCAACGCTTTTGCTTGTCACAAATCTATAGATGTTAACAACTTCTTGCTGCCCAATTCTATGAGCTCTACTCATTGCCTGATAAATCATCAAACAATTAAGCAAAATCCGTTTCCTCTAAACTAAATAATTCAATTGATAGAAACGAAGATCCATGATGGTAGTAGAAAGACCCAAAAACATGGGTGAAACAAGTTTTCATTCTGCTTATAACCTGTAGGTCATTTTGAGGATTCCAGTCTGAATCAAATATTATAACTGTGTCAGCAGTTGCAAGATTAATGCCTAAGCCTCCAGCCCGAGTTGACAGAAGGAAGCAGAAATCATCACTACCAGGTGCATTGAAATGGTCCATCGCCTGCTGACGCAACTCGGCCTTTGTGCTACCATCAAGCCTTTGAAATTGGAACCCTCTGAGAGACATGTATTGAGCTATTATATCCAACATTCTGACCATCTGCAGCAGTTGACCAATGCCACAATTCATTTGTCATTTAATATGCTTGTGTACCCTTTAAGGTAAAATAAGTTGATTCAAATAATATATCCAAGACCAAGATTTTCAAATGGATAGTTACAGAAAATTGAAAGCAATTTGAAACACTAATCATTGGAGACACATCAAATTATCATCACAACACCCTGCTAAAAACTCATCAAGGTGTCAGTTGAGTCTAGTACTCAGTACTTGATAATTGATTCAATTGTGAGGTATAACAGAATTTTAGAAAGTGGAAATGAAGATGCATCAAGTTAGTTAAGCATCAGCAGTCCCAAGTAAACCGCCCTGGTACTTGGAAAATGCCTACTCAATTGCATACATCAACTAAACCAATGATGAGGTCCATATGCAATCCAAATTTGACTGGATAGGCAATAAATCATGAATAACAAGAAAATGCACGCTACAAACCATTTTTTACCCTCATTATAATTAATCAGCTTTTCCACATTTCACTAGGAGGCTGATCCAGAATTGAAGAGATCATAATATCATTTATAGCTTAGGAGGGATACCTAAGTAATTTACAGTCAACAATTTTATCTATCTAAGGAGAATAACAACAAAAATGTTTATGAAACAAACCTGGGAGAAAATAAGGACACGATGTTTTGTCTCGTGCAATCTGACAAGTAGCTTGTCAAGTATAACCAGCTTTCCACTGCTTAAGATAATCCTCTCCAGTTTACTGCTATCATTGGTACTGATGTCCCCACCATAACCATGATCCGCACTTTCAAATAGGAAGGGATGGTTGCAGCATTTCTTCAACTCTACCACAATATTCAGAAGTGATACCTGAAAACATTAAACAATTAACATTATCAGTTTTCAACACAGTAAAAAAAAACACATACAGCTTAAGCACTACTAATCCATACACGAAGTTCCTCTAGTGTTTGACTCAAAATTCAGAGTTGTCACCAAGAGCTGTTAGATTTACTTTCCAGGCCTAAAATTCTATGATGATATTCATAATTTCATAGCATACACTAACCTGATTCCCACGAACTCCTTTGTTCAGGTCTTGGAAGTTACGTTCCAAAATCCATTTATAGTATCTAAACATATGCAAAATTCAAATATTACAAAGCTGTCAAGAAACAATCCAGAAGAACATCACTTTATCACAAATGGAAAACATCACTCACTGTTTCTGGAGAGGAGACATTTCAACCCTCAAAATGCGCTCTATTTTGGGAGGCAAGGATTTCTCCACATCCTTAATAACTCTTCTGAGAATGTGAGGCCTCAATTCCATGTGAAGATTAGCGAGCTAAAAAAACCATAGAAACTTAAATTAACTAAGTGTAGAACAATATGCGTGATTGTGTATGCCAACTCTGAAGAAAAAGCAAAAACAACAGTGTATTGCACCTCATTTTCATTAAAAGAGCTAAGATTCTTATAATTGTGAACAAAATCATCCTTACTCCTGAACTTGTCAGAATCAAGAAAATGAAGCAGAGCCCTGGCATATTTTGACAAAAAACAAAAATCAATTAAACCATGCAAACAAAAGAGGTCTGCAGCAACTGAGGGAGAAAACACTAGAGAGGAAAAAATAACCATCAAAGGGGAAAAATCAACAATGAACTTTGAACAAAACAGAGCAATGAAGACAGCACTCATGTAATTAATGCTTGCTTGCAAGCCATCATAAACAATCAGCAGAACCAACATACCAATGACCTCTTTATGCATTCCAATTTCAAAATATGTGCAAAAATATATTTGACCACCATAAAAAATACCATAATTAGTATCAGCAGTTTTCCCCAGACAGAGGGTGCTTATTTCACGCATGTTTAATAATGTGCCAAGACAAAATGTTAAATGGTAGAAAATACCAAAACAAGCATACAGAACATGTGATTGCACTAGCAGCTCTTATCTCATGAGTTGGTTAGATAAGGACTACATTTAAAAACCTTTACAGGCCTTCATAGTTATCATATCTGGGGGGCAAGTTTGGCACAGGATAATTCCTGAAGTTTGAATGCAAGAACAATAACAGTGAGTTAGAGGAAATGAATAAGAACCATAGTTCTTCCACACTGTTCTGCAATGGAGTGCCAGTAATTAGCAACTTGTTCTTGGTGCTAAATTCCTGCAGGAAAAAGAAAATGAATTATCCAAATAACTAAATGAACCAATCACGGCATACATACAAAATAACGAGCACCAAAATTAATTGTAAAACGTCATTACCAAAAGAGCTGTGTACAACTGCGCTTCACTGTTCTTTAACCTATGAGCTTCATCAACCATTAAATAATTCCACTTGATCTTGGACAGAAAAGCCTTGTCCTTCAGAACAACTTCATATGTCGTCAACAGAGCACTGAATTTTATAGGATGGCCAGCTCTCTTATCATTGTAAAATTCATATTGCTGACAAACCTGAAATCAAGGCTCAAAACATGAATAAACACGAAACAAAAGGAAGGTGCGATGAAACAAGACAAAATGATAACCTAAAATTGAAAGTAACACCTTGCAACATGAGTTAAGAGAACATAACAAATATTGACGGGGTGAAAACCAAAATCCTTTTCTATTCGGGTCTTTTTCCCACACCATCCCATTTATTTAAGGACTCGGCTTATTTAAAGACAACAGGTTAGATTTTCAACCACGCTAGTGTAGCCAAAATAACTTGTCGCAGTAGGCAACAAAGGAGAGAAATCCCAACTCCCTATCTCATCACAGTAAGAGAGTTTCACAGACAAGCAAAAACTAATCTACAATCGGTGCTGGAGAATGCCACCAATGCATGATTTTTCTAAGTCTTGAAAGAAAATGTATGATCAACCAGATCATGAGCACAGCTGCCATCATTAATTACAGCGCTTTTATTCACAAACACTTCAATACCCCCCCCTTTTTTTTCTGTCTTGCACAAAGTGTAAGCTGCCTCCAAAGCTTCTCAAGGATTAAAAAAGCTACTGGCATGCATACACAGTTGTCACCAACTAAATCAGGGCCTTTGAGCTTTCCTATCCATTTCCCAGATCAAGATTTTTTGGATGCCTGAGCTTTAATCACATGGACTGCTTGATAAGTAGAAGTCTTTTTTTTTAAGGAAGGAGTATCATTAGTAAAAACAATGTACAGTATAGAGCTGGAGAACAAGACATCCCTCTAAGAAAAAAGCATAGATAATCTAGATCAAAGTGATAAATATTCCAATTTTCTTTCATTATTCCCTAGAGAGTTGACCCTAAAGCACCTGCTTCTTGACATAAAAAAGAAGCCAAGAAATTATATTTTCTTTCAGGTTTTAAGAATTTGATTATTTCTGGAACTCTTTGGTCAAATTCTTCTGGTTTTTAATTTACCAGAACTGCAACAATAAAACCAGTACTTCGTGCAATCTTTGCACCTTCAATTGTCGGAACTCACATGATCAATAGCAATATAACTAAACTTTGAGAAATATTATGATTTTAAATCTGAGAGTCTAATTTAAATTGCACAAAACAGTTAAAGATCAGATGCTAGTATCAAGAAGGAATTAAATTAATAGATTTATCTCAAAGACATGAAAAAATGACTAACCTCTCGACTGGCACGAGTACCAACATACACAATAACATTCATTTCAGGAAGCCACTTTCTAAATTCTTTGGCCCAGTTAGACAACGTTGATAAAGGTACAACAACAAGAAACGGCCCAGAGATCTGCTGAGCATTCTGCAAAGTGATAAAATATGAAAGTTTCGCAACATGATCAATTAACATGGTTTCAAAATATTTTAAAACAATTTATTTGATGCAATTATAGGGGATCCCAAGAACAAAACAATTAGAAAAAAACAGGAATAAAAAAATAATTAAACAAATTCCTTGGGTTGTTGAAGAAAAGAAAGGGTTATACCTGCAAAAAACCAAGCATGGAAACTGACTGAACTGTTTTTCCAAGACCCATTTCATCGGCTAAAATGACATTTGTATCATTTCTCCAACTAGGAAATGCAAGTGACTAATTAGGAAATGTACAAATGACATTAGATTTAAGTTAGTCAACAATTTTCCCTTCAAGAAAAAGAAACCATACCTGTTAACTAGAAAATTCAAACCCTCAAGCTGGTAATCACGAAGCTTTCCTCCTCTCAACCATTCAGGTTGTTCATCAAGTTTCCTTAAACTTGCTAAGAGAAAAGAAAAAAAAACACTCACGCATTTAAATTCTATATTTGCACCATATCACACTAAATATCATGCAGCGAACATCTGGCACAGTAAAGACTATCTCTAGTTTCACTAGTGATACGATTAAAAAAATTAAAAAAATAAAACAAATTACAGAGAAGTGCCCACATAAGTTTTTTTTATTTGAATAAGAGCAACGATAATAAAAATTGGATTTAGAAAATGAAAGGGAAAAAAAAGGATATTTGAATATTAGAACACAAAGAAACTGACTACAATTTGCTAGTTGGACAGTAACATCAAGCAGCAAAGCGAAAACAATCCTCAGTTTTCAGAGCAGAACTTTAACTTTTTAAATTACAATGCCACTCATTTTGCAGGTTGTAATTATCCAACTTTTCAACTGAGACACAGTCCCAAAAAACACTGGCTACACCAAATCACGGACCTTTTCCTTTCTTGCGCTGTAGATCCACCATTTTCCCCTGTACAGCAATTGCAGCCTCACGTGCCTGCAAAAGAAATGGTAGCTACAGATGAGTGCTACTCCATTCATGTCAATTGCCAAGCCATAATTTTCTTAGAAAAATCTAGACCAAAAAAACAAATTGTTTGTGTAAAACCTTGTACTCATCAATAGCATCTTGTGCAAAAGCAATATCTGCATCCTTTTCCCTGCACCACACATCATTGACTATTAAGTAGCAGAGAAACTCTCGCAAACACCTATGCATACATCACTACTTCATCACTGGATACCTAGAGGCTAATTTCACATGTACGTTGTTGAATCCCAGAAGCCAGGAGATACGACCATGTATAGGATGTGATTATCAATAATAAGAGGTACATGAGAGTTTCAATACCACCAAAAAATCACAAGACTAGTGTAGATTGAATACCAGGTTGCTTCAGCATAAGATAGTCCTCGCCACTTGACTAAATACTCCGGCACAACATTACCAGAGCTATCTTTAGTAATTCGATCAGCAATAACTCTCTCCACCTACAAAATCATATGAGCAACTAACAAGAATTGGTGAGTGACATAAAGATTTGTGGAATAGTGTAAGATAAAATAAAAATGAACTGGCCAAAGACTTGTAAAACAATACTGCAAAACAAACCTGACTATTTTGTGTGATTAGATCCAAATCCATTTCCTTGCTCACGTCATTGACCTCAATCTGATTGATAAAAAAACAAACATTTAAGGATAACTAAACCATCCTAAATAGCCAATTTGCCATACAGGTTTATTCTGTATTGAAGTACACTGTAAAACCAGAAAAATAATTAGGATAAAGGAAAAAAATATGGAAGGCACAGTTCCATGAATTAAAATGCAAATACTATTTTCCCAAAATTAAAATTCAAGGATTTCTAGTCAAGAGACAGAAAATTCACCCTCAGCAGCGGCAAACCAATTCAAAAAACATAGATCGCCAAATATTAAAGGAAAGCATAAATTCTTTCTGGATTCAAATGAATGAAAGACAAAATTAAGGCACATAAATTACCATTCAGTACATTTTGGTTAGATTTCAGTATTTTGTCATACTATAAGAACTAACAAGCATGTTCATAATGTAAGAAATGATATAAAAAAAATAAAAATAAAAAGGATCACATATTTCTTCCAGTTATAAGAGCCCCTAAAATATCATCACACCACCGTAGGACTTGCTCCATCTTGACAAAATGATCACCTGGCTTTAAGGAAACAAGGCAACTAAATGCCAATCATATAACGTATTCAGTCTGGGTCCTTAGAAATAATGATTTAGAACAGCATGTGAAAATACTGCACCACAGAAGCTATTTTCATTGTTATAGGAAAAAAAATTGTGCATTTTTCATAATTGCAGGTATCTCACATTCAGATCAGGCAAAAGATGTAAATTATTATTGAGTGTTTTTGTATCATATCAAGACATGCACATCCCAGCATCTCTTTCTCTTCTCTAATATTATTAAGGAAAGAAAATTCCAAAACCCTTTTAAAAGCAAAAGGTATACCTCCTCACGTGTAAATGATCTCCTGTACCTCACATCTTCCATCACTTTTTTAGTGTAGTTCAGTACCTTCTTAAAACCACTTAGCTGGTGACACAACATCAGACAATGTAAACAGATCTTCTTAAAATGAATTTGATGATTAGAGCTTATATTTCACACATAAGAAACAGAAATAATAGCAATTATACATTTTGTAAGTCAGAAAATGATTTCCATTGGCAGTGTAAATGTGACTGGCCTTTCCACTTTATCAAGAACTCCATTTCTTTCCAGTCAGGCACAGAATCAAACAGGTAGCTTAACAGAATAGGCTTCGTTGATCTATTGTTCCTCATTGCATCTTCAGCCGTGCCTCTTGGCTGATGCCATAGTACCCTTTCGATGGAGTCACCATCTTCTTCTTCAACTTCATCCTATTTTGGAGAAGGCAAACAAAAGGAAGAGTAACAATAGCATACCAAGAACTTGTGGAGGTAATGAGAGAAATTATTAAAGCACTGAAGCCTGTGAAATTTATACTATTCAAATCCAAAGTACAACCACAATTGCCAAAACAATAATAGCAACATAAGGAAATATCCGAAGTAAAAACAAGTACATATAAACTAAACTAGAAGAGCAGGAGTTCTGGTTCAAATGATTCCCAGTCATCATTCACCTTTCCCAAAAAAAAAAATCTGACAGACCTATCTACAATACTCAAACTGTAACACCAGAACCAATTTAACCTCATTGATAGGATTTTGGACAAAACAAATAAATATAAAATATTTTGCTAAACATTGAAACACATGGATGGATTCTACAAGAATTTCCCAGTGCAATGTCCTCTAGACATCATAAATTGTTTTAAGAGTTTTTACAGCCTAAAAATTACTTAGGCACGGCAAACCCAGCTTGCTGACCAGGACAGGAAAAAGAGAGGCATAATAACAAACAAACACATGTACAAAAAAAATGTTTGTTTAAGGTTAAAAAAATTACTTTCACTTTCTAGGGAGTTCCTGGAAAACTTGCAAGAACTCATGCCCCTTCAATTTGAAAAATCTTGATGAGGAGAAATATAAGAAGCAAACGTGCAACATATATATAATTGTATATATATGGACCAAAGCAAGCAGAAAACCTCATATATGCATGCCCTAATCTATAAGATGATATTTCTAACCAAAATGATTATATCATAAGATTTTTTCATCCAGGTAAAAAAATATGAAGCACTTCTGTGACATCATAAATTATAGCATGATAGACTGCACCTTTTGGGCCTTCTTCTTTTTCCCTTCACCAATCTCTTCACTTTCATCACTTTCAACATATGATACCTTACGAACCGACCTACTAGAAGTGCGAACCTCATTGTTTCTTCCACCATTTTTTGTTGACATAGAGGACCGGGCATTAGATTTACGGAGATGAGCACCTCTTTGAATCATGTTCTTGAAATCTTCATCACTGTCAGAATCCTCTGCTGAATACTCATCCTCTTCAAATGATGTTTTCCCTCTCTTTTGTCGCCCAGAAGCACGTGATGACAGGTGCTCTCTGGAAGATTTTGTATTACATCCACCTTTACCCTGTTGCCTACCCTTAGGTTTTTTTGTGTAATATGAATCATCATCATCTTCACCATCTGAGATAACCAAATCATCACTGTTAACATCTTCATCTGAATCTTCACCCTCCCAGTCTTTATCCTGGTTTTGGTGAAAAAGCACTTTATTAGGGTAAAAAGAATAGGTGTGTGATATTGGTATGAACTTTATTATCAGAACCCACAGCCTCTTCTTGGCATGCCTTGCAGCATGCACAAAAATGAATGTGTGCCACATTATAAAAATAGGGCAATAAACTAGCAGAAGAATGTAAGGATAAAAAAAACAAAGAACAATAAATTGGAATTAATAACAGCAGATTGAAATAATATATCATGACAATTGCCCTGACAAAGCTCGTGATAAACCAGCTTGCAGTACAAAATACAAAGGCAATGAACCATACTACAAATAACAACTATGAAAGACAACAACCTTGTTCCCCATGTGACCACTCAAGGCGCCATGATCAGGGTCAAAATCCGCGTCATCAGGATCATCTTCTGCTAGCAATATCACAGACATTTCAGCTCCAGCAACAAACAGTAAAAGAAATTACCAACTACTAGATGATATCCAAGCATCCCATAACTTGTTTTGGTGAAAATGGTATTATAAACTAACAGAAAATGCAAAAATAACAAAGAAATTACCATCTTCATCCTCTTCCTCATAATCAGCATTCACGTCATTTTTGTCATCATCATAACCTTCATGATTGTGCAAGCCTCTAGACCTCCTAGAGACAGTATTCTTGATTGGTACAGGCTTTGATTGCAACCTGGAACTCAAATCAACGGGTTTACTGATACCCCTATAACGCATCGAGTCACTTTGATCCTCCCCATCCTGCTCATAGTATTCATCAGACAACATCTCATCTGCAGGGACATCAGAATGGCCTTTCCCACCCTTACCCCCTTCTTCTTGTCCCTCTTCATCTTCTGATTCCAATCTATCATCCCTTCCATTTGATACATTATCTTCTGAACCTTCTGCATTTCTATCCTCTGATTTGGAATCCTGCCCGGAATCGGATGCCCCGTGAGTAGCCATGGGTTGGCAGTCCTTCCAAAAACTGGAACCCCATTTTCCTGCCACATTTTTCCTTCCAGAAGGTTGCAACTCTGAATTACTTACACCAGCATCATTGCCAACAGCTACATCACTCTGCAACCTGCCTGCATCATCGGGTTCACTTTCATATTGCGCATCCATGTTCATATCCATTTCTCTTTCACTAAAAGTCACATCTACATCCTCATTGCCTAGCATTCTACCTATACCCTGACCTTGCACTTTTCCTTCTAGGATACTCTGTGAAACTGCTTCAGTTGTATAGTTCCTGAAAAAAGCCATCCTCTCACATGGAATTTCAAAGGTAATTATTTCCCATCTTTCCCTGTCTGAATGCTTGCTTTGAATACAATGCCGCAGTTAACTTTTCTGTTGTCTCTTACAATCTCCCTACAAGGCCTGGAAACAATAGAAACTATTAATTAATTAAAATCAACGTACAGATAATAAAAACTAAAATTGCGCTTCACAAAGGTGTCAGTAAAAAGCACGGAATGAGAAAGAAATATTTTGTCTTCAAAACGAAGAGTTTTAGCTTTTAACCCCATACCCTTCACTGTACCAGGGAGCAAAAAATAAAGCCCAAATTGTAAATGAATAAAAAAATTTATGACGTGAAGATTATCGGGTTCTTTTAAGATAGCAGACAACTAAGGAATCAAATATTGATAACAAAACCTCGTTCATTCCACAATACATTCACTAACTAGGACTGAAGAAGATTCTGATCGCAATTTAAACTGGCAATTGATGGTATTCAAAAACTATAAACTAAAATCGAAAAAAAAAACACTTGGCTTGAATCAAAACCAATAGAAAAAGACTAAAGACAATCAGAAACAAGTGACGAAGAGAGTTCAGATGATACTAGAAATGAAAAAAAAATATCAGAACAGGCTCAATACAGTCAAAAACAATCAGAAACCGAAGCGAAATAATCACTAAACCCGCTAACAACCAAAACAAAAGATGAAAACAAAGCAAACTATAGATCCACGAGTGTAACCGCAATATCAAATGATTACACACTTAAACCTCCAATTTAGAAACGCTAGAACGATCATGAAACCCTAAATTCGAAATCGGAAACGTTTAATTCACGTTAATAAACATCGGAAAAAGAAATTCGTGCCGAAAATCGAAGCCTCTTACTAAACAAGAAGCTAACCTCAATACATGAAGAAACAAACTGATTATCTAGCTAATTGGGTCAAGATACTTTTCAAACAAAAAACAGGGGAGGGTGCACAGGTTAATATTGGGGCACCTTACAAATCGCCGGCGACCAATGAATTTGAAAACAAAAAAACGGTGTCGTTTAAGGATGTTTCGGTTTAAATGTTAACGGGCATAGATTTTTTAGTATAGGCGGCGATTGTAGCTAAGATGCTCGGAGGGTGAAGTTAAGAACGGTCCCCGTTTGAAAGGAAGACGACGAGTCTATTTTGGGATTGATCGTCGAATGGTGTCCGTGGGAAAAAGGAGAGAAGAAAGACACCCTCAATGTGTTCGTTTTTTTTTCTAGAGAGAGAAAAATGAGGATTTGTTTCTAGTATTTTTTTTAGAGAGAGGGAGCGGAAATAAAAAATAATAATAATGGATTCGGGTTATGGAGCTCTTTATTTATTTTGAAGAAAACACGTGTTAATAGTTAAATAGATAAATCTCTCTTAGTTTAGTGTATTTTGGATCCAATGGCATGAGCCCACCTGGCGAATAATCGGACGGCAAGCGTGAGACGAGTTCCTGGAGTGGTGTACGCTGCGTTCTAGTATGATCATCATTTTAAGAAAAACAAATTGATTTAAATTGATTTTTTATAATTATTTTTAAATAAAAATAATGTACAGCACAACTCTTAACACGGTCTCAAATTAGCACTTCAATTTCAATTTTCAAGGGATGAAAAAATAAATGCAGAATGGGGGTTGAGCTGAGTGAAGGACAGTGTCCTCACCGGGTTTTTCTTTCCCTCCGGAGCGTGGACGTGGATGGAAAGACGTTGAAAAAAACACGTAAAAATTTAACTTTGTAGATTTTGAATCACTGTTATTATTAAACCTCATATTTAATATTATAGAAAAAATATTTTCTTATTAAGGATATAATAAACCCTTGGTTAAAATGTAAGCAAAATAAACACACTCCAGTAATTGCAAACAGTCACTGAATACATCAACTTTTTACTATTTTATCAACCGTTCAAGCACATTGAGCTACGATGAAGATTGTTAAAAAACAAGAAAAATATAATATATTTATATTATATATATATATATATATATATTACCTATAATATAAAACACGTTCCAGTTTTACTGTGTTAATCCACAGTAACATTTACTATTAATAGATTACCGTGGATTCAAACATTAAAATTATCATTTTACCCCACTGTTGAAAAAATTTAACCCCCGGGACTGAAGGTATTTTTGCCTTTTCTAGCAGGTATAGATTGTATTTCTGAATTTTTGTACAATAAAACTATGAAATTAGCCCCACTTTAAATACAAAAACCGCAGCCTGGAATCTGGGGTATTGCAGTACTTTCACCCCTAGTTTTTTAATAGATATCGCTAGGTACAAGGGTGTATGGGAATTGACCAATTTTTTATTTTATTTTTTTTCCGAAACACTACAGGTGCGTCGTATGGACGCGTCATCACTGTTCTACCTGCCCACACCTTTCGAGAGGCGCATGTGGTGGCAACTGGCCTTCCGCCGTGTCACCTGGTACGCCTCCATGTCTTCTTCATCCTTGAGCGGCGCGTGGCAAGTGAATGTGGTCGTAGAATCGCTGATAGACGGTCTTTCTTTCTCCCACTCTTTCCTCTTTCCTGTTGCCGGAAAGTACAACATAGTCCCTCATATTTGTAGTAGTTTCCTTTCAGTCCCTAAGCTTTTGATTTTGTTTTTCTTGTTGATTTTTCAATGAAAATTTTGATTATTTTCAATCATGTCCTTCAATTGAAATTGATAATATGCGGTAAGTTTCATTTCAGTCCTTCATCTTTGGATTTTTTATTTGTTTTTTGTTCCTTTAATAATTTTGGTATGCAAGTTTGAATTTGTTCAAATTTTATCCTCCAATTGAAATTTGTCATATATGCTACTTTTCATTTTGGTCCTTATTTTTTTAATTTGTTCAACAATTGCACTTTATTGATTTTTTTAAAATCCCTTTATTGTTTTCCGATCCCGAAGTTTTTATTTGTTTTATTTTTATCCTTCAATTGAAATTAATTATATATTTTGTTTTTCATTTCGGCACTTATTCTTTTCTTTTTTTTTGGTATTAATTCCTTTAGTTTTTTTTGTCCTTCTTGGATGGTGTTTATTTTTTGTCCATATTTATGCATTTGTGCTTTTAGTTTTTGTTTTTAATTTTGGTCTTTTTATTTTTTGTTGGGGTTTTATTTCTATTCGATTCTGTTATGAAATTTTAATTTATGGTGGTTGCACTGCATTTTGTTTTTAAAAATCTCTTTATTGTTTTTTGATCTCAAGGTTTTGATTTGTTGTGATTTTGTCATTCAATTAGAATTAATTATATATTTTGTTTTTCATTTTAGCACTTATTCTATTAAAAAAAAATTATTTAGTATTGATTCCTTTATATATATATATATATATATATGTTTTTTTGTAATGGGAGTGTCTGAGTTACTCTTAGTGTACCACGATTAATCAATCATTAGATCCAGTTTTTTTTATTGTTTTTTTTATGATTATGTTTTTTTTTTCATTTTTCTCCATGAAACATTTTTTTTGCTAGTTATACTTTTTAATTTTTTTCCACTTATATTGTTTTTTGTTTTTTATGATCTAGGTGCCCGAGTTAGCTTAAGCACACCACAATTAATCTCCAGATCTATTTTTTTTTTATAATCAAAGTGTCCAGACCAGCTTATGCGTATCATGACTAATCCTCGGACCCATTTTTTTTTGCTAAAGTGCTTACCTGCTGGTATATTTTTTTCCTTTTTTTCTTATACTTTTCTTTTGTTCACTTATACATTTTTTTTTAATCGGGGTCTACGGGTCAACTTAAGTACACCACAACTACTTCCCAGATCGAATTTGTTTTTAAAACAATATGGATTGCTACAGTGCTTTCACACTTGCATTTTTTTTGTTTCTTTTAACTTATATATTTTTTTATAACCATGGTCTCTAAGTCAGTTTAAACTATTTTTTCTTTTTACTTACATGTGTTTGGTAAATAACAAAAAAAGCTGATTTAATTATGGGGCCCACTAATTTTCACCTTTCAACCGGCGTTTCATGGAAAGCAGAAATTTTCTGCTTTCCGTGCGTTGCATTCTCGCAATTGATATTGCGAGAGAGAGGGTGGAATGAATATATATGTATATATATATATATATATATATATATATATATATAGGGTTGGGTGTGTGTATATATATATATTTAATATTAAAAATTTTAAAAATTAATTATAATAAATAAATATATTAAAAGAATATCACAATATAATTTTTGTATCACAATTTTAATTTTATTTTAAATGATATTTTATAATTGTTCCGGGATCATAGAGACCTTCATATATGGATTTAATTTGGATGAAATTACAAGTAGTTTGATAGGAGAATAAAAACAAGTGTTTAATTTACTTGAATTATTAATTATATTTTTTATTATAATTATTAAATACTTAAAAAATAATATATATATATATATATATATATATATATATATATATATGTGTGTGTGTGTGTGTGTGTCTGTGTGTGTGTGTTTTTTAAACCTCAAACTCAACCATAGTTTTAACCAAACACTTTACTGCTTATTTTGAACCGCAGTAAAAGCACTTTTTTTAAAACTGCTTTTTTTCAACCTTAACCACAACAGCAACCGCAATACCAAACAGACCCATATACTTTTTTTATAACCAGGATCTTCGGGCAACCTTAAACGCACCACGACTAATCCCCGAACCAAATTCTTTTTTGATAAACACGGTGTCCAGGTCAGCTGATGCGCACCACAACTAATCCTCATACCAATTTATTTATTTTTTAATTTTTTTCCTTATACTTTTTTTTGTTCACTAATACATTTTTTTTCCTTATCCCCGAACCAATATTTTTTTTGATAACAGGAGTCTCTGGGTCAGCTCAAGCACACCATGACTAATTCCTGAACCATTTTTTTTTAAAAAAAACAATATGGATTGTAAATGGTGTGGGGAAAGCACTGTAGCTCCCCACACATAGAATTGTTGATTGCAATAGTGCTTTCTCACTACAGTGCTCCCCCCCCCCCGTTTTTTGCTTCTTCTTTTTTCCTTATTATTTTTTTTTCTTGTTATATTTTTTTTTCATTTTTTCCCTAAAACATTTTTTTTGCTTGTTATACTTTTATATTTTTTTTCTTTTTCCACTTATATTTTTTTGTTTTTGTTTTTTTATAATTGGGGTGTCCGAGTTAGCTTAAGTGCACCACGATTAATCCCCAAGATCCAATTTTTTTTATAACCAAAGTGTCCAGGCCAACTTATGCGTACCACGACAATCCCCAATTTTTTTTCTAAAGTGATTTCCAGTCGGTATATTTTGTTTTCTTTTTTTTTCTTATACTTTTGTTTTGTTCACTTATACATTTTTTTTTATAACCGAGGTCTTTGAGCCAGTTTAAGCACGCCATGACTAATTCCTGGGCTGAACTTTTTTTAAAACACAATATGCATTGCTACAGTGCTTTCACACTTATATTTTTATTTCTTTCACTTATATATATATTTTTAACAAGGATCTCCGGGCAAGTTTAAGTGCATCACCATAACTCCCCGGACCAAATTTGTTTTTTGATAATTGGGGTGTCCAAACCAGCTTGGGCGCACCGCGACTAATCCCCAGACCAATTTATTATTTGTTTTCTTTATACTTTTTTTTGTTCACTTATACATTTTTTTTATGACAGGGGGTCTCCGGTCCATCTTAAGTGCATCACGACTAATTTCCGGAATAATTTTAAAAAAAACAATATGGATTGCTACATTGCTTTCATGCTTATACTTTTTTTTGTTTTTATTTTTATTTTTTTAACTTTTTTTTATAACCAGTGTCTCTAGGCCAACTTAAGCTTTTGTTTTTTTGTACTTATATATTTTTTTATAACGGGGGTCTCTGGGTTAAATTAAGTGTATCATGACTAATACTCGAACCTTTTTTATAATCAGGGTGTCCAGGTCAGCTGATGCGCACCACGAGTTGTACAAGTACATATATACCCCCTATAAGATAAAATCCAAGAGTTGACTATAGGGGTGTATTGGTGATTTACCAATTTTTAATTATGTTTTCTATCGTGATATTGTAGGCGTGTCTTCGGGCGTAACGTCAATTTCAGAGCTCATGTACATTTCGGATGGCGCGTGCGGCGTCGTAGAACTTCTAAAAATATATATTAACTTTTTTATATATTTTTTTTTATAACCGAGGTCTTTGAGCCAGTTTAAGCACACCATGACTAATTCCTGGGCTGAACTTTTTTTAAAACACAATATGCATTGCTACAGTGCTTTCACACTTATATTTTTATTTCTTTCACTTATATATATATTTTTAACAAGGATCTCCGGGCAAGTTTAAGTGCATCACCATTACTCCCCGGACCAAATTTGTTTTTTGATAATCGGGGTGTCCAAACTAGCTTGGGCGCACCGCGACTAATCCCCAGACCAATTTATTATTTGTTTTCTTTATACTTTTTTTTGTTCACTTATACATTTTTTTTATGACAGGGGGTCTCCGGTCCATCTTAAGTGCATCACGACTAATTTCTGGAATAATTTAAAAAAAAACAATATGGATTGCTACATTGCTTTCATGCTTATACTTTTTTTTGTTTTTATTTTTATTTTTTTAACTTTTTTTTATAACCAGTGTCTCTAGGCCAACTTAAGCTTTTGTTTTTTTGTACTTATATATTTTTTTATAACGGGGGTCTCTGGGTTAAATTAAGTGTATCATGACTAATACTCGAACCTTTTTTATAATCAGGGTGTCCAGGTCAGCTGATGCGCACCACGAGTTGTACAAGTACATATATACCCCCTATAAGATAAAATCCAAGAGTTGACTATAGGGGTGTATTGGTGATTTACCAATTTTTAATTATGTTTTCTATCGTGATATTGTAGGCGTGTCTTCGGGCGTAACGTCAATTTCAGAGCTCATGTACATTTCGGATGGCGCGTGCGGCGTCGTAGAACTTCTAAAAATATATAATAGCTTTTTTATATAATCATTTTATTATGGAAAATGTGTTTAAAATAATGTAATGGTATCAAAGGTATTTCTAATTATTATTTTCATTTTTGTGCATAGTACAATAATCATAATACCCTCGAATAAGACAAAAACCAAGAATTGTCAGTGGGGGTGTCCCGATAATTTTAATTTTTGAGTGCACAGTAAAATAACTTTTGTAGCCTCAAATAAGACAAAACTGAAGAGTTACCTGCGGTGGTGTTTCAAACATTTCTCGTTTAACTATACATGCATAAGAAAGAGTTTCACTCTCATTTTACACGACGAAAGCTAAATTTACTATGTTTTTTCAACACGAGTTGCATTTAATACAAATACAAATAACAATTAAAATTAAAAAATCTAATCTAAGAGCAAAGGTTTATAGATACAAACAAAAAAATTAAAATTATTTTAGAAGGACCGAGAAAATCAAGGGATTGAAACTAAACTAAAAAATAAAAGAATAAAAAACAAAATCAAAAATCAAAAATTATGTATTAAAACTACATAAAAAAATTTTAATCCGTACGGCGAAACACGGATTTATAGTTAGTGGAAAACAATGCCTCATACCACGAGAGAAATATTAAAATCTTATTCATAGTAAGAAATAAATAAATAAATCATATTCCATTAAAAAAACATGACAAAATGCTACTTTTGAAAAAAAATCAATAAAAATATAATATTTAGCAATAAAACCAAAACAAATTAACAAGAAAAAAAATCAAACATGTAGAAGCCTCGTTAGGGCGGTGCATAGGCCCTTTAGCCTCGGGTCATGGCTAGACTATTTTTTTTTCTTTTTTTTTTCTCTATCATTTTTTTAAAAACACAAACAAATATTGCCATTTATAGAAACACCATATACACTTCAATAAACCCATTAATTACCTCAAATAACACACACAAAAATCCAGCAACCCAAAATCACCATAAAATAAAGAAATCTAGCCCGGATCTATTATTCAAGGCGATGAAAATGACAAACAACATCCAAGTAAGAGTCTATTTATCAAGTGAAAATAGTTTGACGCCTTTGCTTTGATTTTGTTCTTACCTCTGAAATTGATTTGGATGTTTTTGATTCTCACAGTGTTTGCATTGTTTTGATCTTCCAACTATGCATGGGTGATTGGTCTGGATTCATGGATAGAATTCAGGAGGTTGTTCCTATGGATCAACTGCCCGAGCTTCTGCAAAAGCTGTCAGAAGGGATTTTTATCTTAGGGATTATGTGTGAGCAATTCCAGAATCTACTAAAATGGGTCCCATTGGCCAGGTTCTCTACTAACTATTCTGTTTTGTTGGATCTTCCTAAGAGTAGGGATTTTTTTTATATGTACACACACACACACACACACACAACAGAACTTCCTTGTGACTGTGGTAGGAAGTGTGCTAGTTTATGGAGAGTACTTGTGATTTGTTGTTAATTCCTCACCCCAGTTTTTTCTATCTTTTTTTTATTTATTTTTTTCATGTTTCAGCATGCCGATAGCTGCTAATTATTATGCAAGACTTTGTAGTCAGCTTATTAGTAGAGCAAAAGTTTTTTTTCTCTTTCTTTTTAATTAGAAACGGAAGCTGCTGGTATTTGATACAGAACATAAGTATGAGGCATTTTATTTGTTCATGTGCATTAACACCTGCTGGTACAGTTACATTTGGCTTTCAAGAGTATACAAGTTGTACCCCAGCTAGATATGAGAATCTAACACAAGAAACCAGATTCAGCGACAATAGTGATTCTTATTAGTTTGCCTAGTTTAGATATGGTTCCAATTAATTTGTTCCCAGATTTTTTTAACATCTTGTTTAACAAGAATACTTCAACAAGTCAAAGATGAAAAATGAGAAATTGCGAGGAGGGCAATGATGCATATCAGAGTGAAAAGAGAAGATAATGAAAAAGTATGGTAGACAAGGAGAAGACAAGTGGGAAAGTATGGTAGACAAGGAGAAGATAAGTGGGAAGTATGGTAGACAAAGATAGCTTACAATACTTCCTAATTAACATTTTAAAGTTTTGTGAATTCTTTATTCGGTGACCTGTTTAATTTTTAAAAAGTGGGAAAGGTAGTAAACCAGTGCCCTATCCTTTGTAATAAAAATTTTGAGAGTATTGATATTATTCTCCCTTTACCATTCTTCTCCTTCCCTATGGTGCTGTTACTTTCAGTTTAATAGTGTTCAGACAAACCTTTTTTAGGTATTTTCAATGCTTCCTGGATTTAGTGGAGATTAATGCCAAAAGGTCACGAAAAGGAAAGCCAGGTGAAGATTAAGTGATGCATGACCATGATGGATTCATTGACCAATGAAGGTGAGTAAGTGCTATTTAATATTTCACATTTAGTGCATTGCGTTACATGTTGGATATGCATAGCACATTTTCTTGAATGCAGATGGCGGGTACTTTGGCTGATCACTATTTGTTGCTGATGCGTTGCAGAGTTGGATAGCTCAAATCCAAAAGCTCTTGAATGAATCACGTATGAAGAGCAAAACTTAGGGGTGTGCACCTTTTCAAAAGTGTTCTAAAAAAAGATTTTTATTTTATTTTTTAATGTTTTTATATTATTTTTAATATGTTGATGTCAAAAATATTATTTAAAAAATATAAAAAAAAATATTTTAATAATTTTTTAAACAAAAATTACTTTTAAAAACCACTATGCATGAAACAAATGGGTTCGGCAAGAGACATGAGGGGCATGTTTCGAGGTGGGGACAAGTAAAAATATGATTGCCAGCTGGAAGTTGAAATGAATTCCCATGACTATAACCTTGGCCTGTCTGTTAGAGAATGGCAAGGCAGAACAAGGTTGTCAATATCGTTTCGGTTGTCATTCTAGTTTTTTTTTTTGGAATGTAATGTTTTAATTTTGGAGTGTTTTGACATGCTGTTTTGGGGTTGTACTATTCATATATAATTAATTATATATATATATATAATTAAAATATTAATTTAACAAGTATAATTTAAATTCAAGATAAATTAACTTTAAATTATACAATACAAACACAAAGTCAAATAAATATAATCTTAAAATTAGAAACATCTCTAAAATTCTAAAATATTATAATAGTAAAATGTTTTAAAATAAAATAAATATTATGATTTTGAGCCGGAACGGTATTGAGATATTCCGGCCGGAATTTCCGGAATGGGTTAGAATGAAAATCGAGAAGAAAACGATGTTGTTTTATCTTGGTTTTTTTAATGATATGGAATGTTTTGGCCATTCCAATCAAAACGGAACGGAATTAAGTTCTGAGGCAGAGTGTTAAATATGCAAGTCAAAGCTTCTAACAGTTTTGCGGATATTTGTTCTTGAAGGATAATGGATTCCACTTGGTTCTGTTTTCTCCCCTGCTGGTATACAGAGGCAGACAAGTTTGACCTGTTTATGTATTCATTCAAGGCGGCTACAAAAAAAATTGTGAAAAAAGGTTGTCATGAAGCTGTGAAAAAATAGTTTTTACGTCATCAAGGTAACAATTTTACATTGTTTGATCTCCTTTCTAACAAAGATACGTTACTGAGAATTCGCATTCGCCACTTCATCCTGAAATTTGTTTGGGATCTTTGCACGAATCTGTAGCCCATTAGATCTTAGTTTAATCACTAATGGGGTGACTGATAAATCTTTCATGGCCTGTAAATAAGGGCCGAATGCTATCCTCCAAGATCTGGTTCAGAAGAGACACCTTCCTGCATTTAATGGGTGTTTAACATTTAAAAAAAAATGATTTTTGAAAAAAAAATGATTTTTGAAAAAAAAATATTTTAGATTATTTTCATATATTGATGTCAAAAATAATATCTAAAAAGTAAAAAAAATATCATTTTAATATATTTATAAACAAAAATCACTTTTAAAAACAATTTTAATTACACTGTACAATATGACACTTAGGGTCTGTTTGGGAGAGCGGTAGCGGTTGCGGTTGTGGTTGAAAAAATGGAGTTTTGAAAATGGAGTTTTTAAAAATGGAAAGTGTTTGGTTAAAACTGTGGTTGAGTTGAAGGTTGAAGAAAAAAGAGTTTTGGTGTTTGGTTTTCAAACTTTTCAAACTGCTTTTAACTTGTGAAATTACTTAAAAGGGTATATATATATATATATATATACCCTTATATATATATAATTTTTTTAAATATTGTAAATTTAATAATGATAATAATATTATGAAATTAATAATTCATGAAAAAACAAATATTATTTTTTATTCTCCCATCAAACTAAAAATATAATTATCAAGATTCTATTTTTTTTTAAATAATTATTCTTGATCCCACTTTTTTCCGGTTTTTTCTTAAATATTTTCATTTTTCCTACTATCCTTCTTCATCTAATTTTAAAATATATAAAATATATTTTATATTTTAATTATCATAAATATAAAATATTAAAATGATTATTTTAAATTATATTTTTCATTTCATAACAAATAATTGTAATTTCATTCCTGATAAAACCCTAAAAAAACACAAGTTCCCTCTCCTTCCCCCTCCTAGCCGCCAACACGCATCTTCCCTTTTCCCTTCAGTTTTTTCCCCCTCTCCTTCGTTCATCTCTGTTGTTTTCACTCTTTCTTTTCATCCTCCCTTCCCTTTTTCCTTACCCTAGTCGACTCAGCCTCCCTTCCCACCACCGCCGATTGAACTCCACTCCCCATCAACAAAGCAACTCGCCGGAAAAATGGCAACTCTCACTCAAACAAGGACCCATAAATAACCATCACGTCGCCCTTCCCTCGTCTCCTCCTCAGCCCACCCACAACAATCACCGAACTAACCACCAAATCGGACCCAAAGAACCCCACGCTCCTAGCTCGCCATATCTCTCTTTTATCTTCTCCTGAGCAGATGGGTTTTGTAGAGGATAATGAGGACGGGAAGTGAGGGGCGTGAGGCGCAGAAGTGAAGGGAGCAGAGATGTTGAGAGAGTTTGATTTGGAATTATAAATTTCAACGGTAATTTTAATTTTCTGTTGATGAAAAACATTGAATCGCCGTTTGACAAACTCGAACGCAAATGGAAAAGCATGTGATTTCCAGCTTCTCGGAAAATGGCGTTTTGATCAATTTTTTGGTGGGCCCCACATGCTTTTAAATGGCATTCTGTTCTTACCAAACACACTAGCGGCACTAAACCTTCATTTGGAATGGAGTTTGGCAAACGTGTTGCCCTCCCAAACAGGTGCTTAGTGATTATCCAAAAGTCATCCCTGCAGTTTAAAACACTATACCTGCAAGTTATAACTCTTCAATGCTACAGGTATTGGGTGTGGACGCTATCTACCTCCAGATTGGTTGAGAGTTGAGACTTTATTAGTGATTCTGCTAGCAACCACCCCAAAAATGGTTAAAATCGCGACTTTTTTTTTATTATCTTTTTTCAGGCAACGAACTAAAAGAAAAATTTGAGCTCGGAGAAGTTAACCATAAATGTTCAAGATTTCTTACAAATGTACCTAAGATGTCTATATTTACATATGTACCTATTCATTATAGGACCTTTTTTTTGTGTTTAGTAATAACTTTAAATAATATAATTTTAAAAAAATAGATAAAAAATCTAAATATAACATTGAGTTACATGATTTTTAACGAGTATAGCATCAAATGATAAATTATAAGATTTGAATCATTTTGTATATATAAAAGTTATAAAAAATAATTCTTAATAAATATATCAGATGACAAATTATTCAATTGTTATTCTTATGATTGAAGGAAAAAAATAATAATATCATCAGCATAAAAAAAAATATTATTTGATTTAAAGAACAAATATAGGAAAGTTAAATGACAAAATTAAAGAACAAAAGCAAAATTTGTACCATTACTATTATGAATATAATTATTATAATCGCTTGGATTATAATAAAATTTATTGTTTAATATTTTTTGTTTAATACTAATGTTAAGTCATACAATTTTAAAGAAATAAGATAAGAAAAAATTAAAAACAATATTGAGTCACAAAAGTTTTTTCAAATCATTAATCCCAGGATATTAGATTTGAAATATTATATGTAGAGAAATTGTAAAATTTAATTCTTAATTAATACAACACCAAATGATAAATTACTTGAATTATTTTTCTCATTGTTATTATTATAATTGAAAGTAAAACCAAAAACAATATTAGTAGCATTAGGGAAAAAAATGATATAAAAACATATGGAAATATTTGAAGAACAAAATTAAAGATTGCAGACTTTTTCCAAAAATATACTTTGGTATGATTGAAAAGGAACGGACATCAGAGGGCAATGGTCAAGAAAAAACACTGGAGAAATAAGCCAGCAGGATAGTGCTGATGCATATTATAAGCCAACAGCATTATCCTCGAGCACGTATAAAAAAAGATTGATGTATTATGTTTGTATGACCCAAGGAATGTAGTTTTATGACAGAATCATTTCTGGAAAAAGATGTAATAAACTCCAAGCTTCACCATCTCCTTTCCTGATAGGATCTTACTCACCAGAATGTAAAGCATGTGCCTCAATGGCCAGTTGGTGATGGTTCAATGGTGATTAAACCGATGCAGGTTGGTGTTAAGTGAATTTCTCATTGATTTTGTGTGGTGAATTTTGATTTCTAAGAATTAGCTAACCAATAAGTCTGTCAATTGAAAATTCGAGTCTTCGATGAATTCGAGTGCCATGTTTGATTGATAGAATTGGTACAACTTTTCTCATGTTTTCCTGGAAGCCATGGAAATATCTTCCGATCTTACAAATTTGGTCCCAGAACCCTAGAATATTTGCATGGTTGTATACAAGATGAACCCAAACAAGACTGATCAATCTTGGCAGGGGTTGCACACAAGAGAAACCCAAAAAAGATGCATTTATGTGGAAACAATCCTGGATTCATGAAAAAGCCTGTGGCCATGAAACTTAACTGGTAGAATGTTGATTTTACACTTAAGCTTGGCTCTGGAATTATGATTTATTATATATCTGGCTTGAAGCTTTACACAAATGGAACTAGATCCAACCGGCATTGCTGGAACTCCACTCTTTGCTTACAGAAAAGAACTAACTCACTGGAGGAGTAGCCTCACTGGCACCTATCATCCTTTCCCTTGCTCTTAACTCCTGATTTTCAAATTTGGGAAGTTTTATTCTGTGATCATGAACTTGACATGGATAATCTTTCTCTACTACCCTTTTTCATAAATCATTTTCTGATTATTATTAGCTACGATGGTCTCTTAACAGTAGGTATCCGCAACAGTACCTGCTCCATTTTGAAATCAATGAGGTGGGAAAGGAGAAAGTAATTCTGAAAAGTCTTGGAGACAAGGACTCGTGCTTATGAAAAACAAAATAACTTCCCAGAATCTCAGATCCCACCAGACAGATCATTCTGTGCTCCATCTCCTTCCCCGTCTCGCTTGGTGGCCCTAGTTGGGCTGTCATTTTTGATTAAATTAATGTCAAAATTGGCTTTCACGTGGCAACCAACCATCTTGCAAGTTGGAAACTTTCTGGACTCTCCTTCACTAATACATGTTCTTGCTCTCTCACCAGGTGATCAGAGTTGAAACCCGATTGAAAACCATAGTTAGAAGTTCTTAGGGCAGTGGCTAATCAAGATCAAGCCGATTGAAATTGTTAAAGGGTTTCTGGTGTGAAAAAGCAGAGGAGGCGAAGTTCTTTCCTATGAAATGACCTTTGAATCCAACTAAGAAATTCAAATCAGGAACCTGTAAAGATTCACCATGGAAGAGCTTCAATCTTCATCAGAGTTGATTGATTAAAGATTATATGTTTTTTTGGATTTGGATTGATCGCATTCCCATGAAGAAAGTCCGTCCTGTCAAGAAATGTATGCCCATCTTGTGATGTTGTCGGAGACTGTGATGCCCCGCAGTGATTGGACTAGAGCCCATTCTATCAACTTAAAGAAGCAATCTATCATTCACGTTACTTAAATCAACACGCTAGTTTATAGTTTCAGAGGATCTGTCTTCTCCATCTCCTTCCTTTGCAATGTTCTTATAGATAACCTTAAATGATACTAGAAAAAAAAAACATTTCAACCACATCATTATCTATAACCTTAAGCTTTTTAGAAAAAAATATAAATTATATTATGCATAACAACTTAAATTCTTAAGTGAAAGGATTTTTTAATATAGTATCAGAGTCTTGTTGACTTAGTGATCACGAGTTCATATCCTGCTAATCTCATTCTATTTGATGAAAAACCAAACACAAGGTAATGTGAATCTGTGCAAATCTCAAGGTAAAGGATTTTCATTTGTAGAGATATTAAAAAATAATATAAATTATATTATAAGACATCACCTAACAGTTTAAGTTTTTTTTTAAATAAAGATGAGTTACTTAATAAAACTTCCATGTAGAAATGTTAGAAAACTGTCTTTTAACTCCAACCACAGTTTAATAAAAATTACAGTTAATCATTACATATTTAACTTTATAATTTATAATTTTTCTTTAAATTTACTTTTTAAAACCACAGTGCAAGTGAAAACCAACACGATCGGCATCAAACAATCGCACTAGTAGTTAAAGAAGAAGGCAAACAGCCTGTTCTGTTATTTCCCCTGTAGCCCATGAACAGGTAAAACACGGGAGATTGGTAGACAGGAAGCCACTTGTCTCACCACCATGCTGTCCAGATTGGAAGTCTCCACTATCAAACCATGTTAAAAGAGAAATCTGTCCAGCTGGTGAAGATTTTTATCTCTGCTTTGGTCACTCATTTAATCCAAATGTGGTCGACAAAAAACTTAATCACCTGCCATGGAGTTCAGGAGACGAAGGGCAAATTGGGTACTCAATGTGGGGATAATTTTAATGTATTGATCATACCAACATCAGACAAAAACAGCTAAGAAAGCAATACATAATGTCCAGAACCTCCATTTTTTTCTGTAAACAACTCCAGCAAGCTCTGTGTGGACTGGTCTATTCAACCTTTTTATTCATTTGTTCCCATTCAACCACTCATTCTAACCTTGACCATCTCAACTGTGGAGTACGACTCATCATGCTCCACTCTTATTTATTCTTTGAAGTTGAAAGGGGAAATTGGATTCGATTGGATTTCTCTAATAGTTCTTTTCCTAGTAAATTTCAAGAACAAAGCTGGCTGGGAGTCAGGATCAGGCACGGCTGAGTGGAAGTGTGGAACCAGGATTGTTTACTAGGTTCTGTGCTCCACATGATGTCACGTCCTAGTCCTAGCAAATATATAGTAGGCTTATCCATAGTTTAATAATGCAAACAACCGTCCAGTTGGAAAAAAATCAACAACGAGTAACGTGTTGTCCCGGGCAACAAAATGCATTTACCCTAAGTTTGTCGTGATCCATGTGCCCTAGCACATTGCACATGGATTTTACTATCGCACTGGGAACTTCCCACAGAACTCATGGTCGCCATGAATCTACTTGCAGGGACTTGTTTCTCGTGTGAAGTGTGTGAATCATGGGGATTAATTGAGGCTGAGTAGCAACATTTCAATATTGCGATCTTTGCTAGCAACGTTTTAGCATTAATGATATCTGTTTCTTGATTTCTCCAACTTTTGAGCTGTGTTTTGGAGCCAACAAACTCTGTTTAGCGTGGCAATCCAGTCACTCAAATTCAACGCCATTGATTTTCAAGGTTGTCGGGTTTCTAGCACGAGAGAGAGAGAGATGGGTTTCATACAATTCTTTTGTTTTCGTTTGTTCTTTCATGGGACATGGATATGTACTATTCAATCCAGATAGTCCACACAAGAGATTGGCGTGAAAATTTTGATCAAGTGGCACCCTGGTGGTAATAACGAGGCTTTTAGATCCGTTGATCTAGTGAGAGAACCAGGCCTAGCATCTAGACCATTTCAAGAACACTCGCATTTTAGTGGAAAGGTGGTCCATTTTTTATAAAAAAATAAGTTTTTAAACAGCATGAAACCACAGATATGACCATGACATGAGTGGGGGCAGGGCAGGGAAAGGACAGGTCAAAAATGATAACAGGGGAGGGGAATTTTGAATTGGAGTTAGGTTAGGGTTGGCACTTGAGATTGCACAAATGCCAACCACTTAGAAGAGAAGAAAGAAGAAGAAGAGATAAATGTAGTATCTGGTCTAGTTTTGGACGCTTCCTTAACCCCCTTGTCTCTTTGTCGTTTAATGTGAGAAAGATAATAGTATCAAATTGTTTGGTCATTCGCATGGAACAAGACAACAAAACCAAGTTTTGGATGCATCCATTGTTTCTTGCCTGCAATTACCACACTTGCCCCACTAGGAAACAAAATTCAGAGCATGCATTGTTTGTCTTTGTTAGGGTGTGTTTGGACTTTCATCACCTTTAGGAATATTTTATTTACTTGTAGTCCTTTAGGCGACCCTTGATTCCCTATCCACCTAATGTTAAGACAAAAGGCCATAAAAGTGGAGGGTTTCAGAGGGAGAGAAGGACAGACAAGCTTGTAGAGAGAGAGAAAAACAGGGGGCGAAGAGAGAGAAACCGACTACCACGTAAGAAAGAAAGAAAGAAAGAAAGGCTAACCTTCTCAGAAATTCCATGTTCCACTGCTTGATAGAACGACAACAAATCATTAAACGACAAAAGGCAGCCCTCACGCATTGTCGACAACGTAGCCGTGTACTAGTCTGTGATCTCTTAGTTGGAACCTATTGACTCCCTTTGTCACAAATTAAAACCACAGAAAAACAGAGAAAGCGAGGTCTTTTATTTTATAGAGAGGTTTTGAGGAGGAAAGTCTTTGGGATTTCGAATCTGGGTTTTCGATCAATTGCAAAACCCAGTAAGGATTTTAATGCTCTTTGCTTTCATGGCTGGTTTTTTCTAGTAGTTCTTGTTGTATGTTTTTTTTACTGTTTTAATCTGGTTGTTTCTTTGTGAAATTTAGCTGAATTGGTCTTTGTTTCCTAATCCCAGTTTAGCTTTCATTTTTTGTGGCTCTGCCCGAGAGTAAACAATCATTTCACATAGTTTGTAATCATGCAAGTTTGATTCTTTGCATGAGAAATCATGTGTCATACGCCTGCGAATCCTTGATTTCGCTTTTCTTTCTTTGTGAAGTGAATTTCTTAGCCCCATCTTTTGTTGTCAATTGTTTTCCTTCTTGGCTCCTAAAGTATATAGCTGTTGCCGTCGAGTATTTTAGTGGCTCCATCAATGTATCAAGATGATGGATCATCGTCTGTGACATCCTCACCTCTCCAATTTTTCTCCACGATGCCAGTTTCACCTAGCATGGGATCACCATATCCCTGGGTTAGAGAGCTAAAATCCGAGGAGAGGGGTTTGTATTTGATCCATTTATTGCTCACTTGTGCAAACCACGTTGCCTCTGGTAGCCTTGAGAATGCAGAGATTGCTCTCGGTCAAATCTCCCATCTAGCCTCTCCTGACGGGGATACCATGCAGCGCATCGCTGCTTACTTTGCGGAGGCGCTCGCTCGTAGGATCGTCAAAGCCTGGCCTGGTATCGACAGGGCCCTCAACGCTACTCAAATAACTTTTGGTTTCTGAGGAAATCTTAGTTCGCAAACTATTTTATGAGATGTTTCCATTCATAAAAGTCGCTTTTGTTCTGTCGAATCAAGCTATAATTGAAGCCATGGAAGGGGAGAAGATGGTTCATTTAATTGATCTTCACGCAGCTGAGCCTGCCCAGTGGATTGCGCTTCTTCAAGCTTTTAGCGTGAGGCCTGAGGGACCACCCCATCTGAGAATCACAGGGATTCATCCGCATAAAGAGGTATTGGATCAAATGGCTCAGAAGCTAATCGAAGAAGCAGAAAAGCTGGATATCCCATTTCAGTTTAATCCCATTGTTAGCAGGTTAGAGAATCTTGATATTGAAAAATTGCGTGTTAAAACTGGGGAGGCTCTAGCTATCAGTTCAGTTCTCCAATTGCATGCTTTTTTGGCCTCTGATGATGAACTGGGGAAGAAATCTCCATCGACATTGAAGAATCCAAATGGAATCAACATGCAAAGAGTCCGTCAAATGAATCAAGGCACATTAGGGGAGCTGCTTGAGAAAGACACGGCAAATGGATATAGCCCAAGTCCCGACTCAGCCTCATCATCACCACTATCCTCAACTGCTTCAATGAAGACGGATGACTTCCTTAACTCCCTGTGGGGTTTGTCACCGAAACTCATGGTTGTAACTGAACAAGATTCAAACCACAATGGATCGACTCTTATGGAGAGGCTACTGGAGGCACTGTACACTTATGCCGCATTATTTGATTGTTTGGAATCTACTGTTTCTAGAACATCGATGGAAAGATTGAAGGTGGAGAAGATGCTTTTCGGAGAAGAAATAAAGAACATCATAGCATTCGAGGGAGCTGGGAGGAAGGAAAGACATGAAAAACTGGAGAAGTGGATCCAAAGGCTTGACATGGCTGGGTTTGGAAATGTTTCCTTAAGCTACTACGGTGTGCTGCAGGGAAGAAGGATGTTGCAGGGCTATGGCTGCGATGGGTATAGAATGAAAGAAGAAAATGGAAGTGTGGTAATTTGCTGGCAAGATCGGCCTCTTTTTTCTGTTTCAGCTTGGAGGTGTAGGAAGTAAAGAGCTCAGGGTTGATCCATTAGTGTTGAGAGTGTTCTTGTTATCCCCGTTATGTATGAAAGAATTTTGTTCTTCTGCAAATGCATACTGACTGGAATGATTTGAAAGCTCTTTCCAAACTCAATATTCCCCCTGTTTTTTCCATTCCAGTTTGCATCAGACAAACACAAAATTAAGGCTCAAACTTGTATACATACAAGTTCATTAACATTTGATGATTAATCTGCATTGTAAGATAGAAAAATGACTTCAGCTGGGAGTGCAATTTTCACCCTTTTTTCCAGTCTTCGTCAACGATGCTTGCAAGAAATGTACTCTGTTTTTGCGGGTGCAAGCTGACGCCACACCAATTCTTTACTTTCGTGTTTTGGGATGGTTATAGTGTATGACATCAAAACAAAATTAACACTTTTTAAGACAATTCCAGTCGGTCACGAAATGCTGTCGCAGAGACAGGCAGGAAGAACAGGGAGAGGGGAAGGAGGAGGTCTCCTCGAAAAAGACAGGTGGTGGATTACATTCATTGCTTGGCTGATTAGTCAAACGGAAAGTTGGCATGCACTCCTACCAATACGCTTTACATTGATGGGAAAAATAAAACAGGATTTGAAAGTGAATTTCATGGACGGAGGTGGCTGCGTGATAGCAACTGAGTATTTATGAACCGATGAAAGCCATGATGCGGTCGGTGGCTCCAGCGAGTAGTAACTGAGCTCGATCTCATCGGTGAGGTCAGAGGCGAGGTGGGCGTCCACTTGTTGGGCTAGGAATCATGGCTTTTGGTTTTCCTGGTGGCGGTCACTGCGGTGCTGGTGTATTCGAGCCATTCCAGCTGATGACGATGAGCTGCTGCGACCAAGTAACGAAGCAAATTTTAAGCCGTCAATTTAGAAAAGACAGATATAATATATATGTGTGTGAGTTTTTTAAAAAAGAAATTGATAAGTATAAAGTGAAAAATATCTAAAGTGGAAAAAATTAAAAAAATATATATTTCTTTCCAAAAAAGTGTAAAGAAAGAAAAAGCTAAGAGAATCTTACCAAAAAAAAAGTGATAAATAGATCAAATGTAAAATAATAAAAATATCAAGTATAAAGAATAAACAAATATAAGAAAAACTTGTTTTTTATAATAAAAAAATAAAATAATTTTTTTTAATTTTGCCGAGTATAGAAAGAAGAAGAAATAAATTTTAATTTTGGATTACTTTATATATACACAGATATTCAAGAATATGTTTATTCCTGAACAATCTTTTCTTTTATAAGTAACGTAAGAAACAATATGTTCTTGAGTTTATGGTTACGCATATAATAATTATTGTAAGTTTATATAATTATTAATTTCAGAAAAAAAATATTGCATAAAAGTATTTTTCATCAAATAATACATGGAGTTTTTTCTTTTTTCTAAGGACGTAAAAAACTATCATCAATATTATTTATTTTTTTATATAAAATCTTTTTCCAAAAAAAATGCTGATTTTTTCTTCATCTCGCATACATGGGTTTTATCATCATAGAAGATTGTTATATAAACTCAATAAGGTCACTTTACAAATTATTTTTTATACAAAAAATATTTCTAATTATAAGAAAATTAAAAAGAATACTATGTAGTAATAAAATCGTATGAAAATATTAATAAGAATAAAAAACTTAATCTACTTTCTTACCAAAATTAATAATGTTTGTCAAAAAAATATATATAAATCTTTTCTTTTAATGAAGTAGGAGATAACATATTAAAGTAATTAAAGATCTTCTATAAAAAAAAACAGTGAAGTTTAAATTTAATAATTTATTGATAACATATTAAATTAATTAAGGATTTTTTTTTATAACCAGGGTGTCCGCCCCAGCTTACATGCACTACAACTAATCCTGGACTCACTGAACATCCTGCAAACCCAGTAAATATATAAGGCATCACAGGGATGATAGATATGAAAAAAATAAGTCTTTTCAACTGTTAGGCCGAGACCACTTGCAGTAATTAAGGATCTTGCATTGTCGGCATGAGGAGTTGTTTTGCGTGCAAATCGGTGGTGTTTTTTTATTATAATTTCCAAAATGTCCGTAGACAGATGACGAATGTTGGGAGGTTGAATTTTTTACAGGGCAGTGAATATGATTTACTAAATTATATTTTATTTAACAAAGGAGTGCGCGGTCGTTTAGCTCACGTCATGCTTACTCAAATCATCTCATCTAATTTTCTATTAATTTAAATTATTATATACAGTCATTTAATTAAAAAAACTGATTGTTAGTGTCAAGTTTGAAAATGTGATTTTGTATTTTAAAGTGTTTTTTATTCATAAATATATCAAATGATATTTTTTTATTTTTAAAAAAAATATTTTTGACACCAACACATGAAAAATAATCTAAAAACATATATTTTTTTTTAATTTAAAATAAAAAATAAAAATAAAATTATTTATTTTTCAAAAACATTTTTAAAACGTTGTATCATCACCCTGATTTAGAATTGTATAAATTTTTGGGGGCTCCGAGATATGGTTAATCACTCAAGGCGCCGCTCATGTTGGGTGGTAGAAATTAATTGGAGCGAAAATAAAATTAGTAGAAATGCTAAGAATATTGAACCGTAGTCTTTCATGGGAATTTTATTTTTATTTTTATTTTTATTTTTATTTTTATTAATTTGTAATAATCAGATAACGCAAACCCTCTCTTGACATACATGAAAAACGACTATATATAAATATACACTGCCATGGATATAAATATATGTATCTATTCGCGTATATATTTATTCAATTTCATATGCCAGAGAGCTATCGTCGATCTCTTGTCTCAAACAAACTTAGGAGGCACGGTGTAACCTGAAGAAAAAAAAAAGTATTAATTCTATAAACAAGACAAGAACGATGAACAATGGGAGGAATTTTTAGTGTAATATTAATAAATAGACTCACTTCCACAAACAGTTCCCGGCGGGACAGGAAGGCCACAAGTTCGAGCAACGTAGACCACCTTCTCCATGCTAATCACCTTTTCTACAGCCGGGGTAATGAGTTTGCAAAAACATGGAACGTCAGCCACCGTGACTGCTTGCGCCACCTGACAGCAAGCGGCGGACGGCGGAACTTTCGGGCCTGGAACTCGAACGAATCGGGAGCAGTTGGAGACGAGAGAAGGAACGATTTCTTTGCAGTTAGCTGACACCTTGTGGTTGCCCAGAATATGGGCTACCACAATCAAGAACAGTGACAGGGCCAGAGCATGACGATGAGTATTAGCAGTTGCCATTTCTTTAACGAGTTATACGTACACCACCGACTCAATGCTAGCTAGGGTTGATTCTGAGTTGTGACATACCTGATCCGAGATGCATGCATGGTGTTATATTGATGGAGGGTGTTGTGCTTGCTTCGCCTCTATTTGGCAGTTAATTATAAGGTATTAATTAATGCAAGGATTCGAGGGGGGAAGCTGGGTAGTTTTCCATTCAATATTTAACCCTAGATTTTTAAATTGACGAGATCGGATTTTCTTTCTAAAACAATCTGGATTTTGCATAGAATCTTCCAGGATTATTTTCGAGTACATGGTAGTTTGAGATCTTTCTTTCCAAAATAGATTGGTTTTAATTTTATTTTCCATAATAGGTGTTTTATTATTATTATTATTATTATTATTATTTAATTAAATAAAAAACTAATTTTGATCAACAAAATAATTGACCAAAGCTGACAAGGTAAATGATTTATGTTTCATGATCAAATATTGTTTATATTTATCGGTTGAATTTTTCAGTTATATCTTAGTTATCATTGATGATTTTTTCATTAGTTGACGTTGATAGTTATAAATTTACTTAATAAGATGAGTGTATAAATTTCTTGATATACATTTAAAAAAAAAACATGTCAGAAAAACATAGAGCTTTGTGATTGTGATTTACGTAAGCAAAACAAAACTCATATGTAATCCATAAACAAACTCTAAGTGAGTTTACATTTTTTTGTGCCATGTTTGTCACACGAGACTTTAAAAATTGTTTTTTATTTAAAAATAAATTAAAATTATATTTTATATTCTAAAAATTATTTTTAATACCATTCTATCAAAACAATTTAAAAACAATTAAAGATAATTTGAATCGAGAGAAAAAAAAAGAGTGTTTTAAAGGGAAGGGCGATGACAATCCATCATCGGAAAAGAAAACTCCAAGTCCCATAACCAATGGGACCTCGACATGCTAAAATTGCAATCGGAGTCTTGATGGGAGCAGTAACGGTGAGGATGGAAGTCGTAGCTAATTACAACTCAATGATAGAGACAGGATTTTTTAAAAATAAAAAAATATTATTTCAATACTTTGAATGAAAAATAATTTTAAAAATAATCATAATCACAATCTACTCTCATGTTTCCATAGAACACTGTGCAATCATCTTTCAGCTTTTTCCTTGTTGAAAAAAAAGTATAAATTCACTTTCTTTAAAGTTGTTTCGGAGTGTAATTACGATTGTTTTTAAAAATATTTTTTATTTAAAAATATATCAAGATAATTTTTTTTATTTTAAAAAAATTATTTTTGATATTAGAAGTTCAAAATGACCTGAAAATACCAAAAATATTTAATGAAAAGTATATAAAAAAACAACTTTTGTAAAAAAACAACTTTTGGAATGCAAAAACATGCAACCTCTTAATGTAATTTTAATAAACTTCCACTTCTAAAAACCTTAAAAGGTACAAAATTCATGTTCTCGAGGAATATGTTTGGGTAAAACCACTCATAGACTCAAACTGGAAGAACAGTCTGGCTCCATAGGCTTCATTTATATAAAGATTAGGGAAAGAGTTCTGCCTCCATGAACTCGGTTGTAGTTTAGATCTTACTCTTCTTGTATCCACGGATATATAAAAAATCTCTCAATGGACCTACTATATTTTTATCACATTAATGATTATGTAAAAAATATTTATTTTTTGTGAATACATATATCAATGATATTTTCTCTCATTAAAACTCCAAGTTCATAATATATATATATATATATATATATATATATATATATATATAAATACAATTGTATTCTCTCTAAAAATATATTTACTCGTGGATCAAATAATAAATTAAATTTTCACAGGTCATTTGTTATAACCCATTCCATAGTTAAATGTCTCTAAGGTTACAGTAAAATGACTATTTTATTATTTTATTTTTTATTTTCAAAACCTAGTTTGAAGGTATAATAATATTTTTTCATGTGTGTTGCAGTAAAATTACCATTTATGAAGATAGGAAATGTTCATGTCATGCATCATCAAAATGATGGTTTTATTGAGATGGTTATAGTTATTAGATTTCGAGCATGACATACAAAAATCCTCTCCCATGTATTTTTTTTTATATATAATCGAGATATCCGGATTAATTTATATGTATCATAATTAAACATCTTATAAATTTAATAAACAAATATAACATCACAATGATGATAAAAATATATAATAGAACTTGAACTTTGATGCGAAACAAAAAAACTTAACCAAGCATTGACCTTAACCTCGGAATATTGGCATTGCAAGAAACTCGACTCTGAAAAACAGGAAAGAAAAAAATGGGAAAACTGTACTATGTATCTAACCTTTGACAGATAGTAGTAGACTTGCTTCCTCCACGTCAGCATCCTCTCCCCGCCTTAGAGCTGTCACGTTTACAGTCCCACCTCGCGAAGCCAACACGTCAGCGTTAGCATCCACGTTGAATTGCAAGTTTGGTATCACGTGAGGTAAGTCTGTGACTGTGACCTCAGCACCAAGCGTCACAGCAGCGGCAATTCCAACAATTCCAGTACCTGACCCCAGTTCAGGAAGTTTAATTATCGTAAATATTTTTATTATTGATATTTTATTATTATATTATATTTAATTTAAATTAGATTATAAAATAAACTAATTCTAATATATATTTGTTGGGTTGTTAGATAGTTGTTGAAAAATCCATATTTTTATATATTTTTTTAGCGAAAAAACTATTATGAAAATCACTCTTTCGAGTGTTTGTTTCTGATAAAAATCTGATGGAGACAATTCCCTTTAATTTTCAAAAATAAATAAATCCCGTCAATTTATTTTATTTGAGTTTGTGGAAAGTATATCATAAAAAAAGGAGAAAAAAACTGATACAGTACTGTGAGTTAATTAAAAGAAAATGGAAAAAAGATAATATATAAATACCAACCTCTCGGATAATTTTTGAAGGGCATTTGGACCCTCCCTCTCCTGGTCTTCAGAGGTTGTGGATATTTATGCCTCGTTTATATCTCTGCACGGAAAAATACAATTCAATCCCTAAAGTCTTAGATTTCCTATCATCTGGTCTTTATTTTAATAACTGAAAAAAGATAACAATAAAAGAACAATGATCAATTTTGAAAGGAAAAAAATCTGAAAAGGGACAAAATTGTAAAAAGAAAAAAGCAATATAAAAATGATCTAAAACAAAACAAATTGCAATAAAAGGAACATGGACTAAAATTTAAAAAAATTAAAAATTAAAAAGGATGAAATTTAAAAATATTTGTAATTTTATAAATCATTCAAAATAAATAATATTATAATCAAAAGGCTATGAACCAAACAAGAAGGAAAATTAATTTCAAGGGAGTGATCTAGATTTTTAAAGGCGACAACATGGAATTTGAGGAGGAGAGAAAGAAAAGGAATAAAGAAAGAAATCATCTACACCGCCATACCAAAAACATGTTTGACTAGCGTGCTGTCTAATCATAGACGAGGCATCAAATCTTCCAAACATTGTTCTGGAAGATGATGTGTGGTGACCGGATAACTCCCCATAAGCCCTCCCGCAATGGTGCAGGTGTCTCCCACTCATTGATGCTTTGACTAGTGCACCTCCTAATCGTGGACGAGACATTGAATCTTCCGAACATTATCCTGGAAGATGATGTCTAGTGACCGGATAACTCCCCATAAGCCCTCCCAAATGGTGCAGGTGTCTCCCACTCATTGATGCTTTAAACCAGTGCACCGCCTAATCGTGGATGAGACATTGAATCTTCCACACATTGTCCTAGAAGATGATGTTTGGTGACCGGATAACTCCCCACAACGCCTCCCAAAGAGTGCGGGTGTATCCCATGCATTGATGCCTGCTACAAGCGTGTTGTCATGTTTTTTTAACAATACTTATTACATGATTAAATACGATAATGTCCCCGAGTAACTTTTTTTTATCAACAATAAAACTTAAATAAAATGATAAAAAAACCTTGTAGAAAATCTAAGAACTATTCTCATATCTCAATTCTTATGAAAGGGATCGTTTTCATGTATAATGATTATTATGATAAATCTCATGGGAACGAATGAGCATATTGAATTTGAAATTCCATTCCGAATAAATTTGGAGGTAAAAGAGAAAAAGAAAGTAATGGGCCAAACTAAGACTCCAAGAGGAAACACAGAAAGCCCAAAACGGTGCAGACTCGTTTAGGGTTGGTTCATCGACCCAGGCCATTAAACCCTGCAAATCCCCTCCTCTTTCAAAAACTCCTTTTCTCCTCCCCCGAAAAGAACAGAAGCTTTTAGCTCAGGAGAGGTGAAGAAAGTGAAAAAATGAGCAGCTGGAGAAGTCTCCTTCTTCGAATCGGCGACAAGTGCCCCGACTATGGCACCAGCTCCGACCACAAAGAACACATTGTCAGTACTAAAACACCCACTCTGATTTTTCGATTTCTTGAAAAACCCTAGGTTTCCAATATTTTTTTTAAAAACCGTTCACCCTTCTCATGATTTTGAATCTCTTGCAGGAAACTTGCTTCGGTGTTATTCGTCGAGAGTTGGAGCACTCTTCTGACGACATTTTACCTGTAAAGTTCAATTCTTTTTCTTCTTCTTTTGATTTATCTACAAATTAGCTTATGTTTTTTTTTCCTATCTTATTTTGAACAAGGAAAAGCTGATTAATGAGATTGCTTTGCTTTTATGGGCGTGCTGTTTTATTTACTGTGATTTCTTTCCAAATGACAGTTCCTTCTCCAGTGTGCTGAACAGTTGCCTCACAAGATTCCCTTATACGGAACTTTGGTATTGTACTTTATTATGTTCTTGTTTAGTTTTCCTGGATGTTAGAATGTTTCATGTATGTCAAATCGTGGCTTGTATTCCTGATTATCTTGAAATGGGCCGTGTTTTCCTTGTTTGGTTTTTGTTTCTTTCCCCCCCTCCCCCCAAAAAAACAACAATAATAAAAAATGCATTAAGGGTAGTGTTTATCACCTTCCCGTGGTACATTCTTCTTGTAGTTTCTCGAGTATGCTTCTTATGGACATGGGCTCTCTTAGCAAGTCTTATGCTGGGACTGGATGAATGGAACCAAGGATGTAACCTGCAAGTGTCATGATGATGATCGTGGTGATTTTTAATGGGTCGCCTAGCAAGTTAGAAGAATTAGGCGTGAACCTCATTAGCTACAAAGTACTGAAGAAAAGGATTTTGAATAGAAAAGTGAGGACCTCATGGCTGCCAAATCCATTTGATCTTTTGAAAGATCACCCTGATGCTTTTTCTACTATGAAGTCTATTCCTAGCTAGAACATTTACAGATCTATTTTGGCTCTTGTAAGCTTAGTGGCATGGCCTATATTTTCCTCATTAATCCAACATGATCTAAAAATCAAAAGTTGACCAGAAAAGACTACAAAACTCCACTGTAACAAGACTTATACAGTTTGAGGGAATAAACTTATCATCGATGTGTAGTGATGATATTTTAGTACATAATGATTATGTCTAGCATGATACTGACAAGCTTATTACATTTGACCTAAAGTAGATGAAGAAAGGCATCAGTCTTGAAGAAGACTACCGAGTCTTTTCCCATGCTAGGTTCTTTTTCTTCCTTGCGGTAGAGATGCCTCTCTGGTCATTAAACACCCCAATAAAAGTCAAAAAATGCACAGCATACAATGTTACTTGTATTAAATACCAATCATCTCATCGTTCTCTGTTTTGCATATTTCCTTTTGATTTTGACTGGTTTTGTGCTTTGTTGAATTGTGTACCCTTGTAATTTACATGCTTCTTAAGATGAAGCTTTACTGCAATACAGTGAATGACCTGCTTATTCTCCTGGTTCTCTCTCTTGCCTCCTCACACTCATACAAACACACACAGGTTGGCCTTTTGAACCTGGAGAACGAGGACTTCGTGAAGCAAATGGTGGAGACAACTCAAGCTAATTTTCAGGTGAGCATACCTGGCCTGAATAGGCTGTGATTATACCAGTTCAGTTTGAAATTCCCCTGGTAGCCTGATGAGATCTAAATGGTTATATATTCTTTAGGGTTCATACATGTCTATCATTTGTGCATATGATAATTGTTCCAGTAAAAGTCATCACATGCAGTGCTTTCTTCAAATAAAAGCTTCAATTGTCAGATATATTTGTAAAAAAATTATGGAGGGCCTTTTTCTGGTGTCACTGCTTACTAGCACTAATTTAGTGGGTTATGTTCATGTGTGTGAAAGGTGAAGAGAGACTCAAGTGTGGAATTTGTAGCAAAACCCTGTTGTTGCATCAATTATGTTACGAGAGGCTATGTTGGAATTATAATAGCTATGCTGCATTATATTTTGGTCATGTTTAATTCTATTCTGAACTGTTCTCACTGATGTACTATTCTTGTAAATGATCTTTCTTCTCCATGTTTGTGAACGTTTCAGGACGCCTTAGATTTTGGAAACTGTGACATGATTCGCATTTTGATGCGCTTTCTTACTGTTATGGTACGTTTGTTAACTTTTCCTATTCGATCATTTCACTGCACATCTATATGTGATTTCTTTTGCAAAGAAGATTAAGAGTGTTGATAATGTTATGCAAGGGTTCATTTAAATCAAGCAGTCAGATAATTTATTCTCTGCCTTTCAAGGTTATTGGTAACACAGGGTGATGGAAAATAATTAGGTTGTGAAGGAGATTTAGCTAATTTGTTATGGTGTTCATGACATCTTGTGTTTTTATTTTCTCTGTCAAGTCTGATCAGAAACTTGGCATAGTGATTGTATTCTTTGTTGTAGATGTGCAGCAAAGTTCTCCAACCTTCTTCTCTGGTAGTTGTCTTTGAAACACTCTTATCATCTGCTTCCACAACATTGGATGAAGAGAAAGGAAATCCTTCCTGGCAAGCCCGTGGGGACTTTTATGTAAGCTGCATTTTATCCTGTCTTCCATGGGGAGGATCAGAGCTCGTGGAGGTAACACATCTTTTGGTTACATCCTTGGTGGTTTAGCTTAGGCATATCTCATGCCAAAAGGTCTATTTCATCAAGCATGTGTCAATTAGATTTCACATTCCATCATCTTAAGTTCTCTTAAAAAGTACTTGTATCCATAACTATTTATTTGCGTTGAAATGAAAATCAAGGACTTATCGGAAGATGCTTACTTGGTGTATTCAAAACTCATATGGTCATTCTATTTATCATGCATCTTTGTTAATTTGATTTGTGTCAAATTAAGTTCTCAGCCTGAGTACTTGTATTCATGGTCATCATATATTTTTGTCAAAATGAATATCAGGCACTGCTTGAAATATGCTGACTTCTTGGTGTATTGGAAACTAATATGGTTGTTGGGATCCTTCCACAGAATGAACTCAAGTTAGAAATGTCAGACTGTTATTTCATGTTTGTTTAACTATGAAATAAAAATGCGAAGTTTTGAATGCAAGCATTTGATTCATCAAGCTGTATTTAACTGTAGCATATCCTCTGGAAGAGTCTGTGCATGTGGTAATGAATGCATGAAACTGTCGTATGTTTTTAAATCTTGAATTAGACTTATGTTTGTTGAACTGAATCATGTAAGCCACTATTATATGAAAGTTCTAAGAAACATTTGGTCTTTAGAATACCAAAGTGACCTTTTTTGTTCAGTAGGGATTTGTTGACAGGTCTTTGTTACCTCTTTTCCTCTTCTTAATCTTAGTTCTCTCTCTTTTAAAGTTACAGAAAAAAATTGAATTTCCCTTTACTCTGTTGAATGTTTTTTTTTCCTGCCTTATTTTGCATATACTCATCCAGTCTTGGGTTAAGGGAACTCAATATTATATGTGATACCTGCCTCTCCCTCCCCATTGCTAACAAACCCATCTCTGTGCAGCAAGTTCCTGAGGAGATTGAGTGTGTCATGGTTGGTATAGAAGCTTATCTGAGCATTAGAAGGCATAATTCTGATACTGGATTGTCTTTTTTTGAAGATGATGATGAATCTGGGAGTGGTGTTGTTGAGAAGGTATCATTTCTCTTTTGTAGTTACTTTATGCTGTTATCACATATATGCAAAAGTACACTTAGGTGTATCTTAAACCAATCAGAAATAACAAATGAATTTATGGAAAAGTTTGGCTCCTTTCTAGAGATCCTGTTTTTATTGAAACTATGAACTAAAGTTTATGTACCCACAATGTACTTAATGCGATATCTTTTTAAATTCTGAGTCGTGCCTGCTTCTTTTCTATCTCAACACTCATTCTTTATGTTCAGGATTTCTTGGAAGATTTATGGGGTCGGATTCAAGTACTGTCTAGCAATGGATGGAAAGTAGACAGTGGTTAGTTCTCGGTATTATTTGTATTTATTTCTCATCTCAATACTTTTCTTGCAATTTGTCCTTTTTGTTAACATCAACTGTATTATCTTTTTCATTGTGGTAGTAATGATATGGTTGTCCTCAGATTATTGTTGGTCAGATCAAGATAATGGTGGATATTTAACACTGTAAAGGATAACATAGGAAGGAAAATATGAATTCCTTGGAAGAAAAATTTAGAGAACACTGAACAATCTTAGTCTTATAAAATTATATTAGCTGTTTACCTTTATCTAGAAAACATTGAACAATCTTGTTCTTTTTTATTGGAACCAGGGGAGGAGAGGTTGAGGTTACATTCTACTCATTTGCTATTCCATGAGGAATATGTGAAAAAAGGGTGCTTAATAACTCCTGAGAATTGCAGAAAACATCCATGAGGATGAAATTTAGCTTACCCAATCCTTATAAATTTTGCTTATAAATGAGAATGTTTTTTTCATTAACAAATTTGCTAGTGGACAGATAACCTTATGCTCAACGAGTAACTATCGGGTTCTTGTTCTAACACAATCTAATGTATGCAGTGTTCCCATCTGATTACTCTCTTTGAAATCTTGACAACATTGAAATGCTGTATTTCATTTATGATAATTATCTTCTTAATGTAGTGTGAAATTTTGAGATTTTATTACTCTGTTTTTTTCTTGCATTTAACACAATCTTTTGAATTCTGAAGTCATAGGGTATCAATACTTTCCATTATTTTTTTTCTTTCTCACCTATGATTCTCTGTTTGATTTATGCCACGTTACACTTTCTAGTACCCAGACCTCATCTCTCGTTTGAAGCTCAGCTGGTTGCTGGGAAGTCTCATGAGTTTGGGCCCATCAATGCTCCCGAGCAACCTGAGCCACTTTCAGAAGTCTCTGGGGTACTTTATGGTAAACAGAAGCACAATGCAGAGTTAAAGTATCCTCAAAGGATACGCAGGCTTAATATATTTCCTGCTAGTAAAACTGAGGTACCTTACTTTTCATATTGTGGATGCTCATACATGTTATGATGCATATAGGAACATATCTCAAACAGCTGGAAGAAGATAGCTGTCATGATTTTTTCATAATTTAGTGATTTCTTTTGAAACATAAAGTCATTTGTAGACATTCATTTATAAAGATGACCTTCCAATGGTAATTGAACGTATTCCTCTAGCACCGAAACTCTTCTTTATGTTGGTCCCTCACTTTGCCCATGATCTTTTCCTTCAAACCTGTCTTTGGACATGGGAGTAGGACGGAAACCTTATGAGTTTCTTTTTTAACCTGTCTATATTTCATGCGAGTTTGGTATGCAGAGGTTTCCCATTATAACATAAAAAAATGACAGTGGGACTACAAGTATTGAAACTGGAATACTGTACTCTACTTTTGGAAATCTGATGGTTTTTTTATTCCTCTCTGTTATTGAAGATAGTGAACTGATTGTTTAGTGTTGGAATTTGTTTTTTTCTTTCTTTTTTTTTACTTTTTAATATGTTAGCTGCTTCACAGCTTCAGTGTGTACCATGCCAAAGTGTTTGACTGATGCTATTTCAACAAAAATAAGCACTTGCAATTAGATTTTTCATTCTGTTACAATTTAGCTTTCCTTGTTTTGATAAAAATTTTAAACTACATTTTCACATTCATTTCGTCCTTTATTTGAATAACAGGATATGCAACCCATAGATCGCTTCATTGTGGAAGAGTACTTGCTGGATGTGCTTTTGTTCCTCAATGGATGGTTTGTATAATACCATCCACCCATCCTTCTACATTATTTACTCCTCGCTGCTTTAAACTTTTTCGTTAATATTATAACAAGTAGGCTGCTGTTCCGGGATCTGTTGGATTCATTTGAATATCTATACAAAATAAAAGGTGTAATAAATATGGCTAATCCAACGACAATAATTCTTTCAACTTGTGAAGATTGATATCATCTGATTTTTTATGTTATGTAGATGAGTTTATATGTAGCATGAATGTCTAACCAGCTAGGCGCTAGCCCATTACCATGCCATGGATGTTTCATGTCTGTATATGGAATTTTTGTTCCTGCAGAATTTTTTCTGGTCTCTTATCCTTGTTTACTAGCGTGCATCATGTGCCTATATGAAAGTCATAAAGTAATTAATTCATTTTCCAGGGATAAAATTTGGGTCAGTGGTTCTCCTGTAACCATTTTTCTCAGGACATGGGTATCTGTCTTTAGTTTCCATTTGTTCTGGTGTTGATCAGCTTGATGTATCATCATGTTCCTTATTACTTATCTCTTGTATTTGGTTATGCTCACTATTCTCAGATTTTTTCAATTGAATCTCTTGTATGTTCGGTGTTAGTTATTTTTTTTCTTGGTTCTTGCAAAGCTAGTCGAAAGGAATGTGCTTCGTTCATGGTTGGCCTGCCTGTACCCTTTCGTTATGACTATCTCATGGCAGAAACTATTTTCTCTCAGGTAAGATAATTTTGGTTTGTGTTAAGTTCATAGACTATTTTATGCTATATTGTCTTTTATCTCCTTTTGGTCACACCGAAAGGCCCAATGATTCTGTCACAAGTCCTGTGTGTGTAATGAAACTGTGAAGTATCTATGTGTTTGCAGATCAGCTGTTATACTGTCTTGTTGGTTATGCTAATTGTTAAGAATATAAATTCCCAGCAATTTAGAATTGGTTTTCTGATGCTCAAAGCCCTTCTTTAGCCGTCACTGCAAAAGTAGCTGAGTGCCAGAGGGTAAATTCGCCAGTGTAGATGTTCATTTCCCAATCTTACCTTTCCTTCTCTTAACTGTCCACTGCATGCTTTATATCATTTCCCTAATTTCAAAACCAGCTAAAATAATTTCCACAAAATCCAAACAACTAAAATCTACCCAACTTGGCCATCTAATTAATTTGACCATAGTGGATTCTGTTATTTGGAAATAAGTTGAAATGAAATGTAAGTACTATTATCATGATGCACTCTTTTAAATTTGAAACACTGGATGCTTCTCCTGCATTTTTTTATATATAAAGATTCTCTCTTTTGGAAGGAGGGGAGACAATGTTTATAGCAAGCAAATTGTCTGAACTGTATTCTGATGTTTAATTGTGGGGTCTTAGAATGTTGTGTAGTCAAATTACTGACCAATGGCTAATTAATACAACATGAACCTTTGTGTTTGTTATCATCAATTTTGTTTGGTAAATTCTCTCACGTAACCATCATCTCTATATTATTCTTACAGCTACTTTTGCTACCACTACCTCCTTTCAAGCCAATATATTACACACTTGTGATAATGGACCTTTGTAAGGTAAGACATTTGCTATTAAGTTCCACTTTTTTCTTCTTTTGCATTTGAATGCAATGTTGATTCTATGAGAATGCTCTAGACAGTAAAATTTTATTTCATTCTTCAATCATTCTGACAATGAATTATGCTTGTTAGGCTCTTCCTGGAGCCTTCCCTGGAGTTGTAGCTGGTGCAGTTCGTGCACTTTTTGAGAAAATAGCTGATTTAGATATGGAGTGTCAGACAAGGCTCATCCTCTGGTTTTCACACCATCTGTAAGTCTACTCTTTGAAAAGTTAGTGAAAGAGGTATTCTCACACTCGCTATTGGAGGACGGGGAGGAGGGAAGGAGAATAATTGGGTTTCAAATGAAAGCCAACTTTTGATTCTTTATTGGATTTGCATTGTATCGTTATATAAGTTAATGCTTATTAAGAGGGGGATCTTGGTTATAGAAAGTCTCAAAATAGTAATTTCTAGCTATTTTGAAATGACTAAGATTTTGATATTTCAATCATGTTTTGGATATCTCGCACGGGACAATGCAGTGAAAGTTTCAGTTGATTGTTATTAGGGGCTAAGATGGTAGTTTTTTTTTAGAGATTTAGGACTTAAAATTGAACAAAGGTTTGAATAATATATGAAGTAAAGGATCAGATAAAACTTATGCATCACACTTTCGGGGTTAAGGAATCATTCCTTAATAATTGCTTCACACTTTCAAGAAACCAAACCAACTGGCTGCACTTTTATTCCTAAATTCTGCAACATAAAGTCTAGAAAGCATATTTATAGGCTCAGAATATTCTTAATCTGAATTAGACTTGGACTCCTAAAATAAGAAACGTAAATACTCCTACTTTGACCAGGAAAGTGCAACCTAAATAAGAAATCTAAACCTTTTCTATTCGGAAGATGCTTATATATTTCCAAATAGGTAGAAAATTCCCTGTTTGCAGGAAATGCACTGAAATTGCATATCTTCCCTTGCTTAAATATATAGTTGAAATGCCCTAGATGCATCTGGAAATGCCTTGCATCATAGATTATTTTTGCCATGCCAGTTGGATTTTTCTGTCTGAGTGTGTTTTATGATGGTGTCCTGATTTCACAGGTCAAACTTTCAATTCATCTGGCCATGGGAAGAGTGGGCTTTTGTTTTAGACCTACCTAAGTGGGCCCCACAGCGTGTGTTTGTTCAAGAGGTCTTGGAAAGAGAAGTCCGTCTGTCATACTGGGATAAAGTTAAACAGGTATGAGGCGATGCTCAAGACTGCTATTTCTTTCACCACAAGTTTCCCAAAGGTCTCTGAATTTCACTCTAAAGGTTAAAATTTAGACAACAGGTGCATGCCATGGTTGAGACTATAGCACAAAACTGTTTATTGTCAATTTCATACTAGTTTAAAATCTACAAGTTCCATTGACATCTTTTGTATAGACTTAAGCGTCTATAATTTTCAACCAGTTAGAAGCTGTCACCTCTGCAATGTGTGCACGTCATGATGTGATTCTACCTGTACCCTTAAAATTGTCAGGGTTTCATTTTTCTTATGTCCTAAGACATGCTATATGTGCCGTTCTGCAAAACCTCTACCACCTGTTGGTACGGGCTTTGCACATTAACATTTAGAAAGCAATTATGCTGTCAGTTTTTCTTTTCGCTTATCATAATACTATTGAAAAGCCAACAGATGTTCTGGATACAAAACTTGGTTCATTACAGATGCTATAATTCCCCTCCCCTCCCTTCAAATCACCTTCTTCATGTGGGTGAAATGGAAAATCTACAATAAATGCTACAAGGTGAAATACCTCTCGCTCTTAAATGCTGGGCTGTAAAAGGGAGCTGAATTGAGAAGCTGCATATTTTTCTCATAGTTTTCTAATGGTTGAGAGCTCTACCCTCTGGATGGCATGATGCTACTGTTGATTGACACTTTTCCTTCATATTTTCTGTATTAATAGAGCATTGAGAATGCACCTGCTTTAGAAGAGTTGCTTCCACCAAAGGGTAGTCCAAACTTTATATACAGCATTGAAGATGGTAGAGAAAGAACTGAGCAGCATGCTCTGTCTGCAGAGCTCAACAACAAGGTGAAGGGAAGGCAAACTGCTCGAGAAATAATCTCATGGGTAGAAGAAAGTGTATTTCCTAATCATGGTTGGGATGTTGTCCTTAAAGTGGTTGTACATACCCTTCTTGATATCGGTTCTAAAAGTTTCACTCATTTGATCACTGTTTTGGAGAGATATGGCCAAGTATTTGCACGAATTTGTCCTGATCATGATAAGCAGGTCATGCTGATAGCTGAAGTTAGTTCATATTGGAAGAACAATGCTCAAATGACTGCCGTAGCAATTGACAGAATGATGGGTTATCGACTAATTTCTAATTTGGCAATTGTGAGATGGGTATTTTCTCCAGCAAACGTTGAGCAATTTCATACATCTGATCGTCCATGGGAGGTTTGTTGACAGTTCTTTTTGTTGGTTTCTTTCTTTCTTGCTTTTTATTTCCCTGCTGAGATGCTCTATTCTGTACCAACTTTCAGCCATTGTATCTTCCAGGTGATGATTGATTTTAAAGTTTAAAATTAGCAAGGGGTGATCTTCCATAGAGTCGTTAGAAAACTAGATGTGCCAATTTGAATACTGTAGAACTGAATTCTTCTAGCAAATGAAAAGTAAAGATGAAAGACTTATAATAGTGATTTTAGGATATACTTTCTGCTTGAAATATGAATGCATGAAGGAGGTACCAGAACTTCCCTCATACCTTAAGCAAGGTTTCACCCTCTGGTATGAGGAAGAAGGAAGAGAGTTAAATGAGTGGTAGAAGACAAGGAAAAAGGTGAGCCCTTTTTTATCTCAAACCTATTTGGTTGAGAGAAAGGAAGGGGAGGGGAAGAGAAAAGGGGACCTTTACTCGTTGTCCTCCCTTCCATTGCCAACCATTTTGGAAAAGTCTTTTATGTTTTTCAAAGGAAAGATAATCTCTTTATATATGCTCCCTTGTATGGAAAGGATGCTGGAGAGGTGATCTCCAAATGCTCATGATAAAGATTTCTTGGCTTATAGGAGAGTGGATTTTCTTATTGGAATTTATTGTTTTGATTATAAAAGATTCAAAACTTGAGGAGGTATAGACAACATGTATGTGATGGGCTGATGTTAACTTTTATAGTTGTATTTCTTGCCAGCTGTTGCAACAATATTTATAGTTTTAGCAACATATCAAGAGCTCTTGAAAGTTGAACGCATCTGCATTTTCATAAATCTGCAAACTGTCTTGGTATTTCTTTGAAGCTGTATGGCTGTTAATGCTCCCCTAGGGAAAACTTGTATCATATATTCAAAGTGAAAATTATTTATTGGCAATTTTTATTTGTCACTGAAAACTAGCTCTTGCTTGTTGTGTTCACGTGTTTGTGTACTCATTATTTTATTTTAGAATCACACTTGTCATTCATCTTTGTTATGTTTTCATTGATTTGCTTAATGGTGACCAAAACTCTGCTTCTTGTAGTCCTTTAGTGATTCTTTCATTTCCTTTAAGATCTTTTTAACTGGGGTTTCATGGTGGGAATTCAACAGATGCATATAAGATTTCACCGATGCTTCATTATCATTTCCCTGCTCTTTCTTTTTCTAAGCAGAACATTTTCCCTGCTTCTGGATTTTCTTTTTCTTGCTAAATATCCTTGGAACTGAGAAGATTTCATGTTATTTTATTAACAATCTCTTTAGGTTTTACTCCCTTTTAATCCCAATTATTCATTCACAGGTTCTTAGAAATGCTATTGGCAAGACTTATAACCGTATATCTGATCTAAGAAACGAGATATCATCTCTTAAGAAGAGTGTTGTATCAGCTGAAGCAGCAGCGGCAAAGGCAAAAGCAGAGCTAGATGCTGCTGAGTCAAAGCTCTCTCTTGTGGATGGTGAGCCTGTTCTTGGTGATAACCCTGTGAAGTTGAAGCGCTTGAAAGCAAATGCTGAAAAGGCAAAGGAAGAAGAGGTGTCTGTGCATGAGTCTTTGGAGGCCAAGGAGGCTCTTCTTGCTCGCGCCCGTGATGAAAATGAGGTAATCAGTGTGAGAATAGCTGTAATTTTCCTCTGTTTCACTGCCTTTAATTCTTAATAGCTTCCCACCCTCACCCTTCTCCTTTTTGTCTTGCATCTCTGTTTCTTAGTTGGATCATCTGGCTTGAAAAAATAAACCAAAAAAATCACGTTATTTAATGGCAATATCCAAGTATGCATCCAGCTTGCATGTTGTTCATGCATAGTTTTCCATCTTTGGCTTTGCTATTTAGTAAACCCATGTCTGAAGCCTATTGCGGTCATTTGCCTCAACAAGTAGTGAATCTAGTTTGACAGTAGGCTCTGGTAATTGGTCTGGCTTTGGCTTTGGTTTTTTTTCTGTGGATTTTTTATATTCTTATGCATGTCTGTATTGGGGTGATTGTTTTCTGATCTCAGTGTACAAGTTTCATGGTCAATACAAGCTTGAAATAAAGAAAACAAACCCAACCTTTCCTGAATAAGATATTCACGCCTGGAGGTAGCTCCTCATTCTTTTGTAACAATGATTTGCATGTGCAGGCATTGTTCCTCTCTTTGTACAAAAACTTCTCAAATGTGTTGATGGAACGACTACCTGATCCATCTAGAGCTCGAACACTGCGGGAATTAAAGTCAATTCAAGCAGATGAAATGACTGTTGATCTTGATGAATCGTCAGTAATGGAAGTTGATAATGAGAGCAGGAGACCCAACAAAAGGTTACTTCCGTCTCTTCCCCCTTTTCTTCTCCTTTTTTCTTTTCTTTGCCTTTTATTCTCTTTGCATTCACTTTTCATTTCAAGAGCTATTTTGTTTCCCTCAACTTTGGCAGTCAGTCGAATGGAGGAAAGGACAGCAACATCTATAATGTTGGGAGAGAAAGAGCAATGGTGTTTATCCACTCTTGGCTATGTAAAGGCCTTTGCAAGGCAGTATGCTTCTGAGGTAAATATGGTGTAATGAGTTGCTATTCTTTTTCTGATTTAGTTTTTTGGCATTTGTCTGAGTTTTATGTTCAGATATTCCCTTTTTTCCCTCTTTGATAGATATTGTACAGCTGATGCAGAACAATTTTACTGTACTGGGTGGGAAACAATTCAGAATTTTTGCCATGCCCTTTTGGCTGCTAAGCAGCCTACATTTTGTATTCAATTTGGACAAAGTAGTTGATGCCAGTCTTAGCTTTAGAGATCCCGTGAAGCACGGGGTCTATCTATCTATATATATTTGTTTACCTGATGCAAGAAATCTAGCTCAGCAAAAGCTGTTCTTTTTGCTGCAATGAGTCCTCAACTGGAACGATTTGTCTTTTGTTCATTCCTACTAAGAGAGTGTCATGACAGCTTCTGCACAGCAGTCTGTTGTAGAGCACTGCCAAATGGCCTGCACAGGAGCCTGAGGCTTATTTGCCTAAAACTTATCTTAGAAATTGGCACTTGGTATATTGTTAGATGGTAGCCAAGGCAATCTCAACTTTCTTTTAGGCCCCTCTGAACATAAAATTAACTGGCAGTGCTTGTAAGAAATGCAAAAAAAGAAAAGGAACACACACACACCTACAGAGGGAACTTGATATGGACAAGCAATATAGCTGGATTTGTTCACAACATTATAGATGTCGAACAGAGATATCTTTGTTATGCACTCTACACTCTTCTTGATTCATTGATGTTCCATCCCTTCGGTTTCTTCTGCACTTCCAGTTGGGAAACATTGCCATAAACTATTTAACTTCTTAAAATTTGGATCTTTTTGGCAACAGAAGCTTGGGAACATTGATATCTATTACTGGTGTTATTGTTAGTGTGTTTGATACCAGCAAAGTATTCCATGAAACTGCTCTATTTGATACTATTTCATCGTTTGGATGCACTAGCCACTGCTCTTCATGTGCATGTTATTAATTCATGATGGCCACAACTGCCGTTTGTATTTTTTTTAGTTTAAATGTATAGTTAAAGATGATAAAAAACGCAATGGATGTCATGTTTCTGACGTCCATGCACTACTTTGTTTGCAGATATGGGCTCACATCGAGAAGCTAGATGCAGATGTACTCACAGAAAATGTGCATCCTCTTTTCAAGAAAGCAGTTTATTCTGGTTTAAGTCGGCCAATCAATGATGTGTCATCTGGCTAAAATTTCTCTCAAAATTTTATCCTGTTTCCAAAATTGATTAGTGTATATGACTAAGGCTATTGAAAGAAAATCGACTTTAGCCTCAATATTCAGTGCAAGCTAAGTTGTTTTAACTATGTTTTTTTTCCCCGGGGCACATCTGCGAGTCTGGTAGATTAGGGAGAAGCTAACCAAAGCCGCATTTCTGGGAACCTACGTTATGAGTATTCTGTATACTAACCATGTAACATCTTTGATATTGTTTGTTTTCTTCCATGGTGATTTTGGTACAGCTTTCACACGGTTGCATTGAGCTCATTGCACGTTAAATGCTATCAATCACCTGATAGTTGTGCCAAGGTCGTTGACACTTAAATGCTCTCATGATCAGCAACCCCCCCTGGTAACGGAAGTCTTGCTTTTGGTTGTGTTCATTAATCAATTTAATCCTTAGTTCATAATCTCATGTTTTACCTTTCTGCTCAGCAATCACAATAGCAAGGTTGGTGTTAATTTTAGGCATGGTCATTGCTACTCTGTTGAAATGGTAGACATAGAAATACTCATTCTGTGCTTATGCTCTTTTTGTTGTTCTGTTTGTGCTTGTTTTGTCATTGTGAAAAGAAATAATATTTTGATATAAAAATATATTTTAGAAAATAGTAAGTATTATAATACTACTGTCAATCAGGTCGTAATTTACTGCCGTCAATCGGGTTGTGAGTGATTTAGACCATAATGGTTTGTTTCTGCCTAAATGTTTTGTACATGTTAAAAAAACAAAACAAAACGGTGCTATTTTTATCTCAATTTAAATTCCAGTTATTCTTGATTTTTTGGTCAAATGCTTGCCAAAATATTTTGTTTTTGTTCTGCTCGTTTTGTTTTGATCAAATAGTATTTATTTAAAACAATAAATAATTTTACAATATTAATTATATCTCTTAATCTAATCGTTAGATTAAAATGAAATTTTACGATGAGTTTTTTGATATATTTATATATATTATATTAAAATTTCAAAGCAATTAGAGAATGTAATGACCTTGCAAGATTGATGATGATATTCTCGAAATATTATTTATGTTCATAATTTTATTTAGAAAAATTATTGTTTTTTTTTTTAGTTTAAATTGTATAATTTTAAATAATTTTTTTTTGGATTTAAACTATTTTTTTAATATATAACCTCGAAACTGTTTGAAATATATATATTTTTTTGATTCGAAATCGAAATATTTCATTCTAAATGAGAAAACAAAGTATTAACCAAAATGATATTGACAATCTTGATTTAGACTAGTTTTTTTTTGTTGTAATATGTTAGTGGTGTCATTAAAGATTCATCATGAAGATGTGACGAAAGTTTTTGGAACCTTACTGTTATGGTGTCAAGTGTCGGGTCTGTAGCATCAGAAAGCAAAACCTTTTTGTTTTTTTATATTCTTTTTTTTTAATTTTCAAGTGGATTAGAAATGAATGAAAGCATGAAAAGAGCTGGCCGTTTACAGCCTCAGGCGTTGCCTTCGTTCTTGCTGGTCAATTGAACCATGCACGCAGGATGGATAAATATATCACTTGTTTAAACGCAAAAAAGATGGAACCCCACATCGGATTTTCGTTTTAATCTTATTTTTTAAATTTGTTTTTGGTATTAAAATTATCTTGATATATTTTCAATCAAAATATCTCTTTACTTGTATTGCAAATTCACAGATGAAAAAGATGACGCGTATCCATTAAAAGCTGCGTAAAATCTCAACGAAGCATCGTTTGTCACTACAAGATTTTCTTTTTCGTTTTTATTTCCGTGATTAATGATTGAATAAAACACCGAAGGTGACAATGTGAAATGGAAGTTGTTGGCGGCTATCCATCCACTCCTACAGCTTCCCCGGAGATAGTGGGGTGGAAACAGGCAGGTGGCCCGTCAACTCCACCACCACCGCACGCGCACACGGTTCTCATAGTCTTTCCAAACTCGCAAGAAGAAGATTCAAACTTGGCTGCAAAAGCATTTGAGGTCTTGGTTGGCGGGGAAAGAGTATAAGGGATTTTTATTTTTTTTATTTTTTTTTGTGAATGCCTGTTATCTCCGTAGTGTTTTATCTATTCACTGAGTTTACTATTTAATGAATTAAAATATTAGTTAATGAATTAAAATATTAGTTATGGTGCATGTAAACTCACATGATCTTCCCAATTATATATATATATATATATATATATATATATATATATATAAAACTTGGCTGCAAAATCAGCAAATAGGCCTTAACCTGGCGCAGGTCATGCATTGCATGCTTCCCACCCTCTTAATAAAATTAACAACTTTTTCGTGCTCGATTTAAATTTGAGTGGTGGAATATTTAATTTCAAAAAATAACTAAGAACAGAAGGCATCCCGAGACGAGTTTGAAATAACATGAGACATGAACATTATTTATAAGTTCATATTTGGAATGTAATCGAAATAAATCACTACATGTATGTAATTACCAATACATAGTGAAATCAAACCCATTCAAATAATTTATTAAGATCTTTTTCAAGATTTGGTGACTTTTTTATGTATATATATATTTATATATCTTAGAGAGTAATCCTATTTCATTGATTTTTTTTTTGGTATCCATGGCAGTTACAAGTCGATCTTATTTTAGAATTAACATTTTGATTGTTTTAGATTTATTTCTTTTTATGTAATAAAGTACGAGGTAGCAATAAGATATATTACATGTCCTAGTCTAAACTACCCTCTACACCTATTTCTCCCAACACGAAAAGAAAAGTCACTGCCTCTCTCTCAAAGCAAGCCACCTCTTTCTCTCCAACTCTGAAAAAAAACAAAAAATAGCCTCCAAGGTCATGTTTTTATAAAGAGAGAGAGCCCCTGAGAAAAATAATAGCCAGAACCCAGCATTTCTCATTCTTTCCAGTTTCGAATTCCTCAAATGTTTTTTTCCCAAACAGAGATCGAAGGAGGAGAAAAAAGATTATGGAGTTTGTAGGTAAATCAGTTAGTAAGAAGTTGAAGGGATTTGGTGTCTTCAAAGGATATGTCAAATCCTACGACGAGTCGTCTGGTTTCTTCGAGATCAAGTACGAGGACGGTGATTTCGAGGAGCTTGATCTCTGTAAAGTTGTTTCTCTGTTAGAAGAGGAGAAAGAAGCCGCCGGCGTTTCTGCTGCTGGGCCTGCTGACCCTAAGCCTCGTCTGGGACGGAAGCCCAAGAAGCGCCGGCGTGCTGAGCCTAAGAAGCCTGAGAGCGGAGAAGAGTCAGGTAATTATGGAGTTGTTGAGGCTAACGGGAATTTGGATATGAATGGAAATGATGGGCTCGTTGGGGACTTGAGGGAAAATCCTGTTATTAATGTTGATTTGAATGAAACCCTGGAGAAAGGAAGCGGAGTTGCGGAGGATATGAGAGAGGGTTTTTTTGATTTGAATGCTGGGTTCAATTTTGATTTAAATGAGGATGAAGAGGAGGGTATTCCTAATCCTAATTATAATCATAACAACAATAGTAACAATAGCAACAATTTAAGTGTTGGTTTTGAAGGGAAGAAGAGAGGGTGTTTTGACTTGAATTTGGATGTGAGTGGTGATGTGGATGAGAATTTTAAGGAGGTTGATTTGGAGTGTAAAGTTGTAGAGACCCAAAAGAGGGAATGTGGGTTTGATTTGAATTTGGGGATTGATGAGGAAATTAAGGATGAGATGGATGTTGGTTTTGAAGGGCAGATGGAAGAGACTACAAATTTTGAGATTCAAAGGATGGAGGAGGTTGAGAAAAGTCATATTGAAAGTGCCATTCCTAATGGGAAATTGCAAGGTGTTCATGTCGCTAATGATTCGTGTCTGGGGTTTGTTGAGAGAATCGAGGAGGTGAATATTGTTTCCAGTGAAGATTTCAGGGCTTGTGATTCTGTTGGAGTGGAAGATGTTAAGGATGTCAAGGAGGATTGTCCTGAGGTGATTGACTCAGCAAGTGTGTATACAGAGGAGAGCGGGAGTCGGAGGGGGGGGAGGAGGAGGAGAAAGCTTCCAGATAATTTGAATTCTACCCCTGGAATGACTGTTCTCTCAGATGCTAATGCTGTTGGGGATGATTCTATTGCGGGGAGTGTTGGTCGAAGGCGCGGGAGGAGGAGAAAGCTTCCAGATAATTTGAATTCTACTCCTGAAGTGACTGTTCTCTCAGATGCTAATGCTGTTGGGGATGATTGTATGATGGGGAGTGGTAGTCAGAGGCGTGGGAGGAGGAGAAAGGTTGCAGATAATTTGAATTCAATTCCAGAACAAATAATTCTCATAGAAGCTAATGTTGTTAGGGATGATTGTACAGCGAGAGTTGATGTGAACCTAGGTGATATTGGAAGTTCATATAAAGAGGTCATTGCTAGTGCTAGAAAGAGGAGAAAACTTTTGGATAATGGAAATTCTATGCAAGAAACAACAGTCTTGAGAAGAAGTGCTCGTAGAGGGTCAGCTAAAAACAACATGCTACAAGATTTATCAATGTCTCCTGCAGTTAGTTCATTGACGGAGGACACACCTGTTAGTTCACATCATGAATGGCCTAAAGAGCCTGTGGCTCTTCCTCCCAAGTTGCAATTACCTCCTTCTTCACAGAATTTAAATTTGAGTGGAATTCCAGTACTTGACCTATTCTCAGTTTATGCCTGTTTGAGGTCATTTAGCACTCTGTTGTTCTTAAGTCCATTTGGGCTGGAGGAATTTGTGGCAGCACTGAAGGGTAACTCTCCAAGTTCTTTATTTGATTTTATTCATGTTTCAATTTTGGAAATTCTAAGAAAGCATTTGGAGCACCTTTCAAATGAAGGTTCTGAATCTGCTTCTAATTGCCTGAGGTATTCTTTTTGTTTCTTCCTACCTTTTATTTTTGTTGACGTTGATTTTGTCTTCATTTGAAACTTTGGGTTTATTTGTGTTGATTGTCTAAATTGACTATCAACGTAGGAGCCTTGATTGGGGTTTGCTGGACTTGATTACATGGCCTGTTTTCATGGTTGAGTACCTCCTGATCCATGGTTCAGGGTTGAAACCTGGATTTGATCTTAGCGAATTGAATCTGTTCAGAAGTGACTACCGCAAACAACCTGTATCTGTGAAATTGGAGATACTACAGTGTCTTTGTGATGACTTGATTGAGGTGGAGGCCATTAGGTCGGAGCTTAATAGGAGATCTACAGGAGCTGAACCTGACATTGATTTTGATAGAAATGTGAGTCCGGGGACTTTCAAGATAAGGAAGATTGCGATGGATGTCTCAGGTACCTCATGCCTAACGGAGGATGCTTCTGACGACTGGAATAGTGATGAATGCTGCCTTTGTAAGATGGACGGGAATTTAATATGCTGTGATGGTTGTCCTGCTGCATATCATGCAAAGTGTGTAGGTGTTGCCAACAAATCTTTGCCAGAGGGTGACTGGTATTGTCCTGAGTGTGCAATTGACAGGCAGAAACCGTGGATGAAACCTCGAAAGCTGCTTCGTGGAGCAGAGCTATTGGGAGTTGATCCTTATGACCGGCTATATTTTAGCAGCTGTGGTTACTTGTTGGTGTAAGTTTTTCCTACCGTTCATGGATTGGTCATTGATGATTATTCTTGTTACTATTTTTGCTATCTTTATTGTTTGAGTAGCTATCATGTAGAATACAGTCTCCAAAGTATTGAACAAAACAGTGTAAGTAAGGTGATGAAGGTCTGTTAAGTTGGTAGTTTTATGAAACTGTAATATTTGAAGAAGTGTCGAAGTCTGTATATTCTTATATTGGTTTAAAAATTTAAGATCATCAATATTTCAAGGCAACAAATTTAAATGACTAATTAATTGGTAGTAGCCATAGGATTTCTTTTCACTAGTTGATGGCATTTAAACTTTACACTGTTGATTTGGTATAGTTTCTTCCTTTAGCTAGGGAGACAAGTTGGTGATTGTGATCGTGAACCTTTAATATTAAACTTGAATGATCATAGTATTTGAACTACAGTTATTTTATGTTCCATCTGCATGTGAGCTTGCTTCAGCACATGCATATTTTTTCATGTATTGCTGACCTTGCAGGTCAGATGCACGTGACTTTGAACTCCCATTCAATTACTACCAAAGGGATGGTCTTTGTGCTGTTATTGAAGTGCTAAAGTCTTCAGAGATGATTTATGGTAGCATTTTGGAGGCTATCCACAAGCACTGGGATATTCCTGTTACTTTATACGGAGCAAGCAATTTGAGTTCAGCAAAGCATACAAAGAGCTTAGACATGAGCATAACTGCATGTACTTCGGCATCTTTAGAAACATGTGCAACTAAAATCAAGATTGCTGATGGACAAAACCTGGAAAAGTTTGCTGATAGTTGTTGTGGTCATCTTGATGTTGAGTTTTCAAAGTCTGTGAGCCTGACATGCATGAGTTCTGAAGGATCAGCTGAAACCACCCAAATCAATTTGGAGAACCAGAACTTTCAGAAAGGGCCTGACTGTTCTAACAGATCTGCTGGCTACTCAAATGAAACTGAGGTTCCAGGAATGTCCCCTCTCATGGGAGACAATTCTATGACTCCCAAAATTTTGGATGTTAAACAAGAAAAGAATCGATTTTCTCCTCCCACAAGATGTCCTTCATCTGCTGCAAAGGCGACAGTTGAGATCACATTACAGGCGCAGCCCGGAACTGAGTACATGAACTATTACATTTTTGGTTATAAATCTGCTTCAATTGCGGAAGTGTTATTGTCTAAATCATCAGACAAGACGACTGAAAACTCCATAAAATCAGACGAGGAAATGGCTTTAGCTCAGATGAAGGTCATTTTAAAGAAATCCAACAAGTTCCATTGGTCAAGTATTCCTAGTCTAAATGCTGAAGTCCAGAAAGAAAAATGTGGATGGTGCTTCTCTTGCAGAGCTACCACTGATGAGCCAGCTTGCTTGTTAAATATGAGTTTGGGTCCTGTTCAGGAGGGGTCTGAAAGTGAGGTGATCAATCTCAAATCAAAAAGAAACAGGAAAGGCTATCTTATAGATTTAATATGCCATATTCTCTTGATTGAAGATCGGCTTCAGGGGCTGCTACTGGGTCCATGGCTAAATCCGCATTATACCAAGCTTTGGCGTAAAAGCATTCTTAAGGCATCTGATATTGCATCAGTTAAACATTTACTGCTCAAAGTAAGGACTTATCTTTTACCTTGATGGGTCAGCACTGAGCAGAATTGATATTGCTTTTCATTTCTTCAAGTTTTTTTTTATTCAAGGTTAAATCCATTTCAAGGTTTAAACTTCAAACTGACATGCAGAGCCTATCTCATTTGAAAGCTCTTATACCCAATTCACTTGATTCTAAAATGTATCCTGCTCACTTGATTTTGAAATGTTATTCAAACTTGTATCTTTCCTTAATCTGGATTTCAGCAATAAGTTGATTTAGGACGGCCAATGTTGCCTTTGAACCAGCTTATATTTGTATTTATGTAGTCTCATTCTAAGCATAACAAGTTGGGTTGGTAGCCCTTGCCTCCTCTGTCCAGAACAGACCAAGTTGGTCCAAGCTGTAACAATCTTTACCACAGTTATTCCTTGATGCATTAGCTTAAATTCATGGTCTTATGGGCAATTGTGCAGTTAGAGGCAAATGTGCAGCGACTTGCACTTTCAGCAGACTGGGATGAAACATGTGGACTCTGGTGTCACGATGGGATCATCTTCTCATATTGTGACTGCTTCCTCACGTGCATCTTTAAAGAATGGGATTGGCAGGAAAAGGGCTAGGTCTACTGAATGCGAGTCAAATCCTTGTGCAAAATCTGCCAGTGGATTGGGTATGTTTTGGTGGAGAGGTGGTAGGCTTTCTCGTCGGCTGTTCAGTTGGAAGGTTTTACCTTGCTCCTTGACATCCAAGGCTGCCAGACAAGGTCTGCAATTCTTCTTCTCTTTCTTCTATTTACTCTGGGATGGTAGTTTTTGCATCTCAGTCAACCTGGTATTATTCTGAATATGTTTGAAGTTTGAGATTCTGCAGCTGGTTGCATGAAGATAGCGGGCATACTATATCCTGAGAATTCAGATTTTGCAAAGAGAAGCAAACATGTTACCTGGCAAGCTGCTGTTGAGTCATCAGTGACTGTAGAACAGCTTGCTTTGCAGGTATGGGGCTGATTTTTCTTTTTCCCCTTTCGATTTTTCTTGATCATGGTAATCACCTTCATGCTTTGTTTTCTCAACCCCATCTATGTGGGTATGTACATTGAACTGCAAATGTTGGCTGTTTGATTACAATGTTTGTTTTCAGCTTCCTTTCTGCTGGTTCCATCTATTTATTTAAATTGTATTACATTTCCAGGTTAGGGAGTTTGATTCGAACATTAGGTGGGATGAAATTCAGAACATTAATCCTTTGTCCATGTTGGACAAGGAGCTTAGAAAATCATTCAGGTTGTTCAAGAAGGTAATTATTCGCAGGAAGTGTGTAGAAGAAAAAGGGACAAAGTATCTTCTTGATTTTGGCAAGAGGAGAAGTATTCCTGAAGTTGTTTCAAAAAATGGGTCTATGATTGAAGAATCCTCCAGTGAAAGGAAGAAGTATTGGCTAAATGAATCTTATGTTCCCTTGTATCTCTTGAAAAGTTTTGAAGAGAGAAGAATTGCTCGCAGATCTAGTAAGATGAATTCTGGGAAACTCTCTGAGGATAGCGTGGCAGTGAAGAAGCCCTTGAAGCAAAGAGGGTTTTCTTATCTTTTTGCAAGAGCAGAAAGATCTGACTACCATCAGTGCGGGCATTGTAACAAAGATGTTCCAATCAGGTAATTTAATTATAAAATGTTCAATATTTTTGTTCATTTATCAAGCACTGTTAAAATTTGACAACAAGAGTACTTATTATATGCACCTTTTTGTTTAAAGTCATTTGTGTTGGTCCTTTTTGTTCCTTTCAATATTTGTTTCATTGCACATATTAATTTCCTTATGATATTTAACCAGGGAAGCTGTCTGCTGTCAGAATTGCAAGGGTAAGCAGTTCTTCCTTGTAAATGCCTCAATAATCACAGGATTAAATCTGACATTTTGCACTCACTCACCTTGTCCATTTAATTTTTGTATCTTACAAATATGATACAATTTTTCAGGATTTTTCCACAAAAGGCACGCGAATAAATCTGCTGGAGCCATCACAGCCAAATGTATATATACATGCCACCGATGCCACTATGGGAAAAATGTGAAGAAGACAAATGCAAAAACAGTGAACACTGACACTAAAAGAAGAAATAGCATCAAGAACACAAAAGTTCAGGAGCAAAAATCTAAAAAGGCCACTGCAGTTAGAAATTCATTGCGACTGAAGAACAGTAAAAAAGCCTTGAGGGGTTCACGACTGCTACAATCACGAAACAAGAAGGTTACTGTTGTACCACTACGTCGTTCAGCTAGGAAAGCTAAACAGAAAGCATTACAAAACAAGAAGGTTGTGGGACGCAAGAGAGGAAGACCAACCAAATCCAAAAGGGGGGCAAGTAAGAAACCAAAGAAAAGTACTTTGTTGCATAAGAAGAGAACAGATACCTGTCATAGTTACTGGCGCAATGGTCTTCTGCTGTCTAGAAAGCCAGATGATGAACGGGTGACACATTTTAGGGAGAAAAAGCCTTATTGCCCCATCAGAGAGTGCCATTGATGATCGATCCAAATGCCATCTTTGCTGTGAATCAGGATATACATCTATTTCAAATTATATTTCTTGTGAGATTTGTGGAGGTAACTATGTTTATTATTCTCTATTTCCTTTTCCATTTAGTTAATTGAATTATTGGAAACTAATGAAAAATACAATATCTGTTGCTTCCTCCCCCCCCACACACCCCCTTTTGTTTTTCATTTTTTCATAGCAATGTTTTCACTCTAACATGCTTTATGCAGAATGGTTTCATGGAGATGCATTTGGACTTGATATGGAGAACATAAATAAGCTCATTGGTTTTAGGTGCCATATGTGCCTTCAGAAGACTCCTCCTGTCTGCCCGCATGTGGCAACCACAAGCCATGAGGTTGAAAGAGCTGAGGTACAAAAGGATGTTGTGACTGAATTACCAAAGGAAGAGACTGTTGGCATCCTTCATCCAGAGGAGGATCATCCAGGTTCACTTCCTGTTGACGAGTCTGTTCATGTAGAGGGGCAATTAGGTACTGCCCTGGATTCAAATCAGAGTTTTGTGTCTGAGTCTAAGTTGGAAGCAGAAAATGGGCATGCACTTGCAAATGTGATTGAGAATACAGATGCAATTCAAACTTTGTACGAGAATTTTAAACCAGATTTACCAACATCACCTAATGAAAGTCATATGGTCGAAGAGAGCACAATTAAATCAGGAGATGATGCTATTGTAACTTCAGATGATGCTGCACAGCTCTCTTCCTGCAAGGTTGGTGTGGATTTGATAGAAACTGGATTGGCTTCATTAGGACCTGATGGTGCAAGGATAGCTTAACAATTGATGGATCCTTTGTAGAACCCATCAAGATGCAACCACAATCATTCATGGCATTAACTGAATTGTAAGATGAGAGTGAAGCAATTGTAGATTAGATCCACTCTTTCATTTAACTGGTGAGACAGGAATGGTAGAGGCTAGAGTTATTTTCAAGTTCAGAGTGAACTGTAAATCTTCTAATGTTCTTGACATTCATGGCAGAAGCTTATAAAATACACTGGGAAGATTCTTTGAAAACTAAAATCAAGGAGTTTATTTGAGGAGGTAGTTACTCTTAACAGCTTTCAATCTCTATGAAGATTGCTCCATGTCATCGCTGTCTTGACGGATGGAATTCATTCAGTTCGTGCTTGGGAAGCATGTGTAGGAGCATCTCTTACCAGGTCTGTTGGCATTTTCCTTTTATATATATAATATAATTTTTTCTGTCCCAATAGGTAGCAAATAGGATTGGTTTAATTGGGAGTGCTTGAAGCTTAGAATTGGTAGAGCAACAGGTTCCGTGAGGGTTTATGAACAGTAGCACATTATTCTATAACTGAGGCAGCTGTGGTAGCAGTCCTGTATTTGGATTCTTAACTTCATTTTTTTCACATTGATTTTCTATTGAAAAGTAGCTGTTAACCATGTAATCTCTGTAAATATCACATCAATATACTCAAATGGAATTCATATGTGCATGCTTGTGTCATCCTTCTTGAATTCGTTTCAACTAGTAGAATTGATTTCGTGGGAAACAGATGAACACAAACTTGCATGTATTTACGTGGATATATGCACACACCTGTTTATATGGAACGCATCAAATATGATATAGAATGCTGATGTGTATGTATAGTTTTTGTGTTTGTGTGTGTGTTTAATTTCATGTAGATGCATACTACGAAACTTGAGATTGGAGAAAAATTGTAGGAGAATTCCAACTTTTTTAATAATGTTAAGCAGCGGAATTGAACGGTTCTTTCTGTTCTTGACACATTCCTTGGGCTGCTGACCATTTTCAGCAGGGTGACATTGAGAGAGAATCACATTCTATCCATAAAAAACAAAAAGATGACAATTCCTGTCATCTATTTGTCTTTCCTCCTTCATAGCTTTAGTATTTGCCTTTTTAACTTTATCTATGGTAGCCAGTTCTCTTGAAAAAAAGAAATACTCAAATTCACTGTTTCAAAACCCGAGATCAAGGGTCTGGATATGCTGGGCTGGGCTGGGCTGGGCTGGGCTTCAACAAATATAGAGGAAGAATTTATCTAATGTGATCCAATTAAAAAACACTGGTTGACTTTGTAATAAAGTGAAAACCCGGTCTAAATCTATGATATTTTTTCATTGCTTTTATTTTTTAAAATATTTTTATTTTTATTTTTATTTTTATTTTTATAAATTAAAAAATAATTTGGATTAACTCACCTAACCTATGACGTGAGGCTTGTCTTCAATCGACTTTAAAAATTATGCTCAAAGCAATCATCTAACAATATATAAAAAACAAAATTATATAAAAAGATACAAACTTTATTGTTTTATTGTGCAACATTGTAATCATTACTTAAAGATAGATGTTTTATTGCGCAACATTGCATTGTTCATAATTTTAATATTGTTATTTTTAATTTAGTCATCAAACTTTTTTTCTTCATGAATAAATTATTGTGGCTAAATTAATGGTTAATTGCTTCTAATTTGTTGAGAAATGGCAAGATTCAAAAAAATTAGTTAACTAGGTGGCAAATTCAAACTTTATATGGAAAGTTAACTTTCAATGTCTCTCCCCAATTATAAAAAGCCTTAAATGAGCTCAGTCGTTCACTATAGATATAGGGACAATTCATTATGAATTTCAATGGTATAGTTATGATTTTACCTCTCAGTGTGTCTCAGCCTTTGTCTTGGAATCAGGAGTATATACGACTTTTTTAAGGGACAAGTTGACATTGCCAAAATATTTGGTGGTATTTTAGTCTTTGCCATGTATTTTTTCACCATAAAATTACTATATTTTACTCCTCCTAATAGGTAGAGAACAGTTCATGAACTGGGGCATATTCGTATTTTTGCCGCGTATTTTTGTGGTTATTTTTTTTAAAAATATCACGGTTAAGTAAAATACAAAACAAATTATTTAATTAGGCAACAAGATTTTAACTGAAAAAAAAACCTTTTTTAACCTTGATTAAAATCATTTAGTTTTTTTTTAATTCTGGTTTCTTACTATTCTTTATAAGACTACACATTTTTTTATTGAAATGACATATATTAATTTATATTTTTTGTTGAAGTGAAATGTTTGGTCGATGTTGTTTTTTTGTAAGTTAAAAAGAAATTTGACATATATTATAGTAGTTATCATGTGACAACTTAGAAGGCGTTTGATAATGCGTTTTAAAAGTGTTTTTGATAAAAATAATTTTTTTATTATAAATTAAATTTTTTGATGTTTTTAGATCATTTTGATGTGCTGATGACAAAAATGATTATTTTGATGTGCTGATGACAAAAATAATTTTTAAAAAATAAAAAATATATTATTTTGATATATTTCTGAATGAAAAACACTTTTAAAACAAAATCATAACCATAATCTCAAATAGACACTTAGTGAAAATAATTTGGAAGTATAGTGCAACATCAATGCTAACAACAAATATGTTTTTTTTGAGTCTCACCTAAGGTGTGGGAGGTGCATTGAATAACCCTGCAAAAAGGTATCATGCCATCTTTCATGAGGACAAATAAATAAGACAATTAATAGTGTTAGATAACATATCATATAACTTGTTATTTTTTTTTATCTTGATGTTGAACAAAACGATATCGTTTTAAACCAAAATGAGTTATTTTTGCTCAAAACATATCATTTCATTTAAGTTAAACAACATCATTTGAACAACCCCTAAATTAAATTGAGTTATAAATCTCTCTTTTCATTTCAGTTTTTGATCTTTGAATTAGTTCAGTTGAACCCACAATTGAATATAATTTTAGGAATAAATTCAATTTTATCCTTGTAAAAATTTCAAATGGACCCATCTAATTTTAGCATGTTTTCAACGTGATCCCTGGTGTTGGATATTTTTTATTTAGTTTTTAATTGACCCTTATAACTTTTAATTCTTTCAAATCGACCCTTTATTTTATTCCATTATAGTCCCTGTATTTTTCATGCCTTTTGCATCTTGATACCCATTTTTTCTCGTATATGTTGCCCTTTCTATCCATATACTTGGGTCCATCCTAGCAAGACATGTTTATAATATTAGGATGAAGATGAAGGTGTGTGTTTCTCTGATTTTTATATAAAAAAAAGAAGAGAAATATATAGATATGACGGTGGCAAACAAAGAAAATGATAAATTTGATGCTATGGTGTTTATATTTAGTGAGGGTTCAAGAGTTTAATTGATCTTTTTTTTTAAATGTTTTTTGTTTAAAAATATATAAATATATCAAAATAATATATTTTTTTATTTTTTAAATATTATTTTTGAACATTAGCATATTAAAATGATATAAAAAAAATAAAATTTTAATTCAAAAATATTTTTAAAACAAACATCCCTTCCTTAAAGGGTTGCTTAAAGGAAAAATGATGAATTATGTTATCAGGAAGATAACATTTCTTTTTATAAAAGTAATTTATATATTAAATTAATTATAATAATAAACATATATACTCTTTTTTTATTAATTAATTTCACGCGTTCTTTACTATAAATATTATCAATTATATTAATAATTTAATATTAGTATATAAAACATAATTTTTCAAATAAAAGAGGAAAAACATGATCAAACCTTAAGATATTACAGTAATTTTCCAACAAATAAATGCCCATCAAAAAGTGAAGAGAGAGAGAGAGATTATAAAACATGATCAACAGAGAAGGGACCAAAACCTATCTGTAAGACTGTAACAGATAAGAGAAACAAAAGGCGAAGACATACACAGAACACTTGTGATTTTCAAGTTGAACATAACAAAACAATGGCATTCACTCCTCCATCTCCTTCTTCTTCACTCTCTATCCTTTCAATCTTCCACTCCTGCTCTTTTTTCTTCACTCAAACCACACTCCCTTCTTTTTCCCACCCCTTCTTTTTCTCATGCTTTCAGCCCCAAGAAAAGACACTCCCACACTCGTCGTTTTCGCGTTGTTGCTGCAAATGTAACTCTCCAGTCTGGTAATGGTGCTGTTGCTACTCCTAATACTACTGGAGAAGCTGGACTCAACTTACTATGGAAGACAGTACTTCCCTTTAGCTGCTGTTGTTGGCCAGGTCTATATTATACATCCTTCTCTCTCTCTCTCTCTCTCTCTCTCTCTCTCTCTCTCCCCCTCTCAATTCTGGTGATAAAATAAGTACCGAATTTGCCTTTGCTAGTGGAAGGTCGTTTGGTTTTTACTTATTTTGTTTGTTAGTTGTTTTTTGGTGGATATACTGAATGGGTTTGGTTCTTGTAGGGTTGTATTGTATTCGTTATGTTATTATGGATAAAAATGAATTAATTAACGCTGGAAGATTATTGAAGGAACTTTTGTCATTAAGTTGAGAGACTTTGGCGTTTTGAAATTTCGATTCTCGATGATTTAAGGGAGTGCTTGCTCTCCATAGCTGCAGCAGAATGCCATTGGATGTGTGTCAACACATATGATCATGACAACTTAGTGTGCAGAGCACACCTGTGCGGCATTGGTCGTGTTTAATTTGGAAATTCATTTGATAATTGTAATGGTTCACTTATGAATCTTTCATTAACATGCGCCTAATGATGTCAATTGTGTTATAGGATGCTATCAAAACTGCTCTTTTGCTTGGGGCTATTGACCGTGAGATTGGCGGGATTGCTATATCCGGAAGGCGAGGAACAGCCAAGACAGTTATGGCACGTGGGCTTCATGAAGTTTTGCCACCCATTGATGTAGTCATGGGCTCAATAGCAAATGCAGATCCAGCATGCCCTGATGAGTAAGCCACTGAGTGCTTGAAAGATTTGTGTGCATGTCTGTGTGTGCTCTTTTCTTTTCCACATACAAAAAAAGAAGACAATATTTGCTCGCACAACAACTGCTTTTGTTTTAATCGCCTTAGAAAGGAAGTTTTTAATTTGTCCACTCCCCACTCAGAATAAGTTTTCCTTGATTTATGTGATGTTTATTAATACAATGCAAGCAGTGTGGGAAATCTCCATAAAAAAATGTTTATTATATGTTTGTTCATGCTCAGAAAATAAATCCTTAGAACTAGCTGTGTTCGTCTGCTCAAGATCAATTAGAGATCTTGCCTCCTGTCCAGTTTTCTTGTTTGTAAATGATAAAGCTGGAGATGCCATGCGATTAAGAAATCCATGTTAGCAATTAAAAGTTTAGCATTACCTTTCAGTAAGTCTAAGCATATGTGGATTTGGAAGCTGAAGCCTTATTTACTTCTATTCCATGCAGAACAAATATATATATATTACATGGTATTTGTTCTGCATATATTGACACATCTAATTTCTGTCAGTAATCACATGGAGCTGCCAAATTTATGTTGTCATGAATCATGATGTTAATCCCTCAGGTCAAGGGATTTTTGTTTTGTTTTGAACTGTTATTTTTCTCTCTCAAAATTACCCTTCTGGCCATCCTTTCTGAAGGTGGGAGGAGGGTTTGTCTGAACGAGTGGAATATGATTCCAATGGTAATATCAAGACCCAAGTTGTGAGATCTCCTTTTGTTCAGGTCTGTGTCTTGAAAAAAGCCTTAGTAGTTTAGATGGTTTTCATTACATAGCAACAACTCTAGTCTATTCATGCACAGATTCCTCTGGGAGTTACTGAGGATAGGCTCATTGGATCTGTTGATGTTGAGGAGTCCGTGAAAACAGGAACAACTGTCTTTCAACCTGGCCTTCTTGCTGAAGCTCATAGAGGTGTTTTATATGTTGACGAAATTAATCTCTTGGACGAGGGTATAAGTAATTTGCTTCTTAATGTGTTGACCGAAGGAGTTAATATCGTGGAAAGAGAGGGAATCAGCTTTAGGCATCCTTGCAAGCCACTTTTGATTGCAACTTATAACCCAGAAGAAGGTGCTGTTCGTGAACACTTATTAGATCGCATTGCTATTAATTTGAGGTATGTGCCTTCATTTAAGAAATGGAGTGATTTCCTTGTCCTTAATTTTCTTCTCACCATTTCAATAATGACACAATTCTTTTGCAGCGCAGATCTTCCAATGAATTTTGAAGATCGTGTTGCAGCTGTTGGAATTGCAACCCAATTTCAGGAACATAGTAATGAAGTATTTGAAATGGTTGGGGAAGAGACTGAATACGCAAAGACCCAGGTACTGTCCAGCAATGACTTGTCCTGTGAGTTGGCCCTCCAATAGAAATTTTTTTTGGAGTTTAGCAAAACAAAAACCTGGGGAATGGATGGGTGTAATCCAATGGCAATTATCCCCTGTCAGTTGAGAGGAGGTGCCAGGCTGTTGTCTATAATTTAATGCACTCCAGATCAACTGGAGGCTATAATTTCCCATATTCCCACAACAACTGATATCTCTTGGCTAAACCAAAGACAGGACAACCTACTTGGGATGGCTTCCTTGTATACATAAGGGAAGAAGGTTTTTCTTTGAAGGAACAAATAGATATTTCTGTTTAATGACATGTTTTTATGATTATCTGAAGTAATTTTTTTTATATAATAGAAAAAGGAGAGATCATTTTTTTGAATCTACCATTGTGTTTGGGATGGCTAACATGCTCCATTTAGTTCTGCCCCCCAAATCACAATGAGTTATGACTTTGTATATAACTTCTCTTTCCATGATACTGTCTTTTGTGGTGCTACTGCTAAATGGTTCTTTGTAGCTATTGGTAATACAATAATATATGAAATTAGCAAGTCTGACTTTCTAGAAGGCCTCTCTGTCAAGATTCCTGGGAGGAGTTATTTTTAAACAACCTGGACGTGCTCACATAATTTATTTCCTATGGTAATTGATTTACCTAGAACACCACAGAGAATGATGGCAGCATATCCAAATTTTGCTGGTCATACATTTTGCATCAACCCTCATTGTTATTCTGACAATATGATACTTGGCCCTTATTGCATTTTGTGTTGCTGCAGTACACTTTTTCTGTCCACAGATAAATTATGCAATGTTTCTAAATTATTTTTCTTGCAGATCATTTTGGCAAGGGAGTATTTGAAGGATGTTACTATTGGCAGGGAGCAATTGAAGTATCTCGTTTTGGAAGCCCTTAGAGGTGGTTGCCAGGTACTGGGATTAAGGCTCTTGCTCAATATGTAGAGTCTTCTTTTGATTTTCTTCTCCTTCCTCCTTCTCCCCCACCTCCTAAACCCACCCCTGTTGAAAAGCAAAATCAAGGAAGTCCACAGATCATCTCCCTTATTTCTTTTTGAACTTGCTGCTCTTACTTTTGAGCTGCTATTAAGATCTTCTAAATGTATATTATGAATGGCAGGGACACAGAGCTGAGCTCTATGCTGCCCGTGTTGCAAAATGCCTGACTGCTTTAGAAGGACGTGAAAAAGTGACCGTGGATGACCTTAAAAAAGCTGTAAAGTATTTTTTCTGAAACATAGTGCTCATAAGTAATGAGAGAAAATGAGAAGAATCATGTTCATTGCTTGCGATGAAGATTCACTGATATAACCACTTCTATACAAAGTTTCTGAGACAGATTTTAACCCTTTTATATTTTTATAAAAAAATTAGCTCTTGTTATCATCATCCCTTCCTATCTATTTCCTGAAATGATCTCTTATAAGATTTGCATAAATTTTACTACCTATTCTGATATACCATCTTATGCAGGTAGAACTGGTTATTCTTCCTCGTTCAATAATAAATGAGAACCCACCTGAGCAGCAAGACCAACAGCCTCCACCTCCACCTCCACCACCTCCTCAGAATCAAGATTCAGGGGATGAGCAGAATGAGGAGGAAGATCAAGAGGTTCCTTAACATTGATGAACTTATTTGTTTGATGCAGAAAATTATTCTGGTCTTTCCAATATTATATTTTAAAAATGGAAAAGGAAAGGGAAGAAAACAGATTGTTGTTTATTTCTTCTGACTTATCATTCATCTCTTCTTTATTTACCTGGAACATACTTGTTTGAAATGCGAGTTTTATTTTCGGTAACTAGGATGACGATGACGGTGACGGTGACGATAAAGAGAATGAGCAACAGCAGGAACAAATACCTGAAGAATTCATCTTTGATGCGGAAGGAGGGTTGGTTGATGAGAAACTTCTCTTCTTTGCACAACAAGCACAGAGACGCCGAGGGAAGGCTGGGAGAGCAAAGAATGTGATATTTTCAGAGGACAGAGGACGGTATATTAAACCCATGCTGCCAAAGGTTTGTCCCCTGAATCTCTTCTGCCTCCTCTGTCCTCCTTTTCTTTTTAAACAATTAAATTCCACATCAGGCCAGTTATTTTTTTTTATCTTTGTAGAATTTGACACAACTAGATATAACAGCACAAGGAATTCTGATCATTTTATATCCAATACATTGATTTTACCTTTGGTTCTTCTTTAGATTATGAATTAACAGTCCTTTTCTAAAATCATAATAATCTGTTTGTCCTTGCCCCACTGAATGGTTTGCTTCATCCATTTTCCCTGAATTCCTCATTCAAGGGTCCTGTAAAGAGATTAGCGGTGGATGCAACCCTCAGGGCAGCTGCTCCATATCAAAAATTGCGTAAAGAGAAGGATACTCAAAAGAGTAGGAAGGTTTATGTTGAGAAAACTGACATGAGGGCAAAGAGAATGGCAAGAAAAGCCGGAGCACTGGTAACAATGGATTCTTGTATTATTTGCATTTATCCTTGACTTCCTTTTGAAAAATTGATTCTGCTTCAAAACATAATTCCGTTGCAGTTCTATATGTTTTATCTTTGATTGTGTTTCAAAGTTATGATTAGTGTGGTATACCATTCTGTGAAAGTTCTATATTCAATTTTTAAATTTCACTTGCCATCATTTTGCCATAAAGAGATGAAAGTAAACTTCAAAGCATAATGTTTTTTTCTTGAGGCCTTGTTTGGCACTGCATTTTAAAAACGCTTTTGAAAAAAAATATTTTTTTTTATTTTAAATTAATTTTATTTGGGTGTTTTTAGATCAGTTTCTGGTGCCAATGTCAAAAATAATTTTAAAAAATAAAATCATTTTGATGTATTTTTAAATGAAAAACATTTTCAAAAGCAACCTCAACCATACTTCCAAACAGGTACTTAGAAGTATAATGGAATTTGAATCTTAGACTTCAACCACTCTATCAGATTTTTTGTCTGGTAATAATAATATAGATTTCAATCACTGTGGGCTTAATAGGATTGGTATGTTGGGCTAATTTCTGTTCCTTTGCTGTGAAAGGGTGCATTTGGTTTAAATTATGTTCCATTATTGAGGGAGGGAGTTTTGGTTCTGTTTTGATTTCCCTAACATTGAGAGAGAGAGGGTAAACGAGCTCCCTTGAAGTGTTGAAAAATCTGATATGTCTGGACTCTCATACACATAGTTAATGACAGGTAATATTTGTGGTTGATGCTAGTGGGAGCATGGCATTAAATCGAATGCAAAATGCAAAAGGTGCAGCACTGAAGTTGCTTGCTGAGAGTTATACAAGCAGGGATCAGGTATATATAATTAGTACATCTGTCATGTACAGCAATCGTTGTGAAACCTTGCACTTCAAATTTCTACTGATTCTTCTATGTTAAAAGAACTTAGCTTCTGATGGAATCTAGCACTTTCAACTATCGAATTCTCTTAACACCGCAAACAACTGATTATTTCTAACTCTTTTTCTGGTCAATGTGAATTAGGTTGCTATTATTCCTTTCCGTGGAGATGCTGCTGAAGTTCTTTTGCCTCCTTCCAGATCAATCTCAATGGCAAGAAAGCGCCTTGAAAGGCTTCCTTGTGGTGGTGGTTCTCCCTTAGCTCACGGTCTAACAACTGTAAGCAGATCTAGTTTATCCCCCCCCTGTTCTCTTCTCAACAAATGAATTCCCATAAAATGGGGATTTCTGTCAATTAATATTTCAATTCGAGAACTTGTAAGTGATGTGCATAAAATTCTTCGTGTGTTTTATATTGTGAATGACATCCCAAGTATACGCTTGCTGAAAACTGATGCCAGTATCGTTGGTTTTTAACTTCTGAGCTGCTATTCCTTTCTGATTTATTGCTAAAAAATTCAACGCGCAGCACTTGTTTTTGTTGCCATCAACTTTATTTTGTTTTCTTGATTCTAACTTTTATGAGCTTAATTTTTTTATAGGCTGTCAGGGTTGGGTTAAATGCAGAAAAAAGTGGTGATGTTGGACGCATAATGATCGTTGCAATAACTGACGGCAGAGCCAATATATCACTGAAAAGGTCTAATGATCCCGAAGCGGCTGGTCCTGATGCTCCAAGACCTTCAACAAAAGAATTGAAGGTAAATTTTGAGCTCTGAATAGTACGTGTAGCATATCACCATCTGCAATGCAAAAGCTTCTAAATGGCACTAGACAGACAGACAGACCCCATATACGAGATTGCCTAATTTGTTCACTCTGAAATGATCAAGGCCTGTCAGATTTTAGACCTTCTATCTGATTTTAGACTGTACAAAACTTATTCGAGTGTATTCGACCATCCAAATAAGCTTGTTGTAAAGGGATGCATAATTTTTTTGTCACCACTTTTGCTAAAGCATGCTTTATGTTGGACGGGAAATTCTAGATCCCAAATCTTGATTTGCAATTTATCTGTGTGAAGAGGTGCATACAGAGGCAAGTCTGCAATCCTAGAATTTTGCTACAGTTTCGTTATGCTATGATTGTAATGTATTTTCTGTATGTATGATGAAGGATGAGATTCTTGAAGTGGCTGGGAAAATATTCAAGGCAGGGATGTCTCTCCTCGTCATTGACACGGAAAACAAGTTCGTTTCAACTGGTTTTGCTAAAGAAATCGCAAGAGTTGCTCAAGGTTTGTCTACCTGAAAACTCATTAATTCTTCATTTTCAAGAGGGCCATAACAAATTAATTTTAATTGTGCTAAACAAATCTTGCTATTCAGGAAAATACTATTACTTGCCGAATGCATCAGACGCAGTTATTTCAGCCACAACGAGAGAAGCTTTATCAGCCTTGAAGAGTTCATGAGTTCAACTTTCCTGATCACCCAAATCACAATGATTGTATCATGATCCCACCTGATCAGAGCATAAAATTGACAAGCATGGTTAACCATGTAGAGAGTTTAATAAATTCATTTTTGTTCTTTTAGAAATTAGAACACTTCCTTTTGATAGAGTTTGCTATTCCTGCATCTTGCATGACCAGTTATTACTAATAAGAAAATCACAGATTTTCTTAATAGCTACAGCAAGCCGTGCCTGACATGTTGGTTCTGGAGCAGCGTTCTTTCTGAGGACAAAATATGTGAAGATTAGCGAAAGAATTATGAGGCACACAGATTAGTTTTCAACAGCTGAAGAAGTTGACATGGAAAATAAATAGGAGCAGGTTTTGGCTATTGGAGACTATAGTCTATTGGAATTGGGAAGCTCTGATGAAAAATTATGAGATTTCATGATCTTGAAAATCTTTTAATTTAATCAAAAAGAAAAAGAAAGAGAGATGATGAGGTATTATGTAATTCATATTTAATTTTCCTGAGTTCATCTTCTCTCAGAGATGAAAGACTTGAATTGCATCTATAGAATTGTGATCAACCCTGTGGTGAATTACAGGATCATACTTGAATTAGTGACTTTACACAACAATAATATTTTTAACAAAAGCCTTCACATTTCACAGTGGCAATGAAAATTAAAATGGCAAGGTTTTTTTTTTTTTTTCATTTTGTTACTAAAAAAGTTTTAGGATTTTTTTCTTAATTTTATTGTTTAACATTAAGTTTTTATTGAGTATAGGATTTGATATTTTTTTTTGTTTTTTTAATGAGTTATTCTATTCTTATAACCCGAGTTGTGAGTTTTGTGGGTTAATTGTGTTGATCTTGATTATTTTTATCATTTTTTTTAATTAATTTCTTCTCAGCTTTCATCCTTCAATATTGAGTTGATCGAAAATTTGATCTTTTATAATTGTTCTTTTTTTTTAATTTGGTTTATAGAAGTTTTACTAAGGTCTCTTGATCTAGGTTACAAGTTTTGTGGGTTAGCTCAGTTGACTAGGGGGTTTCTCCTAACCTGGGTTGGACAGATTAACCCGGGTTGACTCAAGTCATTTTGTTTATTTGATATTTTTTTTCCAATTTAATTCTTTAATATTGGGATTGATTGAGAATTGATTTTCATGATTTTTTTTCATTTTTTTTCTATGAGCTATCACAGATCTTATGATTTGGGTTGCTAGTAAGGTTAATTGATTCAGGGTCTTTTTTAATCCTTTTAGTTGAATTTTTTTTCAATGTCATCTTCAACCGTCTTCATAACTTGTTTCGGTTTGTATTTTATGAGGTTATCCTAGTTTCATGGTAATGGTCACAAGTATTTGTGGTTTTTTGTGTTCTTTTTTAATTTTTTATTTTTTAATTTCATTTTCAATATTGAGTTAATTAAGAATTAAGCTTCATAATTTATTTTGATTTCACTTTTAAGGTGTTATTCCAATCTTGATTTAATAGGTTAACATGAATTGACTTAACTCATTCTTTTTGTTTGATTTTTGTTTTCAGTGTTATCAATAAACAATGAATTAATTGATAATTGAGTTTAATAATTTTTTTATTTATTTGTATTTGTGTTCTATAAAATTATCCTGGTTTCATGATTATAGTCATAAGTTTGGTTTGTTAACTTGAAAGTTTTTTGTATTTTTTTTAATTTAATAGTTCAACATTAAATAGATTAAAAATTATGTTTCATAATTTATTTCATAAAAATGTTCACGAGAAAAAAAAATCTCGGAATATATTTGAAGTGCATGGATATGAAAGACCCATACAAAGGCTGCCAGGACCAACCCAACAAGTTCAATAATAATATTTATACACGCGCACACAAATATTTCAATTATTCAGACAAAACAAATTTCAGAGACTGCGAGTGGCGGAGTTTCCTCTCCTCTCCTGTCTTTTAAATTTTCCAACTTCAATTTTCCCGCCTCACCTCAGTTCTCGAAACGCCCGGTCATTCAATAATTCTTTTGATTTCCGAAAGAGCAATTGTTTAAGGGTAAAACTACTCACTTTTCTTTCTTATTCTTATGATTTATTGACTAATTGTTTGCTTTATGGTAATAAAATTCGCTAATTTTTGTTTCAGGGTTTGGGTTTTTATTTTTTATTTTGATGGAGGATTTGTATAGAAAACTCTACGCCAAGTACGATAAGCTTAAGGTGTGCTGCTTTTCTTTTCTTTTCTTTTGCAAGACAAGACGAGACGAGAGATAATGTGATTGTGAACACCCGTTTGGTTTAATTATGTAATTCATGGATGATTCCATGTTTGTTTACAGAAGAAACAATTGTCAGAGTTTGATGAGCTCAACAAAGATCAAGAAGTCAAGTTTTTGAATTATGCCTCTGGTATGCTTTTCTTTTCTTTTCAATTTAAGGTTTAATTAGTGAAGAAGAAGCCCACGTTTAACCGCAATTTTTTTTATTTTTTTGTTTCTCTTGGTTCTCTTATGCTATTCTTAAATTAATGCCAAAAAAAAATGGTCCCTGCAGTTGCTGAAGAGATGATACAATACTTGAAAGATGAAAATGACAGGCTGCGTAATCAAGCCAGTGATTTGAGAAGTGAAGCTGCTTCAATCAGGCATCCAATATTCCCACTTGCCCTTTCCTAAGTTTTGTGGTGGCTCTACATGTTTCCCTTCACTCACTCATTTTACTTTTCTTGCAGGTCAACTATGGATGAACAATGTGCCGAGTACCAGAAGCTGTTAATGGAAGAGAACAAGAAAAGTAAGGAACACTATATTGTTTGACGAATGCCAAATTTCCTTTCCTTTTCTTTTTCGAGTGTTTTTAATCAATTAACAAGGCAATCGTCTAGGAAGGCTTCTACTTAATGGTGAACTCGTATTGATATATGTTATAAATATTTATTTCATATGGCTACACCATATAAAATTATCCACCTTCTTTTTTCTTTTCTATTGCTTCCACTTATAACACCAGTTCAATACTTGTAAGCAGCAAATTACAATTTTGAAATTTGACTAGATGTAGTGCAACTATGTAATGTGTTGATGGGTTATCGTTGCATTATAGTGCAAACTTGAAAATTCTTGTACATTACTATCTGTAGTATGAATAATATCTGATATGAAGTCAGTATGAGAGCGATAATAGTCCTTAGAAGAAACTATAAGTGGAATGGAAACAGTGGGTTTGGATCCATGGCAGATGGGATTGCATATGAAGCTTGTTAATTTTTCAATTGTAGCCAATTTTAATGGCATCCCTATATTTTCTAGCTGTCAGTAGTTACATCAGGTGGCATGCACATTGAAACTGCAGAAGTATCCTTGACCCAAGCCATAGCAAGTGCCTACTATCTAATGAAAAAAAAAAGTTCAACACATAATTGGACTTTTTAGAAATGAAAGTGAAAGCTCAACCTCAAGTGTTTAATGATAAAAATGGCTGATCAAACCATCTACCTAACTCAATATTATATCTCTTGCTCCACTGCGTGTGAAGAAAAGACTTGTAGCTAAATATGTTATTGGAAGTATCATTTACTGACCCTATTGATTTAGAAGCAAAGCTCTAGTTGCTCTGACTGAAACTTGTGGCTAAATAAGTATACATCCTTTTCATGAGAGGTTTATTTATGGCAGATAAAATGCTTAATGAAGAAGTTGAGAAGCTTCAAAACCAGCTTCAATATGCACTTCCTTGCAATTATAAGGACAAAAACAATGATAATGTCCGGTTGAATATGCTTGAAACTGCACAAGTTACACCAGAAGAGAGATCCACTGCCTCAATGAGAAGAACAGTGAGAAAACGTAGCCTAGAAGCTAGGGAGAAAATGGAAGCATTAATTACCCATGGTGGTAATGATATATTTGGATACAGTGATATGCAAGAAAAATCTGCCAAGCGCTCATCCAAGGGGACTGTTTCCTGTGGGGATCTTCCAAATGATCAGAAGGTATTGTCTGTAACCTACATTTGTAGAGTGAAAGCCGTTACTCTCCTTTCCCCTACCCCTCTAACTGTTCTTGTGTGCCTGTCCAGCTAGAATCGCATGAAAGAATCTTAAACAAATCAGGTTTGTTTCAAATGCTAAATTTTCTCCCGTAATCTTTGTCAATTTTTCATATCCATCTATTTATTGTTTTTTTCTCTTGATGGTGGCATTGTAGCTGAAAGTGGTCCTGCTAACTTCCAGTTTCAAGCTCTTCTAGAATACCTAGTAGGCATGAAATTGTCTGCTGTTGATCAAAATGATGAAGTTTGCATTTCAGCTCTGCATCAATCAAGTGGTAATTTCAGTAATAGATATGCAAATATCAAATATTTCAATCTTTGTTTATTTTTAACTTTTCTGTTAATAGTTTGGGCTTAATTTTATTTCAATACTGATTCAAGCATAGGTGAATCGTCGCGATTATTTATGAAACATGTAGATATGCAAATAGGCCATAAGAAATCTGTTTATAGTTTAGCAATCAGTGATTGAAAATTCATTTGAAGTCTGATGATGAGTTATTTAGACCTGTCATGGTATATGCTTGAAATTGCATGTCCTGTTTTAGGTACTGATCTTCTCTGAAGAGTTATCATTCACCAATTTGAGTTTCCTTCCAGTAGGTTATATGATCTGTCCATTGGATACTTGGCTAGATGGTGTTTATATTACTTTTCTGCAAAATCATATTGGATGTAGCTCAGAATAGCTAGGATTTCCATAAGAAGATGTCATTCGTTTGATGAGAAATAAAAAGGAATATCAAAAAATTTGAGTGGCTGAAGCAGCTACTTTCGAAGTAACAGAAAAGAAAAGCAACGACTGGAGTGGGAGAGTCAGAGTCGAAAAGAGGATCCCTCACTTCTTTCTCTCATTCAAAACCATGCATGAGACTTTTATCTCGCACGGCTCCTAAGTGATAAAAGAAAGAACTCATCTTCTTTCTTTTTTGATTATCTTCCTCGCATATGTATAAGACCAAATCCTTTCGATTTCTAAAAAGGATTACTAATCCTTAACTTTTCGAGAAATCCTTCATCAGTGGTTGTGAATGACCGATTTTTCTCAATCTTTTCAACCTCTTGGTTCCATAGGAGCAAGTCAGAAAAATTGAGAAATAGAACCATCTGATTTGATTTGTTCTCAATAGCCAGGAGATGATCCTAGGGTGATCTTTTTGTCAACGGATGCTCCATAAACACATATTTGGTTGTTTTTCTGTGTCGGTGAGGATTTTGCACTAGGGTCTGCATTGCATCTGTTTGGATATTGAACAATACTGAACTATGTATTTGGTTTTGATTGCTATGATTTCTTTAGCTATTTAGCTATGCTAAACTGAGTACATGTTGTGGTTAGATTCTATGCATTACCTAATGGATATTTGAGTTATTTTCAGTTTTAATTGGATAAACAATTGCTCTGTTGGGTTGCATTAATTCAGCACGGACAATTTTATCATCAAAGTTTTTATACATTTTGACTCATGGAGATTCACATTGAGTTTCCAAACACTTTTGTACTTATGCCCAATTTGGAAAGCATGATTGATACGTACAGTACTCTCTTTTTTTACCGGTAAAAAAGAGAGTAGAGTATGCTATAGAAAGCAATGTGCTTTCTTTTCATAAGAAAAAAACATGGCTGGTTTACTGAAAATGGAGGAGCCTGGACAAGTTGGTAGACACCAATGGCCACAATGATATGGGGATTGTGGAGTGAATTAATTACTGGCGTCTTTCTTTTCCTCATTCTAACATGATAGATCAGTAGGTATCCAATTGGAGAGATGTAAACTCTGGGAGATAATCTGCTGCCTGTATAGAGAAGGCAGAGAAGTTAAGAGTTCCGGATAAAACAAATGCCTCTTTAGATAGTTACATGAGCTCAAGTAGCTAGTCTCCATGGGATGTACTGATTTTTCGTACTTTGTCCTTTCACAGTGCATGTGTCCCTTTTTTGGGAAACCCAGGAGATGGTGTCCACTGTGAACGTCATGAATTTGTGCTGCAGGTTTATGTTAAGTTTGCACTAGTTCCCAATTAAGTTTTTGAATAGATATGATGCCTTTGGCCTGAAGAATGTGTACCATGTTCACCCTAATCTTGCTGTGTACCTTCTTGTTGTTCACTCAACATTTGACTAGCTACCTGTGTTCCTGTTCTCATTTCATTTTCTAAACATTTCTAGCATCTGTTATACTTATGGCTGCAGCTTTGATTTTTGTTTATCTAACAGGTTATGCATTTACTCTAACATGGGTGAAGAAGGAAGCTGAAGAGGAACCGGAGCTTTTATATCGTGTGTTAACATTAGGTACATTTGAGAGGGTAGCACCGGAGTGGATGCGATCAGTCCTGATGTTCAGCATGAGAATGTGGCCAATCTTCTTTGAAAGAGTAGCCTGTGTGATCAAGCTCCATCGCTGATTGTGCTCTTGCGTTCTTTTCTTGCAGTGCAATTTGCTGCTGTGTATGACTTGGGAAACTGATGACAAGGTAATATGTTGCTAATGACATAATTTTAAAGAAAAAACAAGAAAAGAAAAGTTGTACTTAAAAAAGTGAACTGTCTCTTAGAATTATGGGATTAGACTAGGCAGGCAGGCAGTAAGACCTTCCATTCCAAATCATTGTATTGGCAGGGCAAACACTTTTCTTTCTTTGTAATGGCTACTTGTCATTGTTTTATAATGGTTTTGGAATGATTAAAGATTTGAAACTAAAGTATTGCTATGCTAGGCCCTATCTTTCTTATTGAGATTTATGAACTTAGTTTTGATGCAAAATCTAGTCCAAGATATCACTGTAAAACCAAGAAAAAGAATTGGATATGAAACCTCAAAAGTAGTCCCAAAAGCTGTTACAATATGACCACTACATTTCTGATATAGCTTGAGACTTAGATTAGAAGTAATAGATTCGAGGCCATGAACACACCAAGTTTGTGATTTTTTCACAAATATTCTCAAGCAAAACCAGTCTTGTACTTCTAAACAATGAATCTCTAGGAGTTTCAATAACACTGTCGACCCTCATTGCAAGACAAATCATCGTTCCAAGACCAAACGAAAGATGATATCCCACTGAGAGGACTATGATCAATACCACACCACTACCACACTACCTTTTTGATCCATCGAGGAAATGAAGATGCCCTTGATGGTTTAAAAGTGTTCATATGGAATTTATTATCTGTTATAGCATTCGGCATTTTATGGCTCTTTAGGGATGGTGAAGCCATCGGTTTGAACAGATGCAGATATAAAAAGACAAAAGCCTGCAGAAAAGGAAAGGGCAAAAAACAATCAAAAGATATCAATTAGATGAAAACAGGTATCCTTGTCAGTCGGAATTTTTTTTGTTGATACGAGTAAATTTTATCTCTGGAAAACACATTTTGTGAGTCTAGATAAGTGAGTAAAACGCTTATTGTTTCAGATTCTTATAAGAAATGAATGTCCTGACTCGAACTTGAAACCTGCAATGTAAATTACAAGTTCTTTGTTATCCCATCACTGTCTCTTGAAAATGTTGTCAGTCGGATACAGTTAAAGCAATCATGCGCATGCATTATGATGTTTTCATCTAGGTAAAGAAGTTGTGGTGGAATTACAGGTTGGTGAATTTTCCGTAAGTCATGGCAATGGTGTGGATTAAAATTAAACAGTAGGATAAGTGGTTGGTTGGGGAACAGAGGGTTCATCTTTTGTTGGCGTGGATACTGCGACAGTTACAAGGGGTGACTGACTGGTGCTAACTTGTCATTCTTTTTTACTAGAAACACGTGTTTTAGAAAGAAAAAAATAATTTTTTCTTATAATTTTTTATTTTAAATTATTTTTTTTATGTTTTTTTATTTTAAATTAATCAGAAATCAATAGAGGGCACGTAAATTATCTCCATACCTTCAAAAATCACATTAAACATTGGATTTGGCGATATATTCATGATCAGAGCTTACCCCTAGCACGTCACTTATTTATATGACCTCTGCTCATATTTTATCTATTTTGTCAGAGTTTATCTCTGTTCTAACAGAGCTAGAAGGGATAATGAGAAGAGAAGGATCCCTTGAGAAATTTGACTTGTGCATAACAAAAATTATAAATTAAAAATTAAATATATTCATTTTTATTTTGGAAAAAAGTTTTGTGGGTTGTGGGACAATTGGTTTTTATAGAATTATTTTTTAAAAAAAAATTAATTGGTCCGCAGATTACGAGTCGATTTAAGTTTCTTGACTATATCGTTCGTACCACATCAATTGTTCTCTATTTATTATAAACCCGGTTCAAGTTAAATCTCGAGTTAATATAAGGGGATGCGTGGCATTTACTATTGCTAGAAAGAGAAAATCGAAACCAGGAAACTAGCCGTTGGAGATCGGTGAGAAAAAGGACAATTCAAATCCCTACCACATTATTTCTAACGTTCGAAAATACACCAACCCTACCCCAGACTCTCCTAAACGGTACCGTAATTGGCAATCTCAACCTCTTATAAACCACAAATGCATGGCCTCTACCATCTCCCTCCCTGTCTCTTGAAACGCGCTCTCTCTTTAAAAAAAAACACAAAGAAGAAGAAGGGACACAGGAAGAAGAAACACTCTCTCAAGTCTCTTCTTCTTCTTCTTGCTTTCTAAACATACAAAACTTCACCGATCAGTTTCTTGATTTGGGTTTTCTTTCTCTTGGATTCTAAAATAAAAAGAAAGAGAAGAGAAACAATGGCAACTATTAATGGGTATCAAGGGAATACTCCGGTGGCTGATCCGGCTGGGACTACCCCGTCAAAACAGACTGTCCCAGCAGCAAAGACTGTTGATACACAATCCGTGCTTAAACGGTATTCTTTTCTTTTCTTTTTCTGCGCTTGATCTGCTCTTCTTATTTGTCAAATGATGTAACATAACTGGATTTATTTCATGGGTTTTCTTTTCTTGTTTATGAATGTGGTTTTTGGGCTTTATTTGGTTTTGTTTTTCCTCCGTTTTTAGATCAGATGATATTTGTATTTAATCCAGTTAACTGTTTTTCATTAGATAATTGATCATAAGAAGAGCAGATCAAGCTTGATTTGAATGCTTGTCTTTTTGCTGTAATTTGCCTGAGATATTTCATGGTTTAATTTGACTTAACTTCTTTTATTCAGAACTGGTTGCTTTTTAACCTGATCTGGTTACTCGTTGTATTTTAATCGGCTTGAGAATTTTAAGGTTTTTTTCACTAATTGTTACCTATTTTTGATATGAAATCAGGTTGCAATCTGAACTGATGGCGTTGATGGTAAGAATATCGAAACCTGTCTTGTTGTTTATCTCTAATGCTTTTCAGCAACAAATCAATGGTTAAACTTGATCTGAGGGGTTTCTGATAAATTTTGTTTTGTAGATGAGTGGAGAATCTGGGATATCTGCCTTCCCTGAAGGAGACAACATATTTTACTGGAAAGGAACAATCACAGGAAGCAAAGACACTGTTTTTGAAGGAACAGAATACAGACTATCCCTTTCCTTCCCTAACGACTACCCTTTCAAGCCACCAAAAGTCAAGTTTGAAACCAGCTGCTTCCATCCCAATTTTGATGTCTATGGCAACATTTGCTTGGATATTCTTCAGGTAAAACTATTAATCATTTTACTTAAAGTTTGAGGTGTACTGCATTTATTTAAGTAGTTACGAATGTTTTCTAAGATGCAAATTGGCTGATCAGTGATGTTTGATTGTGTGTTCTAGGATAAATGGTCATCTGCCTATGATGTGAGGACAATATTGCTATCAATCCAAAGTCTGCTTGGAGGTGAATCTTGTTTTCCATTTCCCCCTTTTCTGGTTAATGAAAGTTGGTGATAATTGACTGTCTTAACACATTGTTTCTCTTTTCATGTTGTGTTCAGAGCCAAACATAAGTTCACCTCTAAACACTCAAGCAGCACAACTTTGGAGCAATCAAGAAGGTTTGTATTACTCTATGATTACATGTATATACCGTATTGGACTATTGGTGTATGTATTGCTTGGAGTCTCTGGATAACAAACACATTTGCTATGAACTGGTGGAATTGCTTGGAGTATGGATAGCATATTTACATACTTTTTGGTACCTTGTCTGTTGCAGAATATAGGAAAATGGTGGAGAAGTTGTACAAGCCTCCAAGTGCTGCTGCTTAGAAGGAAGAGGAAAAGCAGCTGGTTACTTTACTGTTTGTTGGGTGTGGTGTGGTGTGTGACTTTCATTTTTCTTTTTTAACTATAGGTGCTACTGTACTGACTCAATGGATGAATGATGATGATGAATTGATGAATTCTCTGTTCTTTTATTTTCCTTTCCTCGCAAGGTGTGTGTGTAATCCAATCCTCGTGTTCTCAGCATCGCTGCTCTGCATTTTGAGAAAAAAGAAAAGTGGTGGTTTTGCGACAATCTTACGGAATATTTATTTTTTCTATAAGCAATTGCATATTTAATCTGAAACAGGAAACTATTGAAGGAAAAAGGAAAGATGGGTTTCCCTTCAATATATATATAAAAAGAAAATCGTTTTTTCTTCGTATTTTATAACAAAAAACTAAAGAAATTATGAACAAGTGTCACTTCCATTATCAAGATGATCTCTTTCTGCAAGCTGGACAAAAAAACAAGTAATTACTAACATTGGTAACGGGTAATTGCTATGATGGTTGGAAAAAAAACATAAACAACAGTCTCGCACCAGGGAAGTGCACAGAAATGAGAAAAGACCCAGAAACATAACAAGTGCACAGAAATGAGAAAAGACCCAGAAACATAACAAAAGTAAGAAGTGAAGACAAAACACGACATTGATTTATATGTCTTCTGATAAATAATGCTTTTGCAACAATGTCATGAACATTCTTTACCACAAGGAGCTCGAGAAAGAAAGGAAAAAACAGTTATATTGAACCAAAAATTTTTATTAGCGTACAACTGTTTAAATACAAACTAAAAATAACATATCCAAAGTTTGCAGCGCGCAGAAATGAGGAAAGACCAGAAACAAAAGGAAGATGTGAAGACAAAACATGGTAGGGATTGTCTTCTGGTAATATGCTTTTGCAACAATGTCATGAACATTCTAACCACAAGGAACTCGAGAAAGAAAGAAAAAGTTAAATTTGAACCAAAATTTAAGATACCGTACCACTGTTTAAATACAAACTAAAAACAACAGATCCAAAGTTGCTTTGCTCTGAATTTAAGTTGTGACAAGCTACCGCTGCTTCTATGATGTGAGCTGCCTCAAGTTGTACTTGGACAACTCCTTGTACTTTTCAACAACCCCGATCAAGCACACAGTCTGAGAAAATTACAAACCAAAGTAATCAAGTTAATTGGGCAAAAAGTAAACTAGCACCAAGGCAGTCAAACTCTGATTATTTTCTTTCCTGATAGGTAATGATTCGACCAGTAATAGATTATACACAGAACAAGTAATTCTAGTGCTTTGCGGTAATGAATACAGTACAGGTGTAAGAGCCTGAACAAGCTTGATACATGTATGATCTTAAAAAATAAACAAAGACTGGCCAATTAATTTGACCAAATGCGCGATCACTCATAGGCATCAGGAGATGATAATGGTTATAAAAGTTTTTCCATATCATTGCTGATAGAGAGCCTAGTAGCATCTTCTAAAGATATAACCAACAAACTGGATTCTAACATCAAAACATCGCAAAACTTGGTTTTGTAAGAAATGTGCAGTGTCTGCAAAAGATAAGTCATAGCAGGAAAGAGAACGGATTCTTACCTTGACAATTTCAACTACAATTGTCTTGTCAGGATTGCCAAGATCAACTTTATGAGGTCCAGGAACAGATTTTGCCACTGAATTTATAATTTTCATCCTGTCAATGCCAGAATTTGCACGGGCTTCATACATTACAGCAAACTGCACAGAAGGAATTAGTGATCATATTGTAGTTTGTGTTGCAAGTATCAGATGCAAACTCTGTCAGTCCTTTTCTGACTCGGTTCAATCAGCAAAAGTCGGATTTCTTATCTACTAAGATTTCCCATATCCCACCACAATAGGATGTCACACTACAGGGATGAATTTAGCAGTGTAGCAGTTGCTCAGCTACCATATGCTAAATGAGAATGGCACGCACAAACTTCATTTTGGATCATTATTTAATTAAATTTTGATGGTGTCCAATGCCATCTATTTCCTCATTGCCAATTTCCCTTGGATCCAAACTTATGTAATGCTAAACAGCAACTCCCAAACTAACCGTGTCCAGCAGGTCTGAGAATTTTACAGAATAAATCGAAGTTTATTTAAGGTTACTTCAAAGTGGTGCCAGAGCTAGCTTATGATGACAAAAGTGATGCATGAAATCAATGCATTCATTCAATATGGAATTCTAAGAACGATGAAGCAAGGAAGTAATTCTTGAATATACAGATTTAGATTTACATCTTAATCCAAATGAGAATTGTTTCTGTTTTCACAGTACATCTAACATGATTTTTCAGTGCAAAAAGCAGTTAAACTATTGGGAAATTAAGCAGGATTATCATCAGCAAGTCCTAGTCAAAGGGTTCTATGGGTCAAACAGTGTTTTTTTTTTTGGGGGGGGGGGGCAATGAATCACAAAATACTATATCTTTAGATTCTCTCCTTCAATCAGTAAATCAATTTCCTTTTCCTCACTGGATAAGCATTTCCTTTTCATGCCATAGAAATTTCTTTAATTTTTTTTCTTTTACATGATTGCAATCTAATTGAAACTCCATTGAAATTCTTTTTTTAAAGTTTGAAAATCCTAGGAGGTCTCAATGAATTATTACCCCGGTACTATTCACACAGGCCAAACAGCTTGAATTTTATTTCCATTTGCTTTCATTTCACTCCAAATCCCAAAACAAACTCTAGTTTCTCTAAACATGAAAACCCTAAAATTTCCAAGTGTTTCAACAACCCAGATTCTGTCCAAAATCTCTTAGGAGCTTCTTGCATGCCAAATTTTATCCAGTTTACTCACCTTAACATCCAGCATTCTAGGAATCTCCTTTTACACAGGAACCAATACCCATTATCAATCGTTACTAGGATCATGGGTGGAAAGACAGGGATCCTCTTTGTCATATCAGTTTCAAGTTCAATAAGGCTACCTCTTGGCTTGCTTTAGATTATGAATCAAGCCTCTGCTAAAAATCAAACCATACAGTGAAGTTGGACCAAGACTAATGTCCACATTGTTAGCATATTTGAAGACTCAACTCTTCCCAAGAGTGTTCCCTCTGTATTCCAAGTTGTCAAGCATTGATGAATTAGATGGTGAAGTTTATTCATCACTAAGAAATCAGTTGAAATTGTGAATACGCTACTCAAACACTTCTATTATTTGTTTTATAATTCTCACTTATGGAGCCCTGGAGAAGTAGTGTCAGTTTACTTTTGAGCTAAGTATTAATGGGATAGATAAATACAGGTACCTTCAGTGGATCCTGAGTATCCACAGGAAAATATTTTTCAACAACTGGTGTAATCGCTCTTGAAATTTCCTCTTCTGAAGCATAGCATGCAACTTCAATCGGTAGCACTCTCATGATGAACCTATATATGAACAGATAGTAAACTTTAGCATGCTGAAATGATGTCATTTTTTTAGGATGCTGTAAGAGTTCTTGCTTTTAGCAGCACAGAAAGCCAATTTGGTGCATGTGCACCAAATGTCACACACAGATTGATGCCACGCATTTTGGATATGAAAACTCATAAGCAGTGGCCTGAGGCTGAAGCATGGCTCACAAGGGGATAATAGTGAGCACTGTTTGGAAGCTATGCCTTTATAGAAATTTAACCTAAGAAGTCAGCAATTCTTAAACCTGGACATGTGTTTCCTTGTTGACGCAGTAGATGTCATTATATGTTGGACAATATCTGTGGGACAAGGGTCTCCATCTATCTTGCGCATTTGAACAAAGACAACACCATTACAACCAGAATCAAGGCTGAGAAAGCGTCTCTGTTCAAGCAGAAGAAAAACTCATAGTCAGCTTAAGAATATTATGATATGGCCAAAAATAGAAGCAGCATAGGGGACAGAGACCACCCTTTTTAAGCATGCTCACCATAACAACAGGAATCGGAGAAATCAACAGATAGCAGACTCAACAAGATAGGAGACCAGTTATCAAAAATGAAAAATGTAGCGTATCTGAATAAAATACTCTCAGCATTGCAAGGAGTAAAACTACAGTATCTGCTACAAACACACGAGCACCCAAGTTCACTATGCTTGATTGCAAGCTAAACAGCAATTTATACCCGCTGTAAAGTTCTGTAAAGTTTGTTCAGGGAGTTGCATTTCATTCTACGATTGGCTATGAGGAAGCAAAACGAGTTTCTACTTTCCTACAATTTCCATTTTCCTCGGCTGGATCTTGAAGAAGCAAAACAGGTAGGCTGAGAGGACAAATAAGACAAACAAAAGAAAACAAAAGGAATGAATCCTATGAATGTGTCACCCAGTATACTTTCTGAAAGTAAAATAAGGATACAGATTTTGTGTTTCCAGTCTAGGGTGAAGGGGAGGCAATTTCGTTAGATGGTGCAGTGCACTGCTTGTATGTCTTTTATCTTCATTTCAGGGCAAATCATTGTACTTTCAGCACAAGCAAAACATCCTTATTGAGTACCTACCAGCACATCTTAACAGCATTGTAATGTGGTGGGTGTGAAGTTAGTGAGAAAAAAGAGTGTAAATAATTTATATAAATACCAAATAGAGTAGAGGGCAATAGAGAGCTAAGTCAAATACAGGGAAGAAAAGAAAAAATGAGGTCAACAAAGGAACACAGGCAAAAGCTATAGAATTAGGTCACCAGCTCAATTTCTCTGATCAACTCATTTAAAAAATTATTTATTTTTCAATGGAACATGGGAAATACTTTGCTCACCTTGTTCTTATCTCCAAGTTCTTTGAGTTCATCCTCAATAAGCCTATCAATGGATTTCTCCTCCACTTTTTCTTGGACAACAGACTTGGGGGCACATGTTTCTGTGCATTTCTTCTTTGATGGTGGCTCCTCTGCTTCATTTGCTTGTTTTTCATCATTTTTACAACCCTCTTCTCGATTAGTCTTCTCTTCTGTTTGATTTTCACTGTTTTCATTTTCTACACTAGGGAGATCCTACCTTTTTGTTTGTAAGATTATCGTTCTTGGCATCATTGCCTTCAGGGGCATCTGATTTGCTCTCATCTTCCCCATCTTCCTCATCATCTTCGTCATCTCCATCATCGTCAGAATATGAGAACTTGGTCTTTTTATTTGGAGGTTTACTAGGCAAATCTGCAAGCTTCATACTAGTATCCTTCCCTGTAAACTAGCTCTTCATAAAACTGCAAGAAAAAAGTGCAAATACCAGCAGCTCAATGGAGAGTACATAATTTGACCTTGTAAATCAAGGGAAAGGTGCATTCACTACTTCTACAAGCACTCTAAATGATTGAATTTAGGAAATTCAATTCCCAGACATTATGATTAAAGAAAGAGCAAACAAAAAAAGAAAAAATTCCAGCTATGAAACGCATAATTCTTGTTGGAGGAATTTATTAAGATACTGTTATTTTTTTTCGCCTGTCTAAAGTTGTTAGAGTAGTCCTCCCAGTCCGTAAGGACTAGCCATAATGAATTTTACCTGGCATAAGAACTCAAAGCCATGATTTAAAGGAATGGCCATAAATGAATTGTACTTGGAGCTTAAAAACTGTTATGAAAATTATTTTTGAGGTCTCACCTAAAGCTTAAATGAGCTCCTCCCAAGATATGAGCTATTAAATGAACCCTCCAAGATATGATTTATATTATTCTCTAACAAAAACAAATCTTTCTCCACCCTTTTCACCACAACAATATTTTCACAGCTATATGATTCGACTTTCCATATCTCCTGCTTGAGTTTTGCAACAAAAAATGAAAAGAAGAAGGAAATAAGAGAAAGGGAACATACAGAATCAATAACGTTAATAGCCTCACGAGAGGCTTGGTGCTCCCTACCCCCATCACAAGTGATAAAGAAGCCTTGAACTCCTGGGTGTAATGGGTAGGAACCCTTCTTCTTCACTGGTTTCTGCAGTCCAGAAACACAAACAAAGCACAATCAAAAGAAAGAAAAACAAATATCATATGTATGGACTAGTAAAGAGAGAGGAAGTAAAAGAAGGATACATTGTGAGGGAGATAGCGTTGCTTTCTCTTATTGCTGCTGGTAGGAGCACTAGTTCTGGACTTCGGCTTGTTTTCCGTTGCCATTACTTGCTTAAGCTGTGCTTGATGAGGGTTTCTACTTTCTAGTTCTATTTCGTCGGACAACAAGAAGACGAGAAACACTTGGAGTTGGACTCAGATAGATTTCTTTAACTTCGGAGTTAAGCCTAGCCAGGTTTCTCATAGTAAGTAGGCCCAAACCCACCTTGCCGCTTCGTGGACCAAAATTGGATCAGAACTGCAGTTTCACACTTAATCAAGCACACCATCTAAATTCATAGCAAGA